>JAMZEH010000047.1:8315000-8507500 GCA_024699665.1 Ostrea denselamellosa | reverse complement strand
TCTAATCACCCCCAACCTTTTTATGGTACAAGACATAAGAAACCTCTGATCACATATGTACAATGAGAATTCCATCAGTTTCTTTTATCACAGTTTTCCCCCAGTCTAAAATTCCTCCAACCACATGTCACAATATAAAATGAGGGGTGGGTGGGTGGGGTAAAGCGTCTGAGGAATCTCAGACTTTGTCTAAACTCACTATTTCCACTCAGCTCAAATTTCTGTAGTATTAATTTTCATAAAACATCTATTTGTATGTAAACGTACAGTGTACTGTTTGATTCTATTTAATTTGGATGCCAAATATGTGTGTCAGAGTTTTTAGGGATCTCCTTTATTCCCCCACTGTAAAGCAAGGCTTTTAAGGACCACATTTTGGTCCCCATATATAGGGCATTTTTAAAGACCACATCTAGACTCTCAATGTTTGGCAGGGTTTTTAAGGACAACAATTAGGCCCCCAATGTAAGGAAGGGCTTTCAGTAAAGTTGCCTTTAGGCCCCCAGTGAATTCAAGGTGAAATCATAGCAGGGGCCAGAGGTAACTAGATGAATATCTTCCATCCGAGAATTAAGTTCACATTTGTGAATTCGATAACTGCTTTTTTAATCCTGGGGCATACAATTCCCCTCAGTTTAATCATATTTTATATATGATTTTCAATACACATTATTAGATATAGTGTGATTTAATGTTTTCTAAGTTTCAAATCAGAATGTGTTTCACAAGAGCAACACAAGTTAATATAATATAATAGTAATAAAGGTAACAGTTTAAGGATTCCATGGGGATGTAAAATGTGGTTGGTTTGGCGGAGCTCTACTATACAGTAAATGCCTACAGGAATATACTGGATCATGTGACCAACTGCTATTATGTTAACCAGGATGACTGGATATTAGGCAAGACCAGAGAGAGAGAGAGAGAGAGAGAGAGAGAGAGAGAGAGAGAGAGAGAGAGAGAGAGAGAGAGAGAGAGAGAACATTTTATGCAAATGAAGTAGAATTAAAGTATGGTTGAGTGTTGTGCATCACTTATCTTTCAATAAATGTACAAGATATGTTCTAATATTTCACACGGACAAGTTACATTCACTGGTACACACAGCTTACCGTATTATGTACGTTTACTTTGATAAGTGAAGTATTGAAACATTTCTTTCTAATGCAATGCTATACAAATTGAAACAACATAAGCCTGTAAGTTATTATGTACATTTGACCTAATATTGCGCAAGTGTGTATACACAGTCCTAATCAATCTGTTCCAAGTTTAGACATTCAAATTAAATTTAACCTCCGTCGGGTCAATTACACCATTAAGTTGTTGTACAATGTCAAGTGACTTTTGTAAATGACTGAATTTTGACCTACTTACAGTTTGAAGAAATTCGAATAATACGAGTCGTATATCCTATAATTCATGTACAGAAAGAAATTCCTATGAAACTCCATTCTAATTAACATGTGCCTTGGGCCAAAAAAAAAAATGATGCAATTTTATTGGCGCACTTCATCTTACAGCATGGTGCATGGTGGAGATTTGGTATTTCATTCATATTTACATGAAATGCTGTGTTATTAACAGTGTCTACACTATATCAGGCTGGGGTGGATTGCATACTATCTTTTAATAGCCTTTCAACTTATCAGCTGATGTGGAGCTGAGGTACACCTATATGCACGATAGGCATACCTAACGGTTAACGGTTTTGCTAGAAATAAATCCACCTAACGCAGTCTGTGATCAATTTTCAGATAAATTCTAACAAAGAAACCTTACCTGAAAGTCTTCGGCTCCTTTTTAAGATTTCTGGCTTCCAAAATATGTGATTATTTCGCATTGAGAACGGTATGAAGCGTTCGTTAAAAAAATCTCTCCACAACTGTCCTTGCCATTGAGGGGGGAGGAGTTACCCTCATTTGTGGCCAATGAGATTGGGAATCAAAAGTAATTTATTTTTAGCACGCAAAGTTTTCCAATACATGCATCGCTGAGCACGTTTGCGGAAAGTTTTATTATTAGACCTCCGCAATTTAACGCGAACTTTGGAGAGATGCAAGGGGAAAAAAATTAATAATAAAAATATGCATTAAAAAATAATAATAATTTTAAAAAAATCACTATTTTCGCATTCAGAGGCTAGATTAAATAGTTTCAAATAGTGATTTTATGTTTGATTTTTTTGTTTTTTGCAGAGTAAAATATGGAAAATTTTAAATGATAAAATGATGTGAATGACAAAGATTAACCTAACCACCATATTGAAGATTTCATGCAAAACTATAGGTAGCACACACACACACACACAGAGAGAACTTCATTAATATTTGTCACCTACATCATCACTAGCTGCAGAATTGTAGCGTTATGGTTTTATATTCTAGTCTTTGACCACAGACTAAACTATATAACCATAACACTACAGTTCTGCAGCTATATCATCTCTCAAACAAATTTTTATTTACTGTTAACAGTCAGAATAAAACTTCTTGCCAATAATGCAAAGGTGTTTGTACTTAATTTTCTGAATATTTGATCTCCTTTTCCTCAAGTTGAATATGATATAGTATGGTGGTATTACCGACTCTTATTTACATGTATATTGCTAAATTAGCAAAATTCCTTTGTGAAATACAACTCTTCAATAATGTACGCATCTCCATTCTGATTATCCCCAGAGCACTTTTTACACCAATTACCCGAATATACCATGAAATCTCCTAGGCTAAGATTACAACAGCACCCTCAGGTGGGATAAAATCAAATTGCATTCTTTTGTCTTTCATATGCTAGTTAAATAGATAAACAAATATGGCCCTAGCCACTATCTTCTCCTCTAATTTTTAAATGTCTTTGAGGTAAATGAATGCGCAACTACTGCAATTTGTAGATAATGCAGGAACGTAATTGGCTATTCATTTCATTTGCCTGCTCTAATGCAATTTCCTTCATAATAAAACCATCAAACATTCAAGTGTAAAAAAGAAGTTTATTTCTATCCTTAATATCTTTTTTTTTTTCCTACATGCAAGAATACAGTAATTTAAAAATAGTAATAAAAATCCAAAAGCTATAATAACAAAGGTAATGTACATTAATTCTATACAATGTATTTACTCTATGATGAACAATGACAATAAAATGTAAAGGAAATGTTATGTGGGCATAGTGACGTTTGTTACAATGCATACCGAAGTCTTTCACAAATCACACAGAAACTTATCTAGTTGTGCCCTTATTTTGCTTTAAAGGTGAAAAATATAAATTTGGTTAATACAAGTGCAGCAGTCAAAGATTGCCCATTACTGTAGAAAAACATTCCTATATATATTAATATTTAAAAAAAGATTATGCAATACATTCTATCAGAAGTTTTACCAGTTAAAAAAAAAATATATTCTACAAAAAAATAACATAAAATGAATTATGCATATCAAAATATTCCTAATATTAACTGAGAAGCATGCATGTAATTATTAATAGAAACCTTTTTTCACGTTATAACATACAGAAGGAAATATCTAAAAAAAAAAAAAACCAACCAAAAAACCCCCAAAAAACAAAAAATAAACAAAAAAACCCAACCTGTATCATGTTTTTGATACACAATCATGTAGGAAAGACTACACTTTGTTTTCAACAAGGATCAAGTCAACCATAGACTTCAGGGCAACAAAATAAATGACCCCTCTTAATAGCAAAAACAGCAAACAAAAACTTAACAGATCCTGTAAACCATGACCAAAAATGGCCATTAACAATAATGGACGGAGAAAGACCATTAACAATGGACGGAAAGAGGGTAATGGTTACTCATAACAAAGCAATAGATATCCCTGTAGCCAGTGTGTGACATGTACATCCAGTCATTAGGATCAGGTGATATCCAGTCAATGTGGATCTTGAATATCCAGTCTATGTGGAACTTGAATATCCAGTCTATGTGGAACTGCTCAAGATGTGTATCCAGTCCATATGGAAATAGGATATGCAGTCATTGTTACACACACACATTTAGTCAAATGTAAATTTCAGTCACTGTGGGACAAAGATATCTGACCAATAAGACAGATATACAGTCAATTTTGGAGAAATTTATCCATCCACTGTGGAGAGGAGACAATAAGTCATGGTGGCACTTAGATATCTAGTCACTAAGGAAAAGGGCAATCCCTTCAGTTGGAAAATATCCAGTCATTATGCAGACAAAATGAGACTAAGATATCGAGTCAATGTAAAAGGAAATATCCAGTCATAGTTGGACATGAATATTCCCTCTGGAAAGTGGATATCTGGTCTGTGAACATTTTCAGCATGGGAATTAAGTTATTGTGGCCCAATAACATCTAGTCGGCATAGCAAGGAAGGATATCTAGACACTGTGAGCTAGAGATATCCACTCCAAATGGGCCAGGGATATCTAGTTGGCACCGCAAGGAGGGATATCTAGTTGGCATCACAAGGAGGGATATCTAGTTGGTACCGCAAGGAGGGATAACTAGTTGGCATCACAAGGAGGGATATCTATTTGACACCACAAGGAGGGATAACTAGTTGACACCACAAGGAGGGATATCAAGTCCTTGTGGGCTGGAGATATTCAGTCAACATGCGCTAAAGAAATCTAATAACATAATAAAGAAAGGTAACAAGGTTCTAAGACACAGAAAACAATTCAGAAGTAACAATATTCTACACAACACGAGTTCTCAAAGTACATAAACAATATTCACTATTCTATCTATAGTACATAAACAATATTCACTATTCTATCTATAGTTTTCAACAAAAAAAAATTCAGTAATTTAGATCAAAACTAAAGAAGTTTATCAGTCAGCTATACAATATTTTAAGTACACATGTACCTCACTGTATGTAAATAATTTTATAATTGTTAGTTATTGACAGCAACAGAAAGTAACAACATTAAATTCATTTGATCTTAGTCATAAATTTCAACAACTAACCCCCTGACAAGCGTAACAGCTAACATAGACATATAAAAAAAAAAAAAATGTTCATCAAAATCAGCTCATGATACAAACTAGTCAGCACTACAGAAGGGCAAATATTGGTAAATATCACAGACAAACTTTATATATATATATATATGTGTGTGTGTGTGTGTGTGTATGTGTGTGTGTGTGTGCAAATAGTAAATTTCTAAATTGTAAGCAATAGCATATTAACAATCTGTATACCAGTGACATAAGAAATATCATAATGAATATTTAAAATGTAAAATGAACAATGAATGTGCTAATATTAAAGCTAAAGGGCCGGGATTTTATTGGTCAACTAATTTATAACTGGTCCGCTGACAGAATAACACTAAATGTCAATAGCAGATCGTATAGCTTGTTCCAAGAGACTGATCCAGTTGAACTTTTCTTCCTCTGTCTCCACAGCACAGTGAAGAGCTCTCTTTGGGGTTTCTAGTTTAAATCCATAGCGTATATCTGTGAATGAGAGAAAAGAACATTATAACTTAAGAAAAAGTACAACACAAATATATATGACATGATATGATTTATTGACCAATTATGGACCCACGAAGGCAATAATATACAAAGAACATTTATTATTAGAGACATATAAGACATACACGTAATACATACATGTAGAACAAATTTTGTTCACAAAATACAATTCAGGTTGATTGTATGGATACATATTCCTTTTCTAATCATTTAAATGCTGTGTTATTAACAAGAGGCCCATGGGCCTTAATAGTCACTGAAGTATGTACATTTTTTGATCTTTAATAACTGTGTTACCTCTGTACATTTCTTTACTTCTCCATATTTCATACTTTATACTAAATAAACTGTAATACATATATTGGTATACTATAATACACAATTGATAATTTAGAATTCTTTTATTGGTGAGCAATTCTGATAACATCACAGTGAAATATGACTTTCTATCCGAGTTCTAAAAAGGGCAAATCAATTTTTCATATTTTAAAAGAGGGCCCATTGCTCATATAGACAGTTTGTTGATGTTCAGGAGTAGGTTTTCTAAAATAGAGTGCATTTTCAACAGTGTGATCAACCATGCTCCACTCCGTGACCTGAACCCTGGATCCAGGATTCATAAATTTTACACTGCTTATTATCATCATACAAACAGTTTGTCTACTTGATGCCCAGCAATAACAATTTTTTTTTATTGCAATTCTTCAATACATCATGTAGATAACCAATCTTGTCCCATCCTGGTAACTGCACCCTGAGGTTACACTGTTGACAGTTTTGGTTGGTTGGTCATATATTGTTTAACATCCTTCTTGAGAATCTTTCACTCATATGGAGACATCACCATTGCCAGTGAAGGACTGCAAAACTTTGGCCTATGCTTGGCGCTTATGGCCTTTGAGCAGGTGAGCACGGAGGGATCTTCAACGTGCCACACCTGCTGCGACACGGGACCTCGGTTATGTGGTCTCATCCGAAGGACCCCTCCATTTAGTCCCTCTTACGACAAGAAAGGAGTACTGAGGATCTAACCCGGATCCCCACGGCTGATACAGCCCATAATAATCATGCAAACACTTTGCTTTCTTGATGTCCAGAAGTAAAGAAGAAGATTCTCTACAATATAAAGCATTTTGACTGCTTGATCTCTTGGAGTGAAGAGGAGAATACATTATTTCTTACAGTTTTGGCTTTAACCTTCAAGCTCCTGGGCAGCAGACACCATGAAATTCACAAATTTGTTTCCCTTAAATCACAAATGCTGTTTACCAAAACTGGTTAAAAATGGTTCAGCGCTATTCAAGAGAGAAAAGGCTGAAAATGCTCAAAAGTTTATGACTGACGCATGATGACGGACAAAAATGGACAGCAATAGGCGACACTTGGGTAACCTAAAAATGCTTCAGAACGTGCATGCGAAGAAACAATGGCACAATCAAACAAATATGACAAATTCTTCATAAAAACCACTGACATGCTCAAGCTGACATTGTACAAAAATACATGTATAAAACAAATCAAAATCTAATCAAATTACAAACTCATATCAATAAATTGTAGTATGAAGATGTTCAAAAACAATGGCAACTTGTGGGTCATTTTTTTTTCTTTGCACGCACTTTTATTGCAATGGGCTGCTAGTTGTTTCAAAAACTTCTGAAAGTAATGGAATATTTTCAATAAATGATAATAAAATCGTGTATCTCTCCAACAAATAAACAAGTGCAAACAACAGGTGTTGATGAAAGACACGTATACGTGACGTAACAAATCAATTTCGGTGTTTGGCTGCACTGGCTGTGAGTTCAATCTGCTATCTGGATCATGATCATTTTGCCTATTATCAACACCTTGAATGTGTTATACTTTTGAAATTTTCTAAACGGTTCAAGGGTTCACAAAACCCTACAAAATGCATGTAGACTCTCATTTTGTATTTGATAGGATTAAAGCATGTATATTTAATATAACAACTACCCTTAGAAAGGCCCAACTTAGAGATACCCCATAAATTTATAGATATATATAGCATTTCACACCCATATATATAGGGCACCAAGTTAAAAGTCACCACAGAAGTTCTATAACCTCAAGAAATTTAAAAGTGCATTAATCTCGTAGTTTCTTTTTCAGAATTAAAAATACTAATTCTTGAATAGTTATTCAAACCTAGTGTTTGCACAGGCAATAGTTCTTGGCATCAGTAAATCAAAAAGGACCTTGTTCATCTGAAAGCCTCCCAAATATCAGCAGTTGACAAATATCAGCAGTTGACAAATTTTGGGGGCATTCGGTTGGATTGAATATTCTAGTAACTTGCTATCATAAAATGATAGAAAAAAATTCTGCAATTCACAAGAAAAGACAAGTGTTGTAAACTATACCATATTTAGGTCATCAACGCCCCCCCCCCCCCCCCCCCCCCCCCCCCTTTTAGAC
This sequence comes from Ostrea denselamellosa, assembly GCA_024699665.1. Lineage (NCBI taxonomy): Eukaryota > Metazoa > Mollusca > Bivalvia > Ostreida > Ostreidae > Ostrea > Ostrea denselamellosa. Next base: position 8,499,578 of record JAMZEH010000047.1, on the reverse strand, counting down.
AATACAAGCATTTGTTACTCAGTACACAGAAGCTGATGATGACACAGCTGATATAGTTTCCAGTACATGTCTATTGCAGTACGTGAACAAGATCCGTGGTAAACTTGAGGTTTTGGTAAATTGGGGCGCAGACCAGGAGCAATGGTCATGCAGTCCTTTGGAAGCTCCAGTGTTTTAGCGACTACACTTGAATGAAAATTCACAGTATATATTTAACTATTATGACCATTTAATGCAGTGAAGCTTTACCTTAAATTAAAGTGCGCTGCATGATACACTGATCTGGAATTAGTCAAATAGAAATAACCAATCTGGAACTAGTCAAGTATGAATAACCGATCTGGAATTAGTCAAATAGAAATAACCAATCTGGAACTAGTCAAGTATGAATAACCGATCTGGAATTAGTCAAATAGAAATAACCAATCTGGAACTAGTCAAGTATGAATAACCGATCTGGAATTAGTCAAATAGAAATAACCAATCTGGAACTAGTCAAGTATGAATAACCGATCTGGAATTAGTCAAATAGAAATAACCAATCTGGAACTAGTCAAGTATGAATAACCGATCTGGAATTAGTCAAATAGAAATAACCAATCTGGAACTAGTCAAGTATGAATAACCGATCTGGAATTAGTCAAATAGAAATAACCAATCTGGAACTAGTCAAGTATGAATAACCGATCTGGAATTAGTCAAATAGAAATAACCAATCTGGAACTAGTCAAGTATGAATAACCGATCTGGAATTAGTCAAGCAGAAATAACCAATCTGGAACTAGTCAAGTTAAAATAGAGATTTTCTTGGAAATGGGAGCTAACTGCAACAAAAGGGTTTTCCCCTCATTTTTTGATAGTTTAATATATCCTTAAAAACATCAAAAGTTTAGAAAAATATATTGAGGGGAAAGCTGTTATTTTGATTCTAAAATACCATTGATGAAAAATTGTTGAAAATTGGACAATCAAATTGAAATTTCTGTAATTTTCAATTAAAACTCTTTGGTTTAAATTACATTTGGATAGATTTATGTATCCTATAACACATATGACAAGTTCAGTAAAAAAAAAAAATGTCACTTCTGAATGAAAAAACTCACAAAAACTGTTAAACTCCACTCAAAAATCCTTTTGATATTTTTAAAACAAAGTTATATTCTAATGATAAAAAACAACTACACTAGAGTCCTATAAAATCAAATTTCACGACATAAATGGTCTAGATTTTGGGAAAAGAAGGAAAATTAATATTATCTACGGAAATAGAAGTAAAGAAATATCCTAAACCCAGTTGTCTTTTTTTATGCCGTTTCATTAGAAAAGATGTGATGTAACCCTGGCCTTTGACTTTTTTTTTTCCAATTTAAAACCGATAAGAATCATCCTTTTGTGGCAGAAATTCTTTGAGAAGTTTCACAACTATAGCTCAATATATTCCTGCACATGAAATGGTGAACTCTGGCTGACCAAAGGTTACATGGACTTTGTGGAAACCTCTGCTATGGAGGATGTGCATGTTTTTGGTCCTGTTTGTTTGTATGTGTGAGTGTGTTTGTAAACAAGTGCAAGGGGATGCAGTGCCTACATTAATCACGGAAGTCTAGCATCAACAAGCATGTACCATCCAGTTCTGATGGCTGGGTGACCTTGTCTTTTGTGTTGACCTCCGATTTCAAGTTATTTTCTATCTATTTGCAGAATTTTTATATGCATACCATGGTATACATATTATCAAGATTCTGTTCTTGGAAAAATATAGTTGCTGAACTTTTTAATTTTTTTGGGGCATCCTTTCATATAACCCCTCTAACATTCCTATATATCATTTCAAGGTGGAACATTTTTATTTGACAGATCTAATACTATCAAGTGCTATGATTCTACACAATCACTAATTATAGATCACCAACCACTCTGCAATATTTGTTCAGAATCTCAACAAGAAAGACAATGTGGATAACCAAAGAAGTCAGTAAACAGACTAGGAGTATGTTTCAAAATAAACATATAATATGTGTTTGGAAAATACAGTAACCCCTGGCAATAACACGTGTCCCATCAAAAAGATTCTACGCCCACTCAGTATCAAAGCCTTCCCATTTATACATAGTTCAGATACCGTTTTCAATAATTTGATCGAAGCTCGATGGCTCAATGTCACAACACCATCAAATGTGTCCTAATTTCAAGGCTACAACATCATCAATTGTGTCCTAATGTCAAGGTTATGTCATCAAATGTGGCACTGTTGGGGAGATCAGATGCTACAAGAATTACACAAAACTAAAATATCAAGGTCACAAACTCATCAGTGTGGTATTTTTGGTAACTATTGTTCATAATTTTTAATTAATTAATCTACAATACATGGAGAAATAAAATCACTTCATGAAATAAAGGGCTGTTTATAATTATCCTTTACAACACATCAAGATAAAATAGAACAAATAAAATGAAATGAATTTGAAATGTTTTGAAGTTCTTGTCATTGAAAGAAATAGTATCTTCAAGCAAAAAAGTACTGATAACATAAGGAAAACTTATTTGGCTGAAAATTATTCTCCCTTGTGGTCTCCGACTTTGTGGAAACTCAAAATAAAGTGTATAAAGATATTCTAAAATAAACTACACGAACAAAATAAAACAACATTTGCATTATTCAGTTCATTAAATTTTAGTTCATGTGGTGTGCGGTACAGTAGAAAAGTTCAATACCGATGCTGTTAAGTGTGTATACTTAATTTAATGGATTATATAGTGTTTTCATGCTTCCAGTGCATATGAAGAGTTGTGAACGGAGACTGGAAATCAGAGGATCTGTACACTTAATAAGTGTATATAAGTGTATTATAAGCTATTACCACTGTATACTTAATATTTAAACTTCCGGAAGTTTAGAAAAATTCAAAAAGGGGACAACTGTAGATATCCATTCAAAATTTAAGATAATTTTGGCATTCAAAATGAAGGCTAGCTGGCGTGTTCTATAATCTAACGTAGATATGATATTCAGTCACGACAATGTGAACAAAAAAGCAAAATAGCAATGTACTACAAATGACAATGAAAATAAACCTTCATTTACTTTTCAAGCTTGCAAATATGTAAGGAAAAAGGTGTTTATTCCCACAACATCTGTAAGATCATTCTCCCATTTCCTTAAATGTCAAATTTAGACTGGGTGGATTTTAAAATAAAATTAATCTGTATCATCTATATATGATTAATATGTCTATGTCTCAAACATACAGTTTACATTATCTGACACATATATGTATACCAGTATCAATCATGATTTCACGCGTCATTAATAGATTTGGGAGATTAAATATAAATACTGTTTAAATATGATATATCATGGTATATTTTCTCTGTTAAGAAACGTTTTGTTGCAATTAGTTCCCACTAAATTTTTGTGTACATCTAGTGGACTAATGATGCATATATGTTTGCTTACTACAAGATCCATCAGCATACCAGATTTAATAGAATCCTTACAATGTGCAACATACAATTCAGACATAACTCAACTACGTATAGCCACAAATTTTCAAAATGAGACCATAGTGACCTACTTTTGGGGCCCCCCCCCCCCCCCCCCCCCCCACTCTCCCTTCAATGCATCAACTGACCAATGTTTGATGGTTAAAGTGCTCAAGATATGACTGGGACACAATTCAAATATGTAGCCATAAAATTCCAAAATGATGCCACACTACCATCCCCCCCCCCCCCCCCCCCCCCACACTTCCTTCCTCTGAATACATCAATAGACCACGTTTGATGGTCCTAGGCTTCATATTGTACAAGAATGAGATATGATTTAAGCATGCATAGCTATAAATTTCCAGATCAGGTTTGATAGTCCATAGTCCTCACAGTGTGAAAAATATTAAACCAGACACAAAAAGAGCAAAAAGACCGACAGGCAGGGAAGCAGATACCACAACATAGCATGCATTTAAATTAGAGCAGATTTTTGTCTAGGGTTAGGATCTAATGTTGATGAGCCACTGGAGAGACTAACAGTCAAATCAATGGTGTACTGCGATACTAATCTTATTTTAATATTTCCAGTCACCATCCGTTCTATTGTTCACAACTCTTTCAAATGCACTGTAAGCATGGAAGATGGTTTTATTCTGGATAAGGGTCACCCTATTTGTTGAAAACAAAGTCTGAATCTCCAGTCAGAGTAGGATTAGATGGTTCTTCATTAAGAGTATATGGCTCATTGATGAAACACAAATTTCCTCCACTAACTTAACCTTATCCAAATAACCTTTGGCCAGAATCATGAATCACTGCTGTGTCAAGTATTTTTTATAGCTTGTTCTCCTACATTCAAATGCTGTAAATAGGGTTAAAAATGAGGAACGGGGTTCAATTAAAAAAGACTGTGCAATTAGAAACTATTTGTTAAAATTCTGCACACTCTAGCACAATGTATATGCATTTGGATATATGCACATTTCACAAATTTCAGGTCTAGCATCAGAAAACCTCTATTTTGCAACAGCTCCAATACTAAAAACCTACAGGTTTACACTTTCTTTTTCTTAAAAAACTAAAGCCTTCAAGCACATGCCAGGGTTTTAACATTTACTTGCGTGATTCATCAGATATACCTGTATGTTGATGCCTCTTTGGACAATAAAACATCACTGATGGAAGAAATCAATTTCAATTTGATCAAACAAACTCATATATAAGTTTTGGCAGGAGGCAGCCTTGACCGATGCTTTACACCAATGAATCTGTTTGAAAATACAGGTAACAACCAGGTAACAAACTGCCAAGTCAGCGATGCTTTGTTAGAAATTGACACTTACACCTGCAAATATTTGTCTGTGGATAGTGCAGACAATTCATGACCAAATACTGGGCTTTATTGATAAAAATATATATAAAGATAGAACAAAGGAGATAAATTTTCTTTCCATTACAATAAAAATTTACCTACATTTTGTGATCTAAGAGAACTTTATTGCTATCAGCTGATTTCAGCTGATCCCTGGCCAGGCCTGTGGGGGTAATATGTTGGTTGTGAGTATAACTTCTTGAAAACACAGCTTGTTATAGATGATGATAAAGATATTACCCATATTTAAAGTCTGGACCTTTCTAAAACATTCCTCAACATATTTTAATTGCAAAATATATTTATAAGCAAAATGTAATTTTAAACCTCCTCATTATCTGCAAATCAAACAGATATTTTAAATGCAAAACTCCACCAGCAATACACATCTTTTCCCCTAGAACACCTCATTGATTAATGATGCCTGTTTGCTTCTAGGGAAATGAGATTTTTCCTTACATAGTTCATATGATACCTACATTAGCCATTAACGGAGGTTACACGAGGGTCACTCATAAGTTGACAGCTACTGGGGTTACCAGTCCAGCACTGTATATTATCTCTCTCTATGAAGCTGTAGATTACAAATAATTCTAAAAATAATATTTTTCTAATTTTAATCTAATATCTTGACCTTTCTTTTCATTGGATGTCATGTATCAAATTTAATAAACACAATGAACAGAAACTGTGGACCCAGTACAAACCATCAAAATGCATCCTTGGAAACCTTTAGTAACTTTGGAAACGATCAGTAACCTTGGAAAACAATTAAATGCATTACCTTGGAAGCACTAATCATATGTTAAATCACTCTGGAACAGTTTTTAACACAGGTTCATTAAGCCACTGTGTTCAAGGCTAAATGAACAATGAATATATTACATAATCATCATACTTGTTTACCAAACCATAGCTGCAGATTTATAGTGATTAAATAATCACACAGTTTGTTAAATAAGACGTCTGAAGGAAAAGGATCTTCTTGCAGTATTTTCTGTCTTTGGGAGAATATTGGGTTTTGTCTGATCACATCTCTTTAAATGTAATGTTACCCATGGGTCAAAATCAATGGTTTTGTACAGATATTATCATGAAGACCCAGGTTTTCAGGACAATTTATGGCCTGATACTGGAGTAAAATAAAAGAACAAAATCTACTTTATTCAAATTATAACCAGCAAAGCTTGCATCACCATGAGCTCACTCCAATGATTACACATTTGAGTCACATGACTTGCTCTTCATCAGCTGAAAAATGGATGATTACCAATAGTGCTTTTGGAAAAATGTCACCGTTTCTACAGTATACTTCATTAACAATCCCGTAGATAAAATAAATACATAAATAGTTTGGAAAGTACTGCAACCAATTTTAAATTCCAGACAATCTTTTCTCATACCTTCATACATTTTTGTTGATAATTGCTTGGTTTGAAAGAAAAAAAACATCGCAGTTAATATGATGTCACAATGCAATATTTACATTGATTGTGTTACATTTCGTTCATCAAATGAATAGGCGGATTAAATGTCTAAATTTTGTTGCAAGATGTTAAGGGTCTTCACTTGCCTTAACAGTCACACCGTAAAACATATTTCAGGACAAGCTACTCAGTACTGCATGCAGTGCCAAGTACATACTGTTAAATGAGAGACCATGGTAGGTCTATTAAATTCGATCAATGAAGAGCAGGAAAATTGACTACCAAGAAAATGAAGGTCAATTAAATCACTGAAAGGTTAATGGAAAAGAAAAACTAAGCTTTCCTTCTTGTTTTAATGAAATCATCGATCAATGCATGCAGGGAAATATTCAACCCATGTCTACTTTCACGCATAGGTGTCGGCAAATGATTTGATTCCGCCTTAGCTATATCCATAACCATTTATTACTACTTTAGGGTAATTCGTCCAGTGTAGGAATTGCTCATTCAGGATATTAGAGTGAAGACAAAAATAAAATGCTGGAGAAAACTTCCCATTCCAATGCATAGTACTACTGCAAAGCATTCTGTAAGGCTACTTCTAAAAAAAGTCTTACATGCATTATCATATGGTCACTATCCGTAAAACACTTCTCATCTTACATTTACTTGTTACATATCGTCACTCCAGAGTTATCAAATTGTTAATGGTCAAAAGATAACCTACAGTTTAAACAAACAAATGCTGGCCTTCATCAAAGCTGACCCTTGTTTGTACAAAACCCTAAAGGTCACACCTATCAGTTGTATTGCCATGTTTAGATGTGTTTACCATGTTAACATAATGCCACTGACCAGATTAGGGGGCCCTGCAATCACAAAAGCCCAGTAAAAATTCGGGCAATACCTCCAACAGCTGATAACTGAATCTTGGTGAAGGACATTTATATATAATCAAGTGCCATAGCAATCAAGATCTCTGATGCACATCATATGTCATTTTTCTTCTTCTCATTTACCCTTTACTGAGAAAAAACTTACATACACCACACACACACTATGGTCAGACTTCATAACCACTTTGCAAGCTTCATTGATTCAGATAGAATTGATAAGCATACAAAAATAAATGTATTCAAAGACTGATCAATCAATAACAGAAATACATGAATGGATGGAGGATGAGAAGTATTTTTTTTAAAAGCTGTACTGCAATAACACTAGACATTTTTTTTTTAATCAGAAAAAGCTGCACTACCTGCTTCATCTAAAGAAGACCCACAGGTAATGTTACATCCTACTACGTACTACAGTTGGTACTCCTCTGTCATTACACTAGTGATTTGTTAACATGGGGCCACATTTTGACAGAGGAGCAAGTACAACCAGCCAGCTGTTCTAACAGGTGGCTACAGCCACGGGCAGACCTAAAAACCCACAAGGGGTGTATTATATCATGAGCCAGACTAAATACCCCAAAGTCAGGAGATGTCTCTGATTAGAGGAGTAATTTTGTGTGGTCTACTGGTGATAATTCCTATATAAGGTCAGACTTAGAACAAACAAGGGCTCTATTGACCCTAAGTGATATGTCTGTCAATGTCAATTTAAACTTTTAGTCACGGTCTTCAGCTGTAGTTTCTATTAAGATACTCATATTTTCAAATTATATTTTTTAAAATCACCACAAATCTTTCAGACAAAAACTTGATTTAATTATTCTCATCCTGTCTCTTAAGCAATGTCTCACTAATTTCACAGAGGGTTAGTGTGTGTGGAGAGAAAGAGAGAAAGAAAGAGATTATTGAACACTTGACCCCATTGAGATGAACTCCCAATTTATAACATGACCCAGATATCTACAATAACCTTTAAAAACAAATTATTTCAAATCTTTAATGACTGAAGTGCCATTAAGGTAGAATTACTATTGCACACCAAATGCAATGTGAATTGTCATTTGTAACAATAGACAACCTTGAGAATCACAGCTCCAGTGTTACTTATTCTTTATAGAGAACATCATTATGCATATTGCACAAAGTACAGATATACCATGAAACATCTGACATTCTGCATTTATGTACATTCGATATTGCTGAACGTTAAATCACAAAATCATGAAAACAACCAAAGACCCCCCATAGAAGACCTGATTATTCCCTAGTAAAATCAAGTATTTTCCAAAAACATAGATCCCTCTTTACATCTCTAACCACAAAACAGAGCCGTCTGAAGATAAAACCTTGTTTTAATGGGTTTTACTGCTATGTGAAGAATCCAGCATTCTGCATTTACTATCAGGCGATTTCAGATACTATCTATTACTAGCACCTGTTTATGTACGACAGTAACCAGCACCTTACATATACTTATTATTCTATAAAAGTTCTTAAACTATCCCCTTCATAAAACTCATCACAAGAACACAGATGTGTGAGTGAAAATAATGTGCATCATAATACATAATACTTATGGAAGGGATCTTGCACTATTTTGAATAAAGTGTTTCCTCGTATACCAAATGTGATGTCATACCAATATTAAAAATGTTGCATTAAGCTACACTTATTTAGTAATGGTCTGCTATCCACTATAAATCGGGTAAGTTTGTTATGGGAAATATTCTGATTTTTCTCAATTAAAAAAAAAAAAAAATAGTTTGAAATTTTAGTCCTTTATTTTTTAGTGCAATCTCATGGAACAAGAATATCATTTATTTTGGTACTTTTATTTTTGAGCACATTTTTCAGATAATTTTCCTCAAAAAGCCAACATTTCCCACACACCAAACTTTCCCAGTATGTACAATATATTGGAGCAAGTGAAAGAGAAAAGATTTTACAGCTTAAGCAAATTATCACATTGCTCCACTGTACATACATCATGCAATATACCCAAACTTGACAGTTTCCTAACTGTCTTTCAATATGTTAAGTACACAAATTAAATCCACTTACACTTAGACTCTGGAATGTCTCTAACTCTCAGTCTTGACAGGGCTAGACTGCTCTCGAACCTGTAGGTGTGTTCTATGGCCCTAGTGAAGGGAAAGTTCTTGTCTGTTCTTCTGGTCACCACCAGTGCATCATTGAACAGGAAAAGTCCCAACATCTCAATGTGCTGGTACACCCTAAAATGTTAAAATATCATAAAGCATACACAGAGACTGAGGGAATATTTTATTCAGTATTACTGTAATTTTCTTTGCAAAAATACAGAAGTTGCTAAAAGAAAACAGAAATAATGAGGTTGAAGTACAGTATCGTCTCGGAATGTAAATTGATGCTATCCTATACACTTATCAAATCTGGCTTGCATCATTCTATTTTCATTATGCTATTCAAGTTAATCTGAAACCTTGACCTCCGAAAAAATTCTAAGTGCCTGAAATAAATTATGATAAAAGAGCATATAAATTCTACATTTTTCAAAAGCTAAATTCACCGAAACCAATCTTGTCCAAACGAAATTGCAATAGGGCTCCACAGTAATCAATCTTCATTACCAAGCTTCTTTTGTTTCTGGTGTATCAAAATTACATGTATGTAGGCCTTTGATCTGGGCTGTACAACCTGTGAATCCCCACTCGATTTGTTATATTTTACTGGATGAAAACAGATGCTGTTGCATGGAATTGGATTGATTTCTAGCCAGTTTGTGCATATTCTCATCACAATGAAATATTGGCAAACTTTCTAGATTCTACTTCATTAATACATTCCCATGACCCACAGCTTTGCTGTAGTACTTATTTTGATGCATAATGCCACAATAAGCAGATTCCCAGGAAACAGCAGGAGAAGATCAAACAATTACTTTGTGGTTTGTCAATGTCCATCACCAGTGGTCACAGATAATGGACTATGTTTCAACACTAATGATTTACACGTAACATTAGATCACTATATATACTCCTGCTTCTAATTTTCCCCTTATGAGATTTCACAGGTTGTATAAACATGTTACTTTTCCTTTCTAGGTTCACAGATTTCCCATTGGGAAGTGTATTTGCTGGTGACCTAATATTAATTAATGAGCTGTTTTTCCCACTATGTTAATTATTACCCCTCTTGCCTCCCCTTCCTGTAGAACTCCACAGAAGGTGCTAATTTTCCTGCAGAGAAAGAATAAAGACATGTATCTTTACCCTGCCCTGCTGTTAATAGACATCTTGATTCAGCTTATCTCAGTGGAATCAAACCTAAATGCCAAAGAATGCTCTGATATTACAAAGCAAAACATGCAGTGGGCAAGTTTCTTCAATAATTAATCTTAAATTAAAAATGCATGTATTCCAATGAGTTTGTAAGCCATGTTCAGATGAAACTAAGCTGTCATTGCAAACTGGTCATATGAAAACTAAGTCCAAAGTTTTCAGAGATTCAGTTCTGAAGTACATTCCCATTATCAAAGACAGGTTTCAGCTGTTTAGAGTTTGTTTTTCTTAAATTATGCTGAATCCAATCTTAATACCCCCACTGGACATGAAATGTGATAATTACATTTTTGCTGAGGTGTGACATCAGCTGGCGACAGAACCTACTTTGTCAGTCTGTGTGGTCTCTAACCAGAGAGCCATTGAACCAGGTGCTGAATCAGCAGCCATATTTTTCTAACCTGTCTAAGGTGAGTTATTCAACTTAATACTGAAAAGAACCATTTGGAGACAAAATAAAATACATTAATAAAATGACAAGAAGTCTAGGGAAATGTCTTGAAGTGATGGCTCATTTAAGTTTATGACAAGGTAAAATTTTCTCCCCAACAAATTCAAATTTCATCATGACAGGAGAAAAATCTCACATTGGCACTCCAAGTACAATGGATTGACTTTAAAGACTATGAACATAAACAAATGTTAATTCTTAAAAAAAAATTAAAATCATTTACTCCAACTTATCTGTACTTACACCAAATTTCATCAAAATCCATCCAACATTGTAACAAGCACTTGCAATGACCTTGCCTTGAATGTTTTTTCAGCAAAGAAGTTAAGTGCCCCTCTCTTTTGTTTATTTGAAAAGGAATGAAAAATCGTATGACATAAGTTTCCTTCCATTTAAGTAATGAATCAATGTTCATTCTCATCCTTCATTTCAGACAAGTCTAAATTTAACTTCAAATGGCTGTTAATTTGTAAAAATGATTTGGACAAAAGTTTCTCTATAATATGCATATCCAAATTTGCTACTAATCTATATTCATGCCATTAACATTTCATATCACAAAATAGGAAAAACTACTGTAACAAGGTATAGTGCAATTACACTGCACATACAAGGGTGTTCAGACATTAGGAGCATCGATGGAGGGCACAAAAATTAGGAAGGTTTTTTCTTCATTATCGCTTGTGGGAAAAATTCAGGAGTTTAACAAGTTTAAATTCAATTACACATTTAGAAAATTAGAGTCTAAAAAATGCTTTTTGATCTATACCAACTGATGACATGCAAGACAACTGTAAAGTCTTTTGACTGTTAAAATGTACTCCACCACTAAAACATTCATTATTTGTCGCCGAAGATCAATAAACATTGAATAAAGTAAGAAAACAGTCATTCCCCTACCCTGAAAATGGCATGATTAAATTTCAGCCCTCATCCATTATTTGTGGAAATGTAGCTGGTTTACCCTTTAGGCCCTGAGAGAGTTTGGACAATGACCTCTTCAAATGGTAAGTGTATTCAATAGTCAGGGCCAGCCTCTGCATATCAGACAAGTTATTACACAGACACTCAAGTGAATAACCCCAAAAGACAGATGTGGTTTCTGCACAGATCAGCACCATGGAACACCAGGGACACATAGGGCAGTGTCCATGCTGACTGTGAGAAAAAAATTCACCCTAAAAAATACTTGAATTTGTGAAGCAGTGTATTTTAGAATTCAAGGTAAACATCTAGAAAATTTTTCACTGATTTAACACTCATATGTGCATACTAAAAGAGGAAAAACTGATCATTTTACATTCCAATGAAACATTTACATTTTTGGCATATATCTAGATTTCTGTACACACTATGACAAAATTCAATTCATTTCATTTTAGCTCACATTGAAGATATTACATGTGCTGTCAGTAACATATGCTTATACGTATATACATACATTTCTTTTCAATTAAGAAATAGTTATTACCATTAAATACTCTATTTCATTGAGGGATTCTTCCAAGAATTTTAATGATCAAGTGAGTATCTCATTAACACAAATTAAATAAAAGGTGTTGCATGTGCATACTGTTGGCATTTTAAGATGAAAAGTTGTCACTACTTGTTTCTCCTTTACAAAATTAAGGTCAAAACAAATATCTATATTTATTTATAAGTTGATCTTGGCCAAAAGAAACTTAATTCAAGGTTAAACCAAGGTCATCTATTACAAAGTGATTGGCCTGACCTGGGACAAAGATCAGACCAGTGACCATATCCTTGGTCCCTTGTTAACCATGAGCCACCTTTGTGCAATACGTCTCTCTTCTTTATAAAGTTAACTCCCAAAACAAATGTTCTGAACCAATGACCTTGACAAAAGTATATAGTTTTCCTCTCAATAGGTCATCATACTTTTTTTGGAAGTATGCCGAAGATACCACAATAAAATCAGGAACTTAAAAAATCATCATCTTTTGGCTTCAATGATTTTCAACTGAAATGCAATTTTTTTAATGTCCAACATCTACAATATTACAATGATTTTTCATTAAATAACATGTTTGATTGGTGTGTTATTCCATCTAATGATCTGTCTTAATCAACCTGGATCAATTTCTTCTAAATGTTAAAAAAAAGAAAAGAAAAAAGAGGTTGCAAGCATTATTTCTCATCTTGAGTCATCTGGAAAACCTGTCCTACTCGCCAGGAGCTTTGGCATTGCTCATCTTCATCATGTGCTGACTCAGATTTCATATCTTTGGTTGTTGTATTATGATATATTACAAAGCATACTGATAATATATTTTAAGGTGAAAAATCGTCTATAAAAAACAACCCGGCCATGTTCGTTTGATTCAAGTGGAATTTTACCAAATCGCATACAAGATGTATTTCAGCCTTCTGTTATTTCTGAAATATATGCATGGAATTTACCATCACGTTATCATTTATTATCAGTTTTGTGAGACATATCACCCCATGAAACAAAATTACTTTCATTACTAATTTTTTAATAATTTTATTTTTATATTGCTGAAATACACATAAAAAAAAACCCCTTCTTGATTGTGAGTTCGTGTTCTTGCAATTTAACATCTAAAAATCATTTCGCGATATTAAATACTCATGTAAAATAAGGAACCTTACAGGTAATCAACATGTCACCTAAATGAAGAGAAGATGATAAACACTCCAATTAATAATGATTTAGCTTGAATCTAATTAAATTTGAAGTGCCATCTGCATATAATGAACCTGTGGTTTAATGCAAATTTCTCTTTCTTTGTACATTCATTAACTAATCTGAATCCTCAGAGTCATGTCCAAAAAAGCTCAAAGTGCAGGCAATAAAAGCTGACTTGCACAGGATTTTTTCATTAAATCCTGAGAATATATATTTAAACAGTAAAATGCTTTCTCTGTTGTTTTATCGTGTGATGAAGGTAGGAAGCATTGCAGAAAAAATTCATAACCCGCATTCGCAAGCATTGCAGAAAAAATCCGTATCTCATTTAGCGGGTTATGCAAATTTCTTCGGCAATGATTGCTACCTTCATCAGATGATACAACAAAGAAAGACCTTTTATTGTTAACATTTATATGGATTTTTCAAAATTATAAACTACAATATCATATTGTTGACCCATTCCGAACAGCCAATACACCCTTTGACCTTGATGACACTCCATATTTGGTAATGATTATGCAGATAGGTGGTACTAAAAACCAGATCAATCTAGTTTACAACAAACCTGTACTCAATGTGGAGGATGAAAGCAATGTCAATTTCGGAAGAAATATAGAAGAAAAGATTCTGTAAATGTAAATATTTGGTACTAAAGTTCTTCAAATTGTAAATCTTTCTATTAAATTGCTGACAAAGCAAATTTCATTCATGCAGCAACAGGTTATCATTATGGGAAAATTTAGACACTCTTTTCTTTCTGTTTCTTACATTTGATTTCTATATTTGGGAAATGATCACATGAAGTAGGAGAAAATCATGAAAAAATCCTGACATCACACACCTTGTCTAAATCTGTATCTTATGTAATAAATGTCACTAAAAACATTTTAAACTGGGTAGAAAAACTTGACAATCAGATCAAGCTAAATGTCTTCAGTAAATGGAGAGAAAAAATACCCAATCTGAAGATCATTTGCTTTATAGAAAACCCATAGGTGTGCTTAATGATTAATCTTTGCAACAGGATAGTAGCTGATGTCAGCTCAATACACAATCGATACTGCATGAGTCACCAAAATAGAAATAGAATTGTCTGATAGCAATAGCAAAAACCGTTACCATCCACAGCTTGTACATAATAACATTGATATAGCTGTTGTTTTCAATGCAATAGTGCTAATTTAATTCCTTAATATCAGTTTCTCTAAAATTAAGCATGACATAATTTTTAATTAGTGTTTGATCTTTGGATTAAGTGCTAACTTTGGGTTGTATTTGACAGAATTGTGGTGGTCATCTGCTAGGACAAATGCGGGTTTCCTTCCCTTTTTCTTCCACACTACTGATTTCTGTTTTCCAATATCCCAGATAATGACAAAACATTAACAAGAGGACCAAAGGCCTTATCAGTCACCTGAGTATTAGCTAAAAGTATCCATTACTAGCTCCAAGGGCTATGACATCTACAACGATTTCCTGTTCTGCATATCTAAGCCAAATTCTAATATTCTGCAACGGTGTAAATCTTCAAACATAAATGCCCCCGAAAGTGGTTCTACTGACGAAAGACTTAATATATGTAACATTAATACGAATGACTAATTTGCGTCCTAGAGTCAAAACCCTGGGGTTGTGAAATTCACCATTCTGGTACATCCTTTTCTGCTTTTCCTAAATGTGCATTTGAGTTTTTACACTGTATTAGCAAACTTAAAGAAGTCTATCCAATGAGAAAGACACTACAATAATTTTGGCTTCACCCTGGAACCAAACCATTACCCCCTGGGATCATGAAATTTACAATTTTGGTAAAGGACAATCTAATCCTTCTTAATATCTATTTAGTTGCAATTTATATCAACAGTTTACATATTTACACTATATATACCAAATATGGCCCCACTCTGGAGGCAGAACCTCTACCCCGGGGATCATGAAATTCACAAGACAGGTTTGGTAGAGCCCTTCCTGCTTTACATCATTATGCATTTTAGTTTTTCTAGAAGATCAGAAGATTTTTGAAACTTGGTCAATTTTTGGAAGTGTTTGCCCACCCTATGGCTCTATGAGTGCTAGGTTCAGAACTGTAGCTCAGAGAGCTCCAGTTCTGCAGCTTTTGGGGCAGGAGTCCTGAAATTTACAAATTTACGTCCCCCTTGTCCCAAAGATGCTTCATACCAAATTAAAAAGGATTTGGTTATGGTAGTTATCAAGAGGAAGTGAAAAATGTTCGATTGTTAATGCACGGCGGATGATGACCAATTGTAATATGTCACCTGAGTTAACATTTTACAACACAAAGAGAATTCACAACGAATTATAGTGCAAATGCATGTTGTGAAACTGTGCACCACCAGTGGAAGTCAAGACAAAAATAGATGTCTGTACTTTAATTTCATATGTTTGTCCGTCCCATAAAACATTAAAATTACATTAATACGAATTTATTGTGAATAAATTGCTTTGTCTTCTTTCCATGATATTTTTCATCAAAGAAAGTCTAAAGGTTGTTTCTTAGAGTGCAGTGTCAGCTTGAATTTGCTTTTAAAGAAAATATTATGTAATATGCACTATGAAATGCATGCTTCTGCAATTGTAAAAAACAAGATCAAGACCTGACTAAAAGGAAAAAGTCAAATTTTAATGAGTTATATTTTGCATGCTTACTCCCCTGAAAACCTGTCAATTTCAATATACATGGACACAGAAAATGAAAAACACATTAAAAATTGTGTGGCCTATGGGGAGATAACTCTTTAATAGAGTGCGATGTACTTCTAACACATAATGAGCTTCACGAGTGCTATCTTCAACAATTTCCATAATAAATAAGCATGTCTTTATCTTTGTCAGACAAATTCATAACCAGAAGACCTGTCTCAGAATGTGTGGAGCTCTGGCATCTAAAATGCTGTTTTAACAATTACGCAACATGTCCCTTGCAGCTTATCTGCCCTCTCTGTCTGGAGATTACTTCCTTTTTGATGGGATTTTCTATTCTGTGTTGTCTTTCTAAATCTATCTCATTTCCTCTGTCTCTTTTTCTTGAACTTCTTAATTGTCCAGGCTCATATGACATTGAAATTCATTGTAACAATTGAAAGGTCATTACATAACAAATTTTTCATATGTAAACATATATTGACTGTGATATTTTATTTTACTACAACATCTGTAGATGTGTAGACCTTTATATACTTATTTCTGGATTATATATTTTTATATAAAACAACATTCAGATCATAGCCAAATAAATGAATTTCTTATATGACAGTGTTAGTTTGTACAAGAGGAAAATATTGTGCAAATTTAAATCCATGCACAAACTTTAAGATTATTATGTAGATCCTCATGGGCATATGGCCTTTGTTTGTTGAGAATGATATTAACTAGGGCAAAATTACTGAGAGGAATATCCCTAAAGAATAAAACCTAACCTGACATAACACATTAATTAATGTCAAAGCAGGGGCACAGTGATTTGTTCAATTCTCCAGAGATATAAACAAGCTGTATAAATCACCAGATTTCTGTAAAATGTGAATGGCCTGCCAAAAGACTTTTACTTTGCAGTCAGTAACTGCTAATCTCACAGAAGTCCTCCTTTTTTGTCAACTAAATATATTTCATAATCAATTTTTTGTTGAGTTTGTCCTGTATTTTTCTTCTTTGTGTAAAGAACCGAGAAACCTCAATATTTCCTTCACATCTTCAAGATAAGGATGGAGACATATAACAGAGATTATAACAGAGATGCATCTTATCCTTCAAAGATATATCAAAATGAACTCCAAACAGAAACAAGAACAACAGAATCAACAATCAGAGACCACAAACATCTGCCAAGGTTCCTCAATCTCTCATTGTCTGCAATTGTTTTCAGTTAGCTCTTGACAATCAGAAAACCTATCTCATATGAAAAATTTGAATGCCATCCAAGCTTAGATTCTTACATAACCTTGTTCTCTCTCACACACACACACACACACATGTACACAAACCATCCCTGGCAGAGGTAACAAACACATAACGGAATTATACCATAGAGAATTGTACAGTACACGTAACCCTACAACATCCTCTATGTTGACTGCAACAGTCCTTATTACATAACAGGTAATATGGTACAAGTATTATCTCACTGCTTACATCACTTCCATCAGTCAAGGAAACCTACATCTACATTAACTACACTATCTGTAATTTAAGCACATTTAGTCTGCCAGGTATTTTAATGGACTCCCAATTAAGGACAACGCCATTTCAATTTCCATCATAGTCTAGGGAACTAATTGCCTATTCATCCATTTCATTAACAGTCTTGTATTCTCTATATGCAGTTAGAGTGCTGCAGGTTCAACATTTACTGCATTGACAGTTGCACTTGATCTTCAGGACAAGTAGGAAAATTGACGACATTTTGAGCTATTTCCTGACATCATTACTGAGCACTTCATTTCTTTAATCCATATCAAACATTATGACATCATTACTGAACAATTCACTTCTTTAATCCATATCAAACATTATGACATCATTACTCAGCACTTCACACAACAATGCTGCATAACAATGGCTGCGTAAAATGTACATATAAAGACAATAACTTAATACCATGTAAATGGGAATTTTAAGAGAGACGCAAATTTAGTGATTTTTCCACAAAAATGAGTATACATATTTAGCAAGACCTAATTTTAGTGACTTTATAATTCCATGAACTAATACCTGATGATATGGAATAAATCGTTAGTGATATTCAACTTTAGCGATGTCAATACCCATGCTGATGATGCTGAAATTAAATCCTTGCTATAGTCATACATAAAATTTCAGATGAATACCTTCATTCATTGCGGAGAAAAGTGTGGAAAACTGATTTGGAATGACAGACGGATGGACAGGCATACGGACAGACTGAGAGTAAACTAACAGTCCACTCCGGCAAAGCCAGTAGGGGACTAACTAACTCGAATATTAATATTCATTGAAATAGAATAGATGAGTATCAATTTTGTATGTCAATGATCTGTGAATCATAACAAACTATGCTATTTTCGATTGTGATAAAAATGGCTAATGGAAGACAAACACATATTTAACACATAGATCCCAATTTAATGAAAGCACAAAAGTTGATACTTAAAATTCAATTTAATCATCTCTACAAGTGAGTGGAGCAGTAAATGTACAATACACCCCTACTCACACCTAACTGACTGATGCTGAACAAACGAATCCGACCGGTGCGACTCAGTAGCACTCGAGCGTAACATGTTACTAGTTATACTGCACATCTTTGCATCTCAAAACAAATATATTAAAGTATGAAATATAGTTTATATAGAGATCTACAACAACAATCTGCTCAAAACATGGGGGTTTTTTTCTTGGTTTTTTTTTTTTGTTTAGTTTTTTTTTTATTTTGATTTCAATGAATACTTTTAAAATGATGAACTAAATTGGTATCAAAATCTCCACTGAAGACTATCTCCATATTCTGAGAAAAAACAGTACAATAATCTGGGACATATGGATATCAACTATGAAAACATTACAGAAGTTTATAAAACTTTTCTTGACTGCTGTAATTCATCCATGTTTACTTCATATTTTTTCAAAGTTTGACTAAATTCTATTTCAAGACAAGGAACAGGGTTTGTCATCCTTAAAACGGTCTTCTCAAATAGTAGGATATGATAATAGATACTAAATCACCATGGTTACTAAAAAAGTATGCCCCTATCTTCTAAACTTATGAGGAGTGTGAAAGAGACAAGTTTCAATATAGAAACTTCAGTGGGTCTTGTAGTGTGGTGAGTGCAAGAGCAAAAAACTCATTTGTTACTTTATTCAAGCAAAGACAACTTGGTAAGCAGATCATTGTAGTTGGTCTGAATTGTGTACAAAGAATTTTATAATTTCATTGAGAATGGTCCAACTCGCTCACAAAACTCAGTTGGTTAAGTCTACACATTCTAAAACTGTAGCGTAGAGGACCTCAACATTCCTAAAACTGTAGCGTAGAGGACCTCAACATTCCCTAAGACTGTAATATAGAGGACCTCAACATTCCCTAAGACTGTAATATAGAGGACCTCAACATTCCTAAAACTGTAGTGTAGAGGACCTCAACATGGAGGTACTCCATTCATTTCAACTATACTACCCACACCTTTCTTTTTGTTTTTGAATAAAAGAGGTCTGCTGCAATACTAAACTATTTACCAATATTCTTCACTATCCTGAGCTCTTCTATAGGGACTCATTTAATAGTTGATTAAAATGATCTGAGCTCTTATATATGGACTCATTTAATAGCTATCTAAACTCACCTGAGCTTTGGTATAGAGGCTCATTCAATAGCTATCTAAACTCACTCGAGTTCTGGTATAGGGACTCATTTAATAGCTATCTAAACTCACCTGAGCTCTGGTATAGCAACTCATTTAATAGTTGAGTACTCACCTGAGCTCTGGTATAGGGATTCATTTCATAGTTGACTAAATTCACCTGGGCTCTGGTATAGGGACTCATTGAATAGCTATCTAAACTCATCTGAGCTCTAGTTGAAAGTGCTCTCCACTCACCTGAGCTCTGGGATGGTGGACTCAGTTGAGGGTGGTTTCATATTGGCAGCATCTTGTTGTTTGATGAGGTATCTGTTGGATTCTAATAAACTCTGTCAACATAGGAAATCACTGATTATAGTAAAGTCTGTCAACATAGGAAATCACTGATTATAGTAAAGTCTGTCAACAATAAGAAATCACTGATTATAGTAAAGTCTGTCAACATAGGAAATCACTGATTATAGTAAAGTCTGTCAACATAGGAAATCACTGATTATAGTAAAGTCTGTCAACATAGGAAATCACTGATTATAGTAAAGTCTGTCAACATAGGAAATCACTGATTATAGTATAGTCTGTCAACATAGGAAATCACTGATTATAGTAAAGTCTGTCAACAATAAGAAATCACTGATTATAGTAAACTCTGTCAACATAGGAAATCACTGATTATAGTAAAGTCTGTCAACATAGAAAATCACTGATTATAGTATAGTCTGTGAACATAGGAAATCACTGATTATAGTATAGTCTGTCAACATAGGAAATCACTGATTATAGTAAAGTCTGTAAACAATAAGAAATCACTGATTATAGTATAGTCTGTCAACATAGGAAATCACTGATTATAGTATAGTCTGTCAACATAGGAAATCACTGATTATAGTAAAGTCTGTCAACATAGGAAATCACTGATTATAGTATAGTCTGTGAACATAGGAAATCACTGATTATAGTATAGTCTGTCAACGTAGAAAATCACTGATTATAGTATAGTCTGTGAACATAGGAAATCACTGATTATAGTATAGTCTGTCAACATAGGAAATCACTGATTATAGTAAAGTCTGTCAACATAGGAAATCACTGATTATAGTATAGTCTGTCAACATAGGAAATCACTGATTATAGTAAAGTCTGTCAACATAGGAAATCACTGATTATAGTAAAGTCTGTCAACATAGGAAATCACTGATTATAGTAAAGTCTGTCAACATAGGAAATCACTGATTATAGTAAACTCTGTCAACATAGGAAATCACTGATTATAGTATAGTCTGTCAACAATAAGAAATCACTGATTATAGTAAAGTCTGTCAACATAGGAAATCACTGATTATAGTAAAGTCTGTCAACAATAAGAAATCACTGATTATAGTATAGTCTGTCAACATAGGAAATCACTGATTATAGTAAAGTCTGTCAACATAGGAAATCACTGATTATAGTAAAGTCTGTCAACATAGGAAATCACTGATTATAGTAAAGTCTGTCAACATAGGAAATCACTGATTATAGTAAAGTCTGTCAACAATAAGAAATCACTGATTATAGTAAAGTCTGTCAACATAGGAAATCACTGATTATAGTAAAGTCTGTCAACATAGGAAATCACTGATTATAGTATAGTCTGTCAACATAGGAAATCACTGATTATAGTATAGTCTGTCAACATAGGAAATCACTGATAATAGTAAAGTCTGTCAACATAGGAAATCACTGATTATAGTAAAGTCTGTCAACATAGGAAATCACTGATTATAGTAAAGTCTGTCAACATAGGAAATCACTGATTATAGTAAAGTCTGTCAACATAGGAAATCACTGATTATAGTAAAGTCTGTCAACAATAAGAAATCACTGATTATAGTAAAGTCTGTCAACATAGGAAATCACTGATTATAGTAAAGTCTGTCAACATAGGAAATCACTGATTATAGTAAAGTCTGTCAACAATAAGAAATCACTGATTATAGTAAAGTCTGTCAACATAGGAAATCACTGATTATAGTAAAGTCTGTCAACATAGGAAATCACTGATTATAGTAAAGTCTGTCAACAATAAGAAATCACTGATTATAGTAAAGTCTGTCAACATAGGAAATCACTGATTATAGTAAAGTCTGTCAAGATAGGAAATCACTGATTATAGTAAAGTCTGTCAACATAGGAAATCACTGATTATAGTAAAGTCTGTCAACATAGGAAATCACTGATTATAGTAAAGTCTGTCAACATAGGAAATCACTGATTATAGTAAAGTCTGTCAACATAGGAAATCACTGATTATAGTAAAGTCTGTCAACATAGGAAATCACTGATTATAGTAAAGTCTGTCAACATAGGAAATCACTGATTATAGTAAAGTCTGTCAACATAGGAAATCACTGATTATAGTAAAGTCTGTCAACATAGGAAATCACTGATTATAGTAAAGTCTGTCAACAATAAGAAATCACTGATTATAGTAAAGTCTGTCAACATAGGAAATCACTGATTATAGTAAAGTCTGTCAACATAGGAAATCACTGATTATAGTAAAGTCTGTCAACATAGGAAATCACTGATTATAGTAAAGTCTGTCAACATAGGAAATCACTGATTATAGTAAAGTCTGTCAACAATAAGAAATCACTGATTATAGTAAAGTCTGTCAACATAGGAAATCACTGATTATAGTAAAGTCTGTCAACATAGGAAATCACTGATTATAGTAAAGTCTGTCAACAATAAGAAATCACTGATTATAGTAAAGTCTGTCAACATAGGAAATCACTGATTATAGTAAAGTCTGTCAACATAGGAAATCACTGATTATAGTAAAGTCTGTCAACAATAAGAAATCACTGATTATAGTAAAGTCTGTCAACATAGGAAATCACTGATTATAGTAAAGTCTGTCAACATAGGAAATCACTGATTATAGTAAAGTCTGTCAACATAGGAAATCACTGATTATAGTAAAGTCTGTCAACATAGGAAATCACTGATTATAGTAAAGTCTGTCAACATAGGAAATCACTGATTATAGTAAAGTCTGTCAACATAGGAAATCACTGATTATAGTAAAGTCTGTCAACATAGGAAATCACTGATTATAGTAAAGTCTGTCAACATAGGAAATCACTGATTATAGTAAAGTCTGTCAACAATAAGAAATCACTGATTATAGTAAAGTCTGTCAACATAGGAAATCACTGATTATAGTAAAGTCTGTCAACATAGGAAATCACTGATTATAGTAAAGTCTGTCAACATAGGAAATCACTGATTATAGTAAAGTCTGTCAACATAGGAAATCACTGATTATAGTAAAGTCTGTCAACAATAAGAAATCACTGATTATAGTAAACTCTGTCAACATAGGAAATCACTGATTATAGTAAAGTCTGTCAACATAGGAAATCACTGATAATAGTAAAGTCTGTCAACATAGGAAATCACTGATTATAGTAAAGTCTGTCAACATAGGAAATCACTGATTATAGTAAAGTCTGTCAACATAGGAAATCACTGATTATAGTAAAGTCTGTCAACATAGGAAATCACTGATTATAGTAAAGTCTGTCAACATAGGAAATCACTGATTATAGTAAAGTCTGTCAACAATAAGAAATCACTGATTATAGTAAAGTCTGTCAACATAGGAAATCACTGATTATAGTAAAATCTGTCAACATAGGAAATCACTGATTATAGTAAAGTCTGTCAACATAGGAAATCACTGATTATAGTAAAGTCTGTCAACATAGGAAATCACTGATTATAGTAAAGTCTGTCAACAATAAGAAATCACTGATTATAGTAAAGTCTGTCAACATAGGAAATCACTGATTATAGTAAAGTCTGTCAACATAGGAAATCACTGATTATAGTAAAGTCTGTCAACATAGGAAATCACTGATTATAGTAAAGTCTGTCAACAATAAGAAATCACTGATTATAGTAAAGTCTGTCAACATAGGAAATCACTGATTATAGTATAGTCTGTCAACATAGGAAATCACTGATTATAGTAAAGTCTGTCAACAATAAGAAATCACTGATTATAGTAAAGTCTGTCAACATAGGAAATCACTGATTATAGTAAAGTCTGTCAACATAGGAAATCACTGATTATAGTAAAGTCTGTCAACATAGGAAATCACTGATTATAGTAAAGTCTGTCAACATAGGAAATCACTGATTATAGTAAAGTCTGTCAACATAGGAAATCACTGATTATAGTAAAGTCTGTCAACATAGGAAATCACTGATTATAGTAAAGTCTGTCAACATAGGAAATCACTGATTATAGTAAAGTCTGTCAACATAGGAAATCACTGATTATAGTAAAGTCTGTCAACAATAAGAAATCACTGATTATAGTAAAGTCTGTCAACATAGGAAATCACTGATTATAGTAAAGTCTGTCAACATAGGAAATCACTGATTATAGTAAAGTCTGTCAACATAGGAAATCACTGATTATAGTAAAGTCTGTCAACATAGGAAATCACTGATTATAGTAAAGTCTGTCAACATAGGAAATCACTGATTATAGTAAAGTCTGTCAACAATAAGAAATCACTGATTATAGTAAACTCTGTCAACATAGGAAATCACTGATTATAGTAAAGTCTGTCAACATAGGAAATCACTGATTATAGTATAGTCTGTCAACATAGGAAATCACTGATTATAGTATAGTCTGTCAACATAGGAAATCACTGATAATAGTAAAGTCTGTCAACATAGGAAATCACTGATTATAGTAAAGTCTGTCAACATAGGAAATCACTGATTATAGTAAAGTCTGTCAACATAGGAAATCACTGATTATAGTAAAGTCTGTCAACATAGGAAATCACTGATTATAGTAAAGTCTGTCAACATAGGAAATCACTGATTATAGTAAAGTCTGTCAACAATAAGAAATCACTGATTATAGTAAAGTCTGTCAACATAGGAAATCACTGATTATAGTAAAATCTGTCAACATAGGAAATCACTGATTATAGTAAAGTCTGTCAACATAGGAAATCACTGATTATAGTAAAGTCTGTCAACAATAAGAAATCACTGATTATAGTAAACTCTGTCAACATAGGAAATCACTGATTATAGTATAGTCTGTCAACATAGGAAATCACTGATTATAGTAAAGTCTGTCAACAATAAGAAATCACTGATTATAGTAAAGTCTGTCAACATAGGAAATCACTGATTATAGTAAAGTCTGTCAACATAGGAAATCACTGATTATAGTATAGTCTGTCAACAATAAGAAATCACTGATTATAGTAAGCTTTTTGAACATTATGAAATCACTGATTATTATTACCAAACAAACCCTTGAAGCAAACATTTCCAAATTTATAATCATTATGATAAATTCAAATGCAAGAAGGAATATTTCAGAACTATTTTTTAATTTATGCACATTTCAACTAAAAACCTAATACATCATTGATTACAAATTCTTCTAAAAGGTTTCATTTCTTGGTTTGTATTGATGAACTCACAGGGCAGTTAAGTATCGTCTTCTGAAGCTTGATCATCCTCCTGTCTCTGTCCAGCCTGGTCTTACTCTGTACATTAATAGAGAGAAATTACTTCTCACATAATATTTTCACAATTCTTTTTGAAACATAGAATACCATTTAGTGTCTGAATAATTCTTTCATTTCCACACTGTGACAAGGGAAGCAACTCTATACCAACCTCTTGAACATGCCTGTTGACAACCTTGAGCGTTTCTATGGCGTCCGCGAGATCTGCTCTGTCCTGATGAGTTGAAGGAGTATGGAGTTCAAACCAACTCAGTAAAGTCACATACTCATTAATCCGTCGCCCTGGCAACAGCAGCAGCTCAGGTAACCTACAAACAAGTAGGATGCACTGCTTCAAAACTGTAGATGTCTTACCAATCAAAGGTGACAAACAATCTCATTTTTGAGAAGCCTCTCTTGTGGAGTCTATGGTCTCTTTTATTTATTTATCACTAATTAAGAGAGATTTTATTCCTTCACAGAGGGGGCCTCCGTGGCCGAGTGGTTAGAGCATCGGGCTCAAAATCACAAGGCCTCTCACCTCTGTCGGCGTGTGTTCGAATCTCAGCCGCGGCGTTATGTGAGCAAGTTTGCCAGTTTACTTGCGGAAGGTCGGTGGTCTCTTCCCAGGTACATTGTATCTGGGTTCTCTCCTCCACCAACAAAAACTGGACGCCACCAGATAACTGAAAAATTGTTAAGTGTGGCGGAAAGCAAAATAAATAAATAAATAAATAAATTCCTTCACAGAATAGCACTCACAATTTTTACCTTATCACAGATTGACACTGAATGGCAAAGTCACTTTATCAAGTACTTGTGAGAGATAAGAAAATCTATGTTAAAACCAAGGCATAGTAAATAGCAGTTTGTGGGAGACTAAACTTCATGATTGTATAGGCATTATGAAAACAACAAAAATTTGCAAGTTTACAAAACTGACAGGTATAATAATATTCTTTCTCTTTAAATATAGTTGAGAGACATGGAAAAGGGGGTTTATTTTTCACGCTTATGATTCATTGAAAACATTCTAAAGAGTAAGTATGGGAATATTCCGTGACTAATCATTCTGATGTAGTGTCGTATAATAACGCTGAAGCATTTCATATCATGTTTATTGATTTCAAGTGGCATGTCACTTTATGGGTCTGTCTATATTTCTACTTTATAATGACTATCCTATGAGCTGAAAGTATCTCTCATAAGCTTTTAAATTTTGACTAGAACTACATGGTACAATGAATGTCAATAAAACAGAGCAAGATAAATATTAAAGTTTTCCGAATTCTGAATCAAAATCCTTACAAAACTGGTTACAATATGATGTTTCTACAATAATTCTACAAAATACTGTTTTATAAAAAAAAATATTCGGCTACAAAATTAACCTTACTTTTTCAGAAACAACTATGTATACACGTAGATTCTTGTCTAATTCTGAAAAACATACGTCATCATTCTAGTGGCAGGAATTCTTTCATGGCGTTTGAGGAAAGCTCTGAAGGCAGGGGTTTGCTCTTTGGTCCTTTCTATACATTGCAGAATGACATCATAGTTATTGACAAAGTTTGTATACAACTTCAGGTGGGTACAGAACCGCACAAAAATATCTCCCAAACAGGATTGGGTGGCATCCCATTCACCTACACGATCCTTTAAATCTGCAAGCATCTCACTGAAAACAAACAGTTCATGAGATAAGGGAAATAACTCCCAAGAAATTTGTTGGTACTTGCTTTCTAGATTTCAGGAAAAATAATGATTAAAAAAAAAAAAAAAAAAAAAAAAAGGAAGCTGAACTTGTTTTCAGTACAATTTACCTGCTTGCATCCAACAGCTGCAGCAAGTCAGTAAAAATAATCTGTACATTCTGGAAACTTGCTATTGCCCTGGGAAAAAATAAAATAAAAATGTCTGTAACATGGAATTAAATCAGTCTACTTCAACCACTTACAGAGGGTATTAGCCTATATTAAGTCTGATTTGAAGTTACATGAGAAACTGTGACACTTAATTGGGATTAATGATGTGATTGTACAATTCATTTTTCCGATTCAAAAGGCAATATCAAAATTAATTTATGTGTCTCATCACATGAGGAAATAACTGAAGCTTGCTCTGGGAAAAAATAAAACACAAAATCTCTATAACATGAAGTGAACCTGTCTACTTTATCCACTAAAGAAGGTATTAGCCTATGCTGAGTCTGATTTACAGTTATATGAGAAACTGTGATACTTAATTGGGACTAATAATATGACTGTACAATTTATTTTCCCAATTTAAAAGGCAATAACGAGATTGATTTATGTCTTGTTTAACAAGGAAATTTAATACACAGGTTTTTTCATTTTGTCCAATGAAAATCAGGTCTATTGAGGAAATACTCACTTCAGAACTAAAAGTACTTAATATTTGTGTGTATATATAAGTTGATTTCTTAAAAATCCACTGATACTTTGATACAATTGTAAGCAGACTCTATATCCCCTTGTGAATTGATTTAAGAATGTGACATTTATAAATTTGACTTTGGAATGTAACATTTGTGAATTTGATTTGTGAATGTGATTTAAGAATGTAATATTTGTGAATATGACATTTGGCTACTGAAATTCCCTATTCACGGTTGGAAACTTCGCTAAGCGATGGCTTCACTAAGTTCAGAAGTAGAGGATCTGAGGAACTCTGTGATTCCTGCTTTACAGTGCTCTTTGTCTAACATTAAAACAGGTATCACAAAATTTAAAGCAGGGATTGCTCAGGTGCAACTAGAACTTCAAACTGCTGCACAAAAAAAGATTACAGAGATTCTGCAAAAGCTTGACAATGATGAACAGAAATTGAAAGAAATTCAGAACTCTGAACTGGAGTCTGCTTATACGTTACAGATAGAAATAGAATCCAATTTGGAATCAGCAGAAAGTGTACTGTCTTCTGTGGATAAAATTCCATCAACAAGCTCATATACGGAAAGGGAACTACAACACAAAATTGAAAACTTGAAACTATTTCAAAATGCCACTGGCTCTAAAATGCACATCTCTTGGTCGCAAGAGAAAGAATCTGGCATCAAAGAACGGCTCAACATACAAGAGAAGCCTTTCCTTCAAGCTCAGGTTTCTGTGTCTCCCAGTAAACATGTGCCGACAAGGTCGATTCTTGGAAGTGTGGTGAGTCTCAGTAAATTCGAGATCAGTTCATCCATCAACATGGACATCACACTCGGAGAAGATAACTGTGTCTGGATATCAATGAACAAATTCCAGACAACACAGCTAAACCGTAAAGGAGAAATTGTAGCTCAGTTTTTTACCAGGAAAGTACATGATTGGTTGGAAATTAATGAAATGCAAGGGATAGCTGCCACCAGAGAAGGGCATCTTCTGATCACTGACAAAAGCTTGAAGGTGGTCAGTCAATTTCTTCCAATGCAAAAGCAATCCAAAGACTTAATTCAATGTGGAAACTGGTCCCCAACAGGAGGAATTTGTTGTTCTCAAGACGATACAATCTTTGTCAGCCTTGCAAATGATAAAAGAGGTAAAATCACTCAATACACCTCTTCTGGAAAACTGATAACACATATCGAGAAAAACTGTGTAGGGAAATCCATGTTTACATATCCATGGTATCTTGCAGTGAACAGAAACTCCAATATCTGTGTGTCTGACAAAGCAAAGAAATGTGTTTCAGTTGTGAACTTAAATGGAGTAATGCAAGCCACATACTCTCCTCAGAAAGATTCTTTTGTTCCATATGGCATTGCCAGCGACAAATTCAATCATATCCTAGTTGCAGATTGTGACAACAGCAAGATTCACATTTTATCTGAAATGTGTGCACTGCATGTACTTGTTCAGTGTAAGGACTTTGGTTTGTCCAAACCAAGATCATTATGTGTTGACAGTGTGGGACATCTGTGGGTCGGCAATGGGGAAAAGGGAATTCTCCACGTGTTACAATACATTCAATAAGGACCCACCATGTGTTACAATACGACCCTTCATGTGTTACAATACAACCCACCATGTGTTACAATACGACCCTCCATGTGTTACAATACGACCCTCCATGTGTTACAGTACAACCCTCCATGTGTTACAATACGACCCTCCATGTGTTACAATAAGACCCTTCATGTGTTACAATACGATTCTCCATGTGTTACGATACGACCCTCCATGTGTTACAGTACGACCCTCCATGTGTTACAATACGACCCTCCATGTGTTACAATACGACCCTCCATGTGCTACAGTACGACCCTCCATGTGTTACAATACGACCCTCCATGTGTTACAATACATTCAGAGAAAATGAACCCTCCACATGGTACAGACCCTGAGTCATGTTACCACAGCTCCAAAGTGTTCCATTTCATTCTCTGCAAATCACTCATCATTCTGTGCAACCATTCATTCAGTGTGCCATGCAAGATCCAGGTACACCCATAAAAACATTCAGACTGTTCAAATCCCACCCCTAGAAACTTACAGACTGCAAATCATTCGAAACATGCTGAACGTTCACAACCTCTGCCCCTAAAAACTTATAAACTACGCAAAATGTACAAGTCATTCTGCTATGGGATCAGGAGAAGGTAAAAACAGATGGGAATTAGAGCAAATTATTTTAAATAGGAACAAAGGTAGACTTCAATAGTGAAAATCTGGCAAATTCTTGATCCAAAATAATGATAACAAAACCACCAATCAGAGTAGACCCCAATAGGTAGCCCTCTATGAAATACCAATACACTCGATATCTTATTTATTTATTATTTCACAACATATATTGATAACAATACTATTACACTTGTTTGATCATGTTTTGTTATTCAATAAAGATTTTTTTCATTAAAATTGTTATTGGAACTATTTGGATAATGCAATGACCTGTGTATAACTAGAGGTTGGCTAATTGGGAATATAGGAAATTAACAAAAGTGTTTGACTTCCAGCACAAAGTGTGAAAAGGGTTCAGGCAACAGAGACATAATTTAAGAGGTGTCCACAGATTTTTCCATAATAACTGCATAATATGCAGACAAGTTTGTTTAGCTTACTGAGACAATTACAGCCAAAAAGTTTTGACATACGTACTACGCATATTTATCTGAATGATACTGCTTCAAGAAATAGAATCAGAGCACAGTTGTAATTCTACAAGAATATAAGATTGAAATACTAAAAGTATGTTTGGTTATTCCTCATAAATAAAACACACACACTGAAACAGCGTATACATCAGTATGTGTACACCATGCGACTCTTTACTTCTCACTGACCCACACAGAAACTTGATCCCAGGAGAGAGATTGATTTAGTTTCAAATATAATATATAGTAGTCATTATTATTTTAGATTTTATATTGGGATTGTTCCTATTTATCCAAGGGTGACATTCTTATTGACAGGCTATCATAAAGTCTAAAAGTCAACACCCCCCCCCCCCCCCCCCCCCCCCCCCCCCCCCCCGGAGAATATGTTTCAGTTTTGCCTGATGAGAATGTTTATTTTATTTGTTGTTATTCTAATACATTGTAAAAATGTATGTCTTTATTCAGTTGCTGTCTAAATCTTTGAGAAGAGGATGAGGTTTCATTCATTACTAAGATGATGATTATATATATTTTTTTTAATATGCCTGTATTTCAATGACAATCAGATATAATGAAACAGACAAGATCAGTTGTTTTTCCGTTTGAATTACTACAGAATCAATATGAAAGTCAAATAATCTGTCATTCCAAGATGGTGCAATATTTGCACCTCTCTGTTTTGTTTGTTTAATTTTTGTAATTTTTGAATTTTATTAAAAAAAAAAAAAATTTGTTCATTCTGACTTAATTTGTTACACGCCTTCATAAGTCATTAAAGTAATTAGTAAAAACAAGGTTTTATTTATTCATTTAATTTGAATTTCTAGATTATTATGATCATATAGAATTATTTGTGTTTGAATCAGCCCTGTAAAGAACCAAATATCACAAAACTCAAAAGCATACAGGCCATTTTTACCATTTTATACAAACCATGCACTATTTACTGCCATCTGTGCAGACCATTCACAAGACAGCATTTCTTGCAGACTGTTCATTATTTCATGCAAACCATTCAAACTACGCAGTGTTCTGTGCAAGAATCATTTTGTACCCTTTTGTGAAAGTGGTGTAGTAGCATGCTTCTGGGTCTGTATAATACATTCAGTGAAAAGGGGCTTCCCAAATCTTACAATACATTCAGTGAAAATGAGCACTCCACGTGTTATGATACCTTCAGTGAAAATGAATACATGGGCACTACCAGCATAAAAGCTGCCAACTTACACAGACATTACAGTTCAATTTGCATAAAAATCATAAAATGACAATTCTCCCAAAGTGTTCTTAAATTTTGTTACATAGCTGAATGTCTGAACTTTGCAAAAATGACACATTTCTAAAGTTCAAAATTCTTGTTTAAATGCAAGAATTAATACTTTTTGATGGCCCTTCCAAAAAGCCATTGAGTCTTTTTCCTCTCGGTCTTCGGACGCACGTGCACAGACAATAAACAGTGCAGCTTGTCATCCAGTAAAAGTGTACAATGGCTAAACCCAGAATTTTGACAGATAATGTGAGAAAAGGGGTAAAATTAGAATGAGATAAAACTCATGCCAACTACAATTTACATGGGGATCAGTATAATCATTTCATAAACCAAGACACACATGCAGGGCTTTAAAGTAAGTGCTGTTATTAACTGAATACGTCACATGTTAGTTTTAAAAATATTGCTTGGTTAATCGAGGCATGGAAGGGTTTCCATTAGAATAATGATTTATAATTACTTTATTGAATAATCTC
The DNA here is from genome assembly GCA_024699665.1 of Ostrea denselamellosa. Classification (NCBI taxonomy): domain Eukaryota; kingdom Metazoa; phylum Mollusca; class Bivalvia; order Ostreida; family Ostreidae; genus Ostrea; species Ostrea denselamellosa. The sequence goes on along the minus strand of JAMZEH010000047.1, from coordinate 8,467,206 downwards.
ATTCTTCAAAAGCAAGTGTGGACTCCTTAAAAGGTTTTTAAATAAATTTCTACACAACACCTTTGCTGTCATTCTAAATCATGTGATGTAAAATTGCATTTAAAAGTCTGAGTCAGCATGAAGAAACCATTGAATTCCAGATGACCTTCAAAGTTGAGAGCAAAAACTTATACATTCAAATTGTTCAAAATTGTCAGTATTGATATAACTTTTATCATTTTATTGACACATGTTTTAAAAAACACTTGATTAAAATGTTGCAAATGAGCTGTAGTGTCTCTTCAAAATTTGATGAATACTATAGCTTTTCAAATGTAATACACACATGTTCCAAAAAGCATATCAAATATAATGGGAAATAAATATGAATTTATTATATGAAACATTATTAAAATTAAATTTGGTCCACTGCATTGTCATGAGTTGGGATTGTTAAAACAGTGTAGTTATAATTTTTTGTGAACACTGAACTCAGCAGTTGATAATGTAGTTATTGACTGGGTCTGAAGACAACACTGTTTTGCTTGACCTGAGAATGGACATAAATATTGCCTTAGGATATTGTCCGAGGATGTTTTGTTGTATAACTTCATTTTTTTTTATGTTGACATGTAAAAAAAAAAGAAAAAGAGATGCTGATTTACCACCATATTATGCATTCACGTAGGCCAAAATAAAATATATGTGCATTTCCAGTTTCTCAATGCTACCCACATTTTTGCTGTCAACCCTAAATATTTTATTGATAATATGTATAAATAAAATAAAAATTCAGAACTTTCAAAGCAAAATGTTGTTCTTTTCATGTTTGAGTTTGTCTGATATTTTAACTACTATGAATCTTCAAATTGCTGGACAAGTATTTGTAATGTATATAGACCTGTATTCAAAGCATATCAAAATTTAAGATTTCGAACAAAATATTTTAATAAAATAAAATGCTTTACCTACCCACCCTACCGAATTTTTGGGGGAGTGAAATAGGAAACACACATATATTTTATTTTGGTCTTATTGAATAAAACAATTTTCCCTCCTCAACTATTTATGGATATGTCAGGCATGGGTTACGGATGACATGCAAGAAAAAAACAGGGCAATCAGCCAAAAGTTTGAAAGCAGTTAACAGTTCATATCAAGACTGGAAGGAATTTGAAATTTTTAAAGTTAGAAGTCAGAGCATTGATTTTCTTTATTGCTATAGTTTTATATAGGGGAAAAATATGTCTTCCCCCTTCCCTAAAGCATGGATACATGAAGACTTCACCCTACAAAATGTTCAGTACATAGACTTTAAGGAAACTGACAGTTTTACCTGTTGGAGTTTAAAGCTGCCCTGAGTGGTTTGACATAAACATCCTTCACAGCCTGAAGAGTTCTGTTATACTCCACCTCACTACTCAGAATCTCCATGGCTATGGGTGTCCTCTTCTCGGGGTGGTCATGAAACTGCTTAGCACTCTGCAAAATCAATCTACAGGTTACCTAAATGACCTCGTAAATGAATATCTTGGAAATTCAATTTAAGGAGAAATAATACATCGTCATAATGGCTGACTTCCTTATCGAAACTTGAATGAAAATATACATATCAGCAATACATGCATATTCCTTTTGCATCTGATTGGCTAGCTGGGTAGCTCGGTAGGTTTACATGTTGACTGCTGATCTGAGTTGTTCATGTGCTCAAGTCTAGCAGGGGTTTTAATTTTTTTTCCCTTTCATTTTTAAAAAAATACTTTTTACTAGAACTGCATATTTTCACTAAATGAGATAAATTTGAATTTCAAAATATTATTACACATCTTCTGTCTGGTCATTAGCAATTTTTGCACTCAGTATGACCTTCTTTGTTCTTCCTTATAAAGTTATGGTCCAGAAAACAAACATACCAGTGATCTCAACCAAATAAACTTAGGTAAGGGTCATAATACACCACCTGGCCAAAAGCACTTTTGTGCCAAGTATGAGTTTCTAACCATCTCCAGAGTTCTTGAAAAGTGTCGGTTTTATTGGTTTGAAATATCTGATATAAATTGTTTGCTTATCAGTCCAATTATTCAACAAGAAAAAAACTGTAACAGTTAAATTAATTCTGGAACTGGAAAATCACTTTCCATTCCACAATGATTTTGATAATACAATAAAAGTAAAAAAAAATGTGGCAACCTCATGGCAGATAAAATGCAGGTGAAACACCCGAGTCGAAGCGATAAGAAGAAACATGCAAAAATACGAACAAAACCGTGAAACTCAAGAAATATGCCTGAAATATGACAAAAAGGGCACGACATGCATCATTTGTTACGATAGCAACACCAGACCAAAATTTAAGAATATTCCTTTAGGCTATTTTACAACTGTACCATTTACTTTTACATTTTCTTAAGGAAATTGTCAACATATCCCAAAATCAGTGTTTCATCAGACTTTTTGTCTTGGGTGACAACTCCTTGACCATAAAACAGCATTTTAACTTGTTCGCGAAAAAAATGTCCCCAACCTTGAAACTGGAAAGGTATTTAATTTTTGACGTTCTCTCTGTATGTATTTCTTTTCAAAAAAAGATTATTCCAAATATACTACTTGCAATTCATTGACGTACATAATAATCCTTGAAGTAACTAGTGTGATTGTGATCCATTTTCAATGTAGAAGAAGAAAAAAATAAATAAATAAATAAAAAAATAAAAAAAAAGAAGGTAAAATTAATTTCAAAGAAAAATTCAAACTGAAAGAATGCAATCATAAAAGAAAAAAAATATTCTTCCTGAATGATAAATGAAAAAAATTATTCTTCCTGAATGATAAATGAAAAAAATTATTCTTCCTGAATGAGAAATGAAAATAAAACCATTCTTCCTGAATGAGAAATGAAAATAAAACCATTCTTCCAGAAGGAAAAATCTAGAGAGTGAAACAAAGGATGAGATACATGTTGAGAGTACAATGGATAGTAATTCAGACAAAAGACCTGAAAAACACATGGAATTGAATTTGATTAAATTTCTATTCATGGTTTTATTTTCATTGTAATTTGTTACTTAAAATTCGACAAAATTGTTTGGGCTGATAAAAACATTAGGGCTGATAATATTCCGTGTTATCAGTACAAATGTTTGACAGGGAAAAGAAAGTTTTCAAGAACTTTGTATCTCCATTACAAAATTACGGCCTGGACAAAAGTAGTGGGACAGACGGATGGACAGAAGATGTACAGCTAGACAGATGATGTACAGATAGACAGACAGATGTACAGACAGACGGACAGAAGACATACAGCTCGACAGATGTACATACTGACAGATTGACAGAAGATGTACAAATAGACAGACAGACGGACAGAAGACATACAGCTCGACAGATGGACAGACAGACAGATGGACAGAAGACGTACAAATAGACAGACAGATGTACAGACAGATGGACAGAAGACGTACAGCTCGACAGATGTACAGACAGACAGATGGACAGATAGACGGACAGAAGACGTACATCTCGACAGATGTACAGACAGACAGATGGACAGAAGACATACAAATAGACAGACAGATGTACAGATGGACAGAAGACGTACAAATAGACAGACAGATGTACAGACAGACAGAAGACGTGTAGGTCGACAGATGTACAGACAGACAGATGTACAGATAGACGGACAGAAGATGTACATCTCGACAGATGTACAGACAGACAGATGGACAGAAGACATACAAATAGACAGACAGATGTACAGAAGATGTACAAATAGACAGACAGATGGACAGAAGACATACAAATAGACAGACTGATGTACAGACAGACAGAAGACGTAGAGCTCGACAGATGTACAGACAGACAGATGGACAGAAGACGTACAAATAGACAGACAGATGTACAGACGACAGAAGACATACAAATAGACAGACAGATGTACAGACAGACAGACAGATGTAGAGCGCGACAGGTGGATGTTGTGATTCAGTACTATTTTTTTTAGTGCATTTAAAATTTGGTGCAGTTGGAAATAATGCACTATTTGGCATAATCAGGATTTAGTACTTTTGTGTAAGATAATGGTTAAATAGAGAATTTCTTTTTTTTTTTCTCACACAACTATATCAGTGCTCTTGCTTCACAGACAAAGAATGTAACATTTGAATCCTGCTGAAATAAGGAATTGTACAGTGCCTCCCAAACTTTGGATGTCGAGGGTATAATTGTATAGATAAATCATGTCAACTGTCACTGGTAAATCTCACACAGTACTGCAGATATTGCAGTGTTGATGCCTAGACATCATGAACCATATCATAGACTAATTTCTTTGAAACTACAAATAACTCATGGTCAAATTTACCAGCCGTTCATATTTTCCACTGAGTCTCATGGAACCAAACGTAACGCGCAAGTTTTCTGCCTGGTGTATCAGTCGCTGACGTTTTTGTTTTTGTTGACGATTTTCTTCCTTCTCGCTCTGTTCCATTTGAGCTTTCTCTGGCATATCTGCCGGAGGTCTTGCTGTCTCTGTAAGAAAAAAAAACACAACAACATTCTTGTAAAACTCTTCATTACTGATTCTTCTTTATCTTACATATACAGAAGCATGTGTATTATGAAAATTTTGACCACTCATTTTCTCATGAAATCCATTAATGACAATGTTTTGTGTCTTCTAAATTATATACTTTAATATTATGTCTATGTTATACAATGATTATACATAATTATAAAATTACCTTGAACTCAAAAGTTTCAAAAATTAATATCTGTAAGCAAAAAGCATTATTTTTTTGGTTACCAAGCATGTGCAATCAGAATAAAATAGACACATAACAAAACAACACATATATATGTGTGTGTGCGTGTGAGAAAGTGGAAAATAAAATTGGCTATAAAAGTGCTGGTGGAATATTTTTTGAAAGACCTGAAGGCCATGTACAACATGGCTCCGCTGAACTTCATCACAAATCATACAACTAGATCCCCTATTGAAGTCACACACTGAGCTTAAGATCAAGATTGTCCTATACAATTAGATTCCTTATTGTGGACCCACACTGAGTGTAGCATCAAGATTGTCCTATACAAATGTTAGAATATGATGAATCCGTAACATAGAACCAGTCTTCACTTCATTGACTTGAAGGTGCTAGTCTGAACAAACTCGAATCTTCCACTCAGGTGAGATAAAAAAGAGCAAAGATGTCTTCAACCTGTTCCATGTGACTTAAAGGTGAGAAATACAGATATAAAGCACTGTCAGAGCTTTCATGTAGTCACCATTTAAAACACAAACTAATACTCTACGAAAATGAAAAGATAGAAACAAAACAAAAACCAAAAAAACAAAAAACAAAACAAAAACCAAAAAAAAAAGAAGAAGAGAAAATTTGAAAACCCAACCAAAATATGAATTTAGAAGCTTAAAAATTTTAAAGTTTAGGAATAAAATATCTACAGGCTACAAATTACCACTGAGGCTTTTGTCTTGGGAGATATCTTCATTCTCCTCATCCAAGTGACGTGAGGTATCGTCAAGAGGGGGCGGGTCTACAGTATCAGGAGATAAACTTGTATGATAACAATATAATCTAAGTACATGCATTATTCAATGTGATTAACATTCCTTGTAAGAGCTGCAATAGAATTCAATATAAAAGCCTGTACATTCCTTCTTATTGCAAAGCAATCAATATTCCAGTTAATACACAAATGGTCTCTTTTGTGACATAATTTTTTTTTTATATTTTCATTTGAAGTCCTTCAGAGTGTAACACTCATGATTGACTTTCTCCCGAGAACACTTTCACTCAGTTAAATATGTGTCTGTATACATGTATAAGAAATATACAGGATTAGTAAAAATGCATCCCACCCACCCACCCACACACACATCCACAACCCTGACCAAAACATCTATGGGTTCAAAAACACCATAGAAGATTATACTTGTACACTGCCTGAGGACAGATATCACACCGGTAATTATTTTCACTATATATTACTATAGAGGGGAAAAAATCATTAAAAATCAGTTTACAAAATTGATGCCAAATAACGCACTCAGAAATGTTCTATTTACCTCTCTCGTCTGCTGACACCAGAAAAAAGACACCCTACATGGCATTTTCGAAATAATTTTACCCGCAAACAAGATTACCCTCAAATCCACGTGTTTTTCACATGTGTGTAAACAGACCAAGTGCTCCTCGGAAAGAAGCCTCAGCTACCAACATCAAATAGTTCCACTGTAAACAACTGATTATTTCTACAAATTACACAAAATTTCCTAATCAAGGGTACAAAAAATAAGAGAAAAGAAGAAGGGGAAATGAGAAAAATCACGCATTAAAAAAATTTATTCTTTTAAATATATGGAACTACAATTGACTAAGTTCATTTTGATTGGACAATTACTGGTGTGATACCATGTATCAATACAGAATACTGGAATCATAATGATTATTTGTCTCCATTTCTGTTGCGGTAATTATTATTTGGTGTAAGAGTCCATCTCGGTTTTAATATTTAATATGTTCATCTGCATTAGTTTGGGCATCATTACAATAAACAAGCACATGTTGTGAGATCAGGCACATAGCATCGTTTTTGAAAGTAGGGGTGGAGGCAGACAGAGAAAAGTTTACTTCATATTTGTGTGAAAATTCTCAAGAAGCATCCCCCCCCCCCCCCCCAAACCATAAATCTTGGAGAAAATGATGCATTTATCCTTCAAAACCTCAGTACACCAGTTCAATTACTCAAAGCAATCTTACATTTCCACTTCCATTTACTTGTGCTGTGAAAATTAACCAGCAATAATAAATTGATTTTTGCATATATAGAAATAATGAATTTTGCATGCGATAACAAAAGGATAAGCATGTTTTCAAAAAAAGTGGGGGATGGGGGTGGGGCAGGCCTCCCACCCACCCTGTCTAGTGCTATGTGTCTGTGCCTGGAGAATAACACATATAATGTGACCTTTTGTGATATCACTGTATTGCAGTTGATTTGTTGTAACTTCAAATTTAACAAACTGAGTGAATACCCACAAACAGTAGACAAAATACCAGATGGTATGAAGTTTTTTGTGAACTGCCTTCTGATATCAAACATCAGAAATTTAATAACTCTTGGTTTTGGTACGTCAAAATTCACTTACAACATTCTGAAAAATAATCTTGAAATTGGGCAATATTCTATATCAGAAATGAGCTGTCTACAGCCATCACTAGATTTGTCTACAAGAATTGTCCACGTGACACATAATTTGTGTAACTTCTTTTTCTAAAATTTTATAGTTCCAATATTCCATATTAACATCATATGTACATCATTATTAATATATTATCATTACTATTGTACAAGTAGATTTATATAGAGCTTTATCTAATCAACACAGTTACCCTAAAGCAAAACTATTTAAGTTTTAAAAAAAAAATGTTTACATATAATACTGAATTACAAATTAAATGCATGTTTAAAAAAGATATTTTTTAACTTCATTTTTAAAAACGACCAATGAAACTTTAAATTTAAGATGTGTGTGTGTGTGTGTGTGTATAACACTTACTATGCATATCACATGTGTGATATGTCTGTGGGATCCAATCATACCAAACCTATACATTTAAAATCAAAATTGCCACAGGTTGTGAAAAACAGTTGAGGAAAAGGAGAACTATTTGACACAAGTATTTCTGAATTGAAGTGAGTTTTCTAACTTCAAAATTAAGGCTGTCACGTTTACAAAATTTTGTAAACGTTTAAACGAAGCATTGTAAATGAAATGTTACCGTTTAAACGAAGTGTATAATTTAATAAAATAAAATACGCACAGAATTTTAAGACCCATTAATGACCATTATGTTTGTGTTTCAGTTTTCATCGTTCTATGGACGATGCAGAGGTTGTCAGTGGACGTTCCGGAGTATAAATATAAGACAGAATAAAATACACGAACATAAATGTCCGGATAGCATTTAAATTGAATTCAATTTTATTCACACTGTACAACATTTGCACAATACAGATCACAAATTCACAATAAACTTCATTTTTCAAATTTTCATTTCAGTGATTTCACATTAGATTGTCCAGAGAGGGCAGAGCTGGTGCCGCGGCTTCTTCCGTCGGTTCGGTTTTAACATGGACTTCACGTGCAGCCGGAGCAGCGCAATTCACTTTATGTTTTAATCTTTTGTTCAAAAAGATCAGTTTGTCCACGTTCTCAGCGTCAAGGGAGGAGCGCAGTTTTGTAACAGTTCCACTCGCTGTGGAAAAGACGCGCTCAGAGGCAATGGACGTTGCCGGTGTGCATAGCAAATCCTTTGCAAGACTTGCTAATTTTGGAAAATTAATACGACTGGTTTTCCACCAAGTGAATGGGTTGGTATTTGTCGGCGCACTTTTTTCAGATAGATATAATTCGATCTCTTCATCTGAAGTGGAAGGGGTAATTATTTTGCAATCTCCGGTGTCAAAATATGATCCTAACAGGAAGGATATATCATCCTGAGAAAGTTTACTTCTCTTGCATTCGGGCTCATTCTCGCCTTCCTTGATGTCTGCTTCTTGTGTTTTGTTTTCGTTATTAACACTACATGCATCAATTTTCTGTCCATCGTCTTTTTGTTTTAAGATTTTATTTATCGTATCTCAAACAACATTGCGTTGCTCGTCATAGAAAAACGGAAGCGAGCGGTAACACGGATCCAAGAATGTGCAGAACATTGGAATACTCTGACACATTTCTGGTTTGTCCATATTGAACCTTTTGTGCAAATTGGTTTGCACCTTCTGTTTGAATGTTGCGACTGCAACACAGTCACTGTCGTTTGAAGTAAGATGGTGATTTACTAAGCTATATAAAATTGGGTAGACGCCACTGACGGTCGGATACTCCTCGCTGCACATGACATGAGTAGCCATGTACAAAGGCTTCAGAACAGGTATCATGCCTTCAAGTACTCGCCAGTGATCGTCATTCAGATCTAATGTACGCGCATCATTGGGTTTTGTTATACTAGCATCGTGAAGCACGGCATAAATAGCCAGCCTTTGTTGTTTGAGTCTCTCAAACATGTCGAATGTGCTGTTCCACCGAGTGGCCACATCAATGATTAAATTGTTTTCAGGTAGATTCATCTGTTTTTGTCTTGTATGTAGTTCATTTGTAGCTAGCACTGACTTTCTGAAGTGTGCAACAAATTTTTTTGCTGCCCCTATTGTTCGCGAAACAGAATTTACAGAATCAAACGCACCTCTAATCGAAAGTTGTAAAGTGTGCGCAAAACAACGAATGTGTTTCCATTTCAGGTGCTCAACACATGAGACCATGTTGGACGCGTTATCAGTAACGATTCCTATAACTTTCTCGTCAGTAATGCCAAATTCCTGTGTTATTGCTTTTATTTCGTTAGCTGTGTTCTCACCGGTATGTCTGTCGGTGACTTCTTTTCTGGTGGCCAAATCTGTATTTTGAAAGTTCCAGTCATCATCAATAAAATGGGCAGTTTCTGTAATGTATGCCTCAGTGGCAAGGCTTGTCCAGTGATCTGATGTCAGTGCTACGGCAGACACGTTTTTTAAATTTTCTTTCAGTTTCTGTACCTCCTCGTCATATAGTAAAGATACGTAGTTTGAAATAGTTGCTTTTACAGGGATTTTATAATGCGGATTGAGTTCATTACAGATATCTTTGAATCCCTCGCCACTAACAATACTTAGTGGTCGTAAATCACGCGCGCACATCAGTGCTAATTTCTGGGTACACTTGATATTTTTCTCTTGAAAATACCGGCGTTCTATAAGCTGTAATTGCTGTTTGCGTCAATGTTGCGGAAGACCCTGGCTTGTGACTTTTATCAGATGCATCAATACTTGTAGACTTGTGTTTGAACTTGATGTGATTGGTTTGTCCCTGTACTCCCTCCGGCATAAGTAAGCTCCGTAGCACATAAATTGCATTTCACTTTTTTCTTTCCCGCTACTTCCAACTCCGTAAAATAATTCCATACACCAGAACGTTTCTGTTTTTCGGCTATTCTAATTTTGAGAGTTGCGAGTCTTGCGACAGATGATAATACAAATAAAGTTTAAGAATACCTGTTTGAAAGCAATCGACAATTTTATGACGTATTGAATTTCATCCATTCACTTAATTTCATTCAGCAACTTTCTTCAATGAAAAAAAAATGACACATGCCAAAGATGCCATGGAAGTGACACGTAAATATTCATACAGATTTTAAATTTGAACGTTTTTCCAGATTTGTATCCATACATTTAGATATCTTATTAGGAATTTTCTGGAAGGGGGGGGGGGGCTATAATTGCCGTCAAAACCGTTAATAAATGTTTATTAAAATCAATAAAGCACATTTTGCAAGATGATCAAAGAGCAGCACAGTAATGCAATACAAGCCAGAAACATATAGTAAGAGATTCTGAGACCCTTTCAGTTTACTAATTAAATATGACGGGAAAAAATTGTTCACCGTTCCTATAGACTATAGTCAAACTTTTATAAATTCATTACTTCCCCTCGCAATTTGTTTAATAAGTTTATTCACTTGAAATAATTATTCAAATAATTTAGATTGTAATTTGAACCCTGCAAGATTTGTGCCACATGTATAAGACATCGTTTAAACATTTAGGGATTTTGTAAACGTTTACAGCCCAAACACGAAACGTTACCGGTTACACGTGTACACGTGACAGCCTTATTCAAAATATTACCAGATGAATGTAATAGTTTACATTTTGTCCATATCATTTGTGAAATAACAAAGTGCTCAGCAGGCCTAAGCTAATTTTGAGTAAAAAAAAAAATCCAAATTTTTAATTTATTCTCAAATATCTGAGGTTTGGATGAAATTGGATTACAATCTGAGTTATATACAAGTCAAAAGCAATAGAATGCACTATAGAGAGTCTTCCCTATAATCTGCATTCAGTTGTAACAAAAGTTCCAAGTCATTCTCCATCTTATCGTATCATGGTACCCAGACATTTGAAGGCCCTGTGCATATAACTATATGACTAAAAGTCTACATACATGTGTAAATAAAATATTGCTTGAGGAAACCAAAATCTGGGATAGCAATACACTGGTACATGCACTCAGTAAAAAGCAAAATGGAATCAGACAAATTAAAAATTTCCTTTTGTACATATAACAAACTGATTCATACTACACTAACCCACCACATATGAAAGTTAATAATGCAGTTTACAAAGAGTAAATATATTTTTTAAAACTATTCAATGTACATGCAGATACATAGAATACAGACAAAGCATATAAAATAAAATGGCCCTCAGTAAGTGGAAGACCCATACTGATACATAATTAAAGAAGTCTTAGAGGATATAATACTTCACACCAAGCACACTTTAAATATCAGATTTAAACCTTTGACCTCTCTTAATGACCTTGCTCAAAGTCTGCTAAACAAAATGTTATAAAGTCAAACTTTTTATTATATCAGATAAATCCTAGGAAGACACAGATGTCTTTGGAATTCAATTTTTTTTTTCTTTGGGGGGGGGGGGGGGGGGGGGGGGGGGCATGCTACCACCCTGTGTGCTCTTTACTTAATTATTTTACAATTATGAAAAAAAAAAAAAATCCTTTCTGCTTTTCAATAAAATACACATTACAAGGTCATGACTAACCTCAACCATGAATAAATATCTGCAAGAGAAGATGCGATACCAGTATAGAGAAATTAGTGTTTATAAATTGGAAGACATTTTTTTTCCAATGAAAAAACCCACTGGTACTGATCTCCATGTGTATGACCTTGACCGAGGGTCAGAAAATTTTGAAGATCCCCTAAAACTTCAGTATGGACAAAAATTTTGAAACAGCAAATGACCTTGGCTTGGAGTGCTGACACGCCCTCCAGATATAGTCATTATTCATTACAAATGTTATCACCCGGCCATGACACAGACAGACATATACACACATGTACGCAGAGGAATTGATGATTCTCTATAACCTCCTGAAATCTGTCTGCTGGGAATACCGTAGAATTGTCTAAATCCACGGACGCCAATTTGAGGGCTTGTCAAGATTGTACAGTTTCATTGGGGATATGGTTTCTGAATTGAAACATTAAACATTTTATTTTGTTGTGGTTTGAAATTCATGGCATTAGAGTACCCAAGAAATCCATGAAAACTGAGCTCCCACAAAATCTAATGATTCACAGTATACTAAATTTCTACCAGGAATACAAATTCTACAGTACTATGTATATGTAGTGTGTCATGCAAAGCTGTACACTGAAATGAATTTAGGGACTGTATCAAAAGATTAAATCACTGTACCAAAAGGTTCCTTGATTCAAAACATATCAATACTTGGCAAATGGTCATATAAAATAATGAATATAGCCAATTTGAACAAATCCATGCAAATTTGGCTTGAATGTTAATGTTGCAGTAAAAGACTTTTGATACAATCCCGACGATGAATGCTATTTTACCATTGAAATCATGATCATGGTGTTGAGTGTAGTAATTTTCTATCTCTTGATCCTCTGGTTCAATGTCTGCAGCAAGCAAGCAGAGAAAAAGTGAGAAATTTATGATACAGAGAGCTAGATGAGACAGATCCAATGTTGTCAACAAAGAGGTGCCTCCATGTATCCATGGGCATCTTGTTAATATTCATATGACCTAGTTTCAGCTGTTACTTATTAATATTTGTATGACCTAGTTTCAGCTGTTAGTCATATCCTTATCACTAGATTTTATTTGCTGATTCTAATATGCTTTCACCATACAAAATGAAGGCTAATAAAAGCAATGTTTCAAAGAGAAGACAATACAAAATGCATGATTGCATGCATAGCAAGTTTATATTTCAATTTTGTGTGCAAACTTAAAAAAAAAAAAAAGTTTCCAAGAATGCAATGATGAATAATAACAATTAAAATCATGAATGAAATTAATCATTAATTCTATCATAAAACATATATCAAATGCAGATCACCTAAATGAACAATCCTTTGACAGAAAGCTTACAATGTCAATGAAAAACATAATTTCTCGACAAAATCCTATTTTTGGTTTTGTCATGTATTGATTTCTTAATTAAATGATTTAAAATTACAACGTTGCAGATATCTGCATAACCACTTAGACATAACCTGGCAAATTAATAAATTCCAGAATTTTAAATGGCATGTTTTGACCTGAAGGGCCACAAAGGCGTCAAGTGCAATATCATATACATTTAGAGTTCTCAATAAATTTAGAGGGCAGGTAAAATAAAAAATAAAAGAGTGCCATTGGAGACATTTCCTCATGTTTAAGTACATAAATAAAGCATTACAATCATTTGTAAAATGTCAGCAAAATGTGTTTATTTACATAAAAAGAAATAAAGAAGAGAGCTGAAGTTACTTATCCTAACAAATTCATACATGTACCTTCCTCTTGCTAGAGGGGGGCCTCTGTGGCCGAGTGGTTAGAGCACTACGTTCAAAATCACAAGGCTCTCACCTCAGGCGCAGGTTTGATTCTCACTTGCGCCGATATATGTTAGAAAGTTTGCAAGTTTACTTTCGGAAGGTCGGTGGTCTCTTCCCAGGCATATAGTATCTGGGTTCTCTCCTTCAACAATAAAAACTGGACGCCACCAGATAACTGAAAAATTGTTGAGTGTGGTGGAAAACAATAAACAATCAACAATCCTCTTCCTAGATAATATCCCCTCAGGACTAGTTACTTAACAACAGCTACAATAAATAACTTGACATTGCAGATGAAAAATGCTGAAAAGAATATAACTGCTTCAGAGTGAGACTATTTGTCTATAGAAATTATATCTTCTGTTCATGTATGATGTAACAATTATACGGTATTAACTATCTGTTTTCAATAATGTCTAACAATTAAAAAGTTCAACGTAATATGTAGAAAAGTTATTGGAATTCTGAACAAGATTCAATTCCTAATGAATGCTACCAAGCCTGGGTTTCTTCGCAAAATAACATGTTATTTTCATCAGGATGCACACACTACTTTCGTTTTGCTTAATTGAAGATCGGTATAGGGATTACCAAAAACAAAACCAGAAATAGTCTTTGTGTTTTTGGAATAGCAACCGAACCGTGACATTGTACAATTTCACCACTTTACTGTTTATCTGTTTCTACTGATCTGAAATAAGGATTCTTTGTGAAACTACGAGACTATAGCTATAAATGAAAACCAAATTTGAGCAAGTTATTTTGTAAGTCCTTAATGATATCATGTGACACAAATTTCTGGGAAAATGTTTCGTAGTAAATCCATCCGTGAGTAATGAACTTCTCCTACCAAACAATCATTATTTAGCTGTCGGACAAAGATATAATAATAAACAACATCAACAATGGAAATGGAATTGTACCTTTCAAATGTCAATTAAATTCAATGTTTCAAAGTCTTAAATCATAAGAAACGTTCAAAACCAATAGACACTATTTGATTTCGTCCATTGAGATGGGCTGAAGGCGGTGTAGAGGCAAATTCCTGCATGATCGCTAGAAAGCTCTCGAGCAAGCTCAAAGCCTTAGAAAAACCATATGTCGGAATATTGTTGACTAGTCTGGGATATTATAGAATCTTTTCAAAAAATATATGGAGAATTTAAGCAACTTCTCTCATACTCATGTTTTTATTTTTGGGGGTGGGGGTGGTGGTCATTGCATATTATGAATGTGTGGTCACTTCATGTAACACATCAAACAAGTGCAATGATTATTTTTTACAGTGTTATAGAGACAAAATAAAAGATAATTAAGTAAACTGTATCCTTCATGGCATGATTTTTTTGATTACATGATTTTAGTGTCATTATGATGTTATATGATCAAATAAACAATTTTGGCTTCTGATCCTGATTGTACTTATATTTCTAAGAAATTCATTATTTCCCCGAATTTTGTATACGTAGATGCATTTTATTTCCTATGATAACTACAATGGAAAGAAATTATATCCTTGATAAGGACTAGAAGATTCTGTACAAACATTAACACAATAAGGTGTTTTTATGACTGCAAGGTGTATGTAAACATACTCTGAAACATTAATTATTTACATGAAGTTCAGATGAGACCTAGACAATGTTTATCATGTTCAACCTGACGGACTCTCTCAAAGTCACTAAAAATAGTCCAAGATGGAAAATTATTGTCACTTGACACTTAATACAGTCACTTTATATAAATTAAAAATTGTTCACAAATGAAAGACAGTCACTTAAGGTATACTACACTGTCATAATGGCTGACTTCCAATTCAAAACATAAATGAAAATATAAATATCACGAATATTTGTCTATTCCTTATTAGATTTAATTGCCTAGCTCTGTAGCTAAGTAGGGTTACATGTTGACTGCAGAATTGCTGATTGCAGATTCAAGTCCAGCAAGGGTTTTAAATTTTTATCAGATTACTTTCTACTAAAATTGCATATTTTCACTAAATAAAATATATTTGGAAGTTTTCAATTTCAAAATATTGTTGTACATATCCTCCACTATTCATCCATATCAAATTTCTCTGGTGTAACATTCCTCCTTAATTCTGGGGATAGCTACGGCACTTTAGAATGTTATAAGAAAATAAATGGCAAAAATTCCTTGGTGAAATTTAATTTCTTTTGTTCTCTAGAAGTCTGAAAATCAACAAATCATCAATTTCAATCTATCTGACCTCACCTCCCCAGTCAGCCTTGACCTCTTCTTCCTCCTGACCTTCCCTTCGACTGTGACCATTGATCCTGGTGACCTCTTCATCTTCATCCTCAATGTGATCAGATGGCACAAGGGACTGAAAATTACATGTAAAACATTCTTAGCATCTAAAGTATTTAAAATTCAGTACTTCACAGTCATGGCAAGATACATCATATTAGTCATATGCTACGAGATTTGACTCGATAATGTGTACATGATAAGCTCGATGTCCATTTAAGCATTATTAAAACAAGAGAAGGCAAATATGACTGGTTTCATCATCATAATCTTTTGTATGGTTAAGTTAAATTGATAACTGTGAAGAACCATGGCCGTTTTCTTGAATCCAGTCTGGCATAGTAAACTTAACATTATAGTTTAGTTTGGCATTGTGATATCACCATGATTGTTGTTTTGGTTTGTGATGTCATAAAACATCTATTATCTATCAGGTTTTCTTTTTTTTTTTTTTAAATATTATGGGATGTTATATCTCAAGCCTTAAATGCACCTTTCCCTCAGAAAATCACTTAAGATAAAATAACATATACCTTTTCCAGGGAGCTAGTAAAGGCCAGATCATCCACACCTGATTTCTCTAACAGATACTGTCCAAGAAATTCTAGGGAATTCACCTAAAACAAACACAGTCTCATTACTCATTACTGTACATATATGTAGCACTTTCTCCAATCAATACAATTACCCTAAAGCACTTCACATGTAAAACAATAAAACACACTAAAACAAACTTCATTGTACCGAAAATATACATGTATACCCAGTAGTTAATTACTTAATCCAGGTCAATTATTTTTATCAACTCTATCTTCACAATTTTTCTCTTTGGTAAACATATTTCAAAAACATGAATATTTAAAGAACATCCAAATCAAGTGTTATCAAAATATGTATACATATTAAAAAAAACCCCATGAAAACTAGAACCGTCCCAATGGGACTAATACCCCCCACAGGGCATATTGGATGGTAGGAAATAGTGAAAATGTGCTTATTGAAAAACAACAACATTCTTTTGATATAAAGATGATGTTGGGGGTTGGGGGTAATAATAAAAAGTGTCCAAATTTTTACTGGGAAATCTATGCTCTTGTCTCTTAAAAAATGTCTTTGACAAAATGCTATCCACAGACAGACAGACAATGGCCTGATGATTGCATTAGACCCTCTCCTAAACTTAATAAAAACCATGGGTGCACAACTTCATTATATACATAGTATATACACAAAGTTTGGATAAAATCTGTTAATTGGTTTTTAAGATACACTAAGGACAATCAAAGCACCCCCTTAAAATGGAAAAAGTATCAATAAGTTCCTTGAATGTTAAAAAATCTCAATCAAATAGCAGGTGCACAACTTCATTATTCATACAAGATAAAAAGACAAGGTGATTCCGGTATGCCCCCTAAACTTTGTTTGTTGGTGGTATAACAACAAAATGAATGATTAGATGTTTAATATTTCAAACTGAGTTGGAGGTAATTCTGCCATACCAGGAGATTGCATTGCCTGGGTTACATTATTCAGATAACAATAGGGTCACACTGACATCCATTACTAACATCATTTTCTTGTTTTCCGAGCTGAACCAGGGCCTCTGACAGAGTGTTGGTCACATTCTTCACTCCTTGAATCTCTGTCTGTCCAAGGACATCAAAAACCAACTGACCTGTAACCAGAGCCAATCAAAAAGTTAGTTCCTACAGTTCAAGAATGTCTGACATGAAGACTGATTACGCAATTGCATGAAGTTGTGTTTGTTACGGAAGCTTGCACTGTTCATTAATGAGTAAAACAATGCATGAGATACTTATTTATTTCACCCTACACCGCTATATGTTTCATCATGTTCTTTTTTTTGTTAAAGTCATCTTGCATATGACTTTGTTCTTTCATTCTGACCTGTAACCTCACACATCAGTTTAGAAACTTCAATGAGAGGAACAGATTCTTCAAGTTTTTCTAGTATGTTACCTTTTTTCAACTCTCATTGTTTAATTTTTGAAATTCACAAAAGACATTTGGCAGGCCTCATGCCTTTTGTTAACTTGGAAGAATAAGGAACTCAAGTTGGAGAAAAAGCCATTTAATGCAAAACTGTGAAGTAATATATATGCATCATGTGAAGTTGTTCTTGTCTTGAAGAAAAGTCTTGTCATTGTTTTCACATGACAAAACTTTAGTTCTAAGGACTGTGTGTAGAGTCTGTATCTGACTTTGAACCAGGAACCTGAAATTCATTTTCTGTTGTACTTTGTCTATACCTTTATGTTTAACCAAAAGTTCGTCACCCAAGGAGATTGATTGATTGTTTGTTTTACATCCCGTCAAGAATTTTTCACTCATATTGAGATGTCACCAGCTGTAGGTGAAGTGCCACAAATTTAGACATATGTTTAGCGCTCATAGCCATAGCAGTGAAGGTTCTTTAACGTGCCAATGCCTACCATGATACATACAGGACCTCCGTTTTTAAGGTCCTATCATAAAAACCAGTGATTCTCACTTTTAAATGCTGAGCATTTGGCGAAGGAGCAATCACTACCTATTTTTGCATTTAAGGTTTGACGCGGCCATGGCACGAGTGGGGCTTGAACTCACGACCTCCCAGTTATGCAGTGAATGCTCTAACCACTGAGCTACCATGACCGGTACCCAAGGGGAAATTTGACCGAACAATACAAAAACATTGAAGACTCACCAGTTAGCTGAGATACAATGTCCCTATGAGTTTTCTCCAGGAATTGTCCTATGTGTTGTTTACAGGATGACAATGCCTCAACTGCTTGGTCAGCCACATTTGACCACACATCCAGCTTACTAGCACAGAAATACACGTGTGGAGGTTGAAGAGTTTTTGCGGGTCTACCCTCCTTGTATGGAATCAGCCAATCAGAGTTTACTTTAAAAGAAAGCAACATAAAAATGGAAAAAGATTCAGTTACCTTCAGAGTTTTGTAAGAGTATCAGAACTAGAGATTTGACTTATCAGCAAACTATTGCAAAACATATAGTAAACTATGGTTTGCTGTTGTAAAAACATTGACTTTGTACAGAAAGATATTTGATTCTTTAATTCACTAAAGTGAAAACTTTGATACTTTCATTTACTGTAGTAGAAACTTCAATACTCTGATGGAATATAGTAAAAACTTTGAATGACTATAGTAAAAACTTTGATACTACAATTTATCTCTCTTTTTATATATATATATATATATATATATATATATATATATATATACACACACACACACACACAATTATATATATTTTTTCTTTAAAAAGAATACCATGCTATTTCAAAATATTTTTTTTCTCTCCCTGTGGATCTCGACCTCATAAATATGAACTGATATGAGGTTATTCAATAACATGTGGTCAAAAGTAACATTTGTTGCAAAAACATGATCTTTAAATTCCTTGTGGTTTTAAAAAAGCATTATTGAGCCATTTAAAAACATAACACAAGTACTACAAAAATTTTGCTTATTTGTCCTGCCTTTCTACTATACTAGTTTATAATTTCGCATTTTTACATACTTTATAATTTCGCATTTTTACATACTTTATAATTTCGCATTTTTACATACTTTATAATTTCGCATTTTTACATACTTTATAATTTCGCATTTTTACATACTTTATAATTTCGCATTTATATACACACCATGATTATAGTTGCCTATAATGCCAGTTGGAGATGAAAACTGAAGCTCTGTCCTAATGCTCAGCTGTACAACTACCTCCAGCCCCACTTCTACAACACACCAATCTCAAAATCAGTGATCCACATTATATGGGCAACAAACTTTTGTCTCGATATTTCTGACTGAAAACGGAGTCATTTTTTCAGAGAGAAGATTAATTAGTCATATCCTGATCAACACCACTGCTATAGGGTGATATCAGGTCAGGCATTGTTCTAATCATCATAAATCTGACTCCAAATTTAATCAAAAGCATCATGTATTCATGTATTAATCAAAAGCAATATGTATTCATATATATGTGAAACTGACTTAATACATATGAAGAAAATACAAACCGCAAGCTGCAAGTGGCACAAATATATCGAACTGTCCACCTTGGTCAGTAGGAAGAATGTGTCGCCTGCAAACTTTGGTGAAGAAATCCACAACATCAGCTCTATTTAGTGTCTCCATAGTAACAGTACAGCCATGAGCCAATCGTAGCTCCCCGGGTTCTTGTGAGTGACAGAACAGCCCAATACTCCTGTAATATTTTTACAATGTGATTGATGTCATCTTTGACTTACATCCCAAAAATGGTAAACAAATGTAAATAAATGAGCCAGCATGGAATAATGATCCAGGAGTTTCATACAAAAAAGAATTTCTTTTATCACTTGATTACCTGTGAGGAGACGATTGAAATTCCTACAAGGATTTTACATTATGTAATGACAGCCTCAGTTTGGGGTTGATGTTATCATTTAAACATTCCTATAATCAACAGTCTTTATATCATGATTTTGATTTGAAACAACTGTCTTTTCATTCTGCACAGATTCAATCTATTTTTGGACAAGGTCTAGCACATTTGTAAGTTTCAAGATGTGCCATCCTGAACTTCTGTTTTTCTTGCTCACAGAAGATTTGAAATTGCAAGCATTTCAAAATCCCAGAAAACCACAAAAATTATACCTCTACTAATAATTAGTGCTTGAAAATCAGTATAAGTATTTAGATATATCATTAGAAATATATACTAGACCAAAGATTTTATCATTTTTATGCTGACTGTTAGAATCACGCTTGTACTGAATACTCTTTCATTTGTTGAATGTTTTGTAATCTCTTTGAGAAGTCTTTCACATGTTATTAAATCCTACAAGAAATTTAAATATTTCAGAACGGAGAAAAATCCTACCTAGCTGTGCGACCTGCCAGGACTTTTTCCAATTTCATCATCAGGGCTTCTGCTGTTGTCCCTTCATATTCATAAACAACAGGAATCACCCCAAACAATACAGCATCAACCAACAGCTGTCAAAAGATAATTCAGACTAAATCCATCAACAGCTGTCAAAAGATAATTCAGACTAAATCCATCAGCAGCTGTCAAACGATAATTCAGACTAAATCCATCAACAGCTGTCAAAAGATAATTCAGACTATATCCATCAGCAGCTGTCGAAAGATAATTCAGACTAAATCCATCAGCAGCTGTCAAAAGATAATTCAGACTAAATCCATCAACAAATTCAATCAGGAATTACCCCCAAACAATACCGCTTGGTATAAGGTGTACGTTCCTGCCTACAAGAGTTTCCAACTAAGTGGTACAACAACCTTGACCTTTGACCTTGAAGAACAAAAGGCATCCCCCACTTAGCATGAGGAGTATGTGTTCCAATTTGATGGTCCTTGTCCCAATAGTTTGATCTGTATTCTGCCTACAAGGTTTTCCTATTAACGGATACTATGACCTTAACTGTTGACCTTGAAAAACAATAGGCATCTTCTTCTCATCATGGTGATCGAATGTACCAAGTTCTACAATCCTGGAGCTTACAGTTTGTTTTACCTACAATGTCTGAACAGACAGATGGACAGAGCCATTCCATAATACTTTGGCAAGCATATAAATATACTGCCCATTCATATGAAGAATTACTCTTACTTGTAATCAACATTTGAAGTTTTGAATCAATTCTGGAATTATACAGCAAAATGCCAGTGAGCATAAACTGACATGGATGTATCAATTTCAATCACACAAAAAACAACTCAGTAGAGATGAGCAATGAAGAAAGCAGCTCTGTTTGAAAACTCAAAATCCACGCAGGCACAGCTAAAAAAATAAGACAACACTTTTATATTTTACGTACATCAGCAGCAGGGACACGAGAGGAAATGATGACCAAGCGAGGATGGTCCTGGTCCTCAACCCCCATCAATGGGACCATTCGACTCAGTGTCCGGAACTCTGTTGACGTAGGGTACGCCTCATAACCCGACATCAGGGTGTCACTCCTAAAACAAAGAAATTTTCTTTGATCTCGCTCACACAAGATTATTTCTGGAGTTGTCTAATCAATAAATCTCGACTACAAACTCACATACAATGGGCAACTTACCCAAACCACTGCATCTGGGTCCTGTTACTCTCCACCGGGGGGTTCCACGGGGAATCCACCAAGTCCTTCTTGCGCTTCTCCTCCAGGTTGATCAAGTCCATAACCTCAGAAAGGGACTTCCTCTGAGCTGACTTCTGCAAGTCATGATCCACTCCAGACTGCAACACAGAAACACATGCAAAAACTTATTTAACAATTGTTTTGTTTGCAGTTGCTTTGTCTGCAAACTAAACATGAGAAAATTATACTACTTGGCAATTTGAAAGAAAGAATGTATAATAAGTCCCTTGGAATTTATTCCTTTGCACATGTATAGTATGTACAGTAATTTATGTCAACTTGAAAGTTCAAAATTTTAAGCACTATGAAGCATATGGGCTGAGCAAAAAAAGAATCTCTTATTTATACCAAACAACTCATTGCAACACATAATTTGTATATTCAACATAACTACATATTATCAGATTCAAACAGATATTCAGACTAAATCTATGGTCAGATTTCTTCAAAGACCATAGATTTAGTCTGAATATCTGTTTGAATCTAATAATACGTAATTATGTTGAATATACATATTATGTGTTGCAATGAGTTGTTGGTTTAAATAGAGCATTCAATGACACCCCGTGGGGATCCAGGCTGTTAGAATAGATCCTCAGTACCCCTTGCTTGTCGTGAAAGGCAATTAAATGGGGTGGTCCTTCGGATAAGACTGCAAAAAACGAGGTCCTGTGTCACAGCAGACGTAGCATGAAAAAGACCCAACTGCTCAAAGGCCCTGAGCGCTGAGCATAGGCCTAAATTTTGCAGCCCTTCACCGGCAATGGTGACGTTTCCATATGAGTGAAAAATTCCCAAGTGGAATGTTAAAACAATATACAATCAATCAATCTTCAATGACATATCATTAATCTCAAAATTATTTAGATATTTAACATATTTTGAAAGAAATGTGATATTTGACTATCATATACGTCTCTTTCTACATACTGTCATAATCCTGTGACCCTCCTTTCTGTGAGTAGACCCTAGACCGAGATCGAAATTCTGGGACTTGCTCAGGGCCAGCTCATGGTTTTTTTTGACAATACCCCACTTGTTGTGGTAAACTAAGGCAGACTTGGGTAGTTTGGGGTCATTAGAGTTAGCTCCGTGGAGAAAGGCATGAAAGGATTTGTCAAGGTCATTTGGCTTCAATGAGGCAGACACCCAGGGTGGCCTAATCTTCATTGCTGTACCTTTGGATAAAATTTTAAAGTTTTCAAGCAAGATACAAGAAATAAAAACACTTACGAACAACTCAGGATACAATTTAGTTGGAATAACCAAAATGAATGCTACCTATTTTACAAAGAACCACCCACTACCATATAAGGAAAACAGTGGAACATATCTTGCATAAAGATGGCTTGGAGACAAAAAGGGTACATTATACTGTGGAGACACAATTACTTTGTAGAATTGACAAACAGGCAGAGGTTACTCTGCAGTACTAAAAGAAATGATGCGCTTACCAGTGCACTGTCGTAATCTTCATTCAATTAATGAAAGCAACTTATATCAAGTGTGAATATTTTATCATTTAATGTTACAATGTTTAACATATTTCTCAATTTACAGCCTTTACTTGAACTATGAATGAAATTTTCTTTATAATAATGGCTCAGTAAAGATCATGGTAACATATTCCATAAAAGGTCATATCTCCATATTTGGGACCTCACTACAAGAAGCTGTGTGCTTATTCTGGTAAAATAGAAGTTGTAAACATCCAAATTCAAACATGTCAGTTTTAGTTTTCCCTATAAACTAATTAAAATGTAATCACTAGCAAGAGGGTGTTATGCTATTATTGTTGTCATCAACTTCAGAAATGAGCTGTTTGCAATTAGTAATGGTATAAAACGTTTCCATGATCTTCCTTTTATTTAACTGTAATCACTGTCTTTTTAGTGCTTGATGGATTATTGTCGTATTTCAAAAAGACTTGTCATGATGCAGATTAAACTGGTCTGCACTAGTACCAGTTTAAAATCAACAGAAAGATAACTCTTACTGAGAATTACAATAGTAAAGTGCTGGGGATGAATAATTTTGATTAGCTATAAAGGTAAATGTCATATTCAGTAAGTTCAATTATTATTATTAATATTTGAACAGCGGGAATGTAAACTGAGAAAGTAAAAACAATACATGCCAAAGAATTAAACGCAACCAATTTTTAAAAATAACTTTTGATATATAAAAATACAGAATTAAGCCCAGCATTGGATGAGTAGTTGTGATGTCACAAACACACAGAATCAAGATCGATAAGCGGGCAACAAATTGATTCTATGTACAAGTTTACAGCTTTATTTCTTTCCAATGCAAAGACAATAAATTTTTATTAAATGTACAAGTTTACAGTTCTATTTATTTCCAATGCAAAGACAATAAATTTTTATTAAATGCTATTTAGCTTTCATTCATACTTATTTTTATGTTTATAAAGTAAAATACCACTGTTAGAAGTCATTTCATATGACCTTTAATACTATAGGGAATGAAAAATCACTTTACTGTATGAGTTCATTGTAAATGTATTCACTGCAACCACATTTTACAGTACTTTCTTTTTCAATTGATATTGTATTTTCATGATTTGAATGTTTTCTAAACACACACACAAAAAAAAATCTTTTTTTCACATCAGTTTTGGAAAACAGGTCACTGGTCTCCAGACAAGTGGTTATCAAACATAAAAAAAAATTTCCTTGTCCCAGATGTCAGCAATAGGATTTGTTAGTGCCTGCCCTAGTGTGATTTAACTAGCCAATGATATGCTTACTACTGCTGGTGGGTGACATCCTTCCTGACCCTCGGGCAGATTTCGGCTGTTTTTTCTTCTTGGTTGCGGACTGATTCTGGATTGGTTTCATTTCCTATGACACACAAACGCAAATATACAGAATTTATTTAATTTGTGGTTTAGTTCTTGCATATAGATTTGCTGTAAAATATGTGTATACGGGTTATTGATAATATGCTCTCAGAGAAACTACATGGCCAATTCTATGAAAAGGAATACATTTTCTAATTTACAATATATCTAGAGAGCTAGATAACAGAATTCTTATTTTGCTTACCTGAACATCCAGTGCTGGTCTGTAATTAGGTGTCTGAACACACCCCAGCTAATACTTCCTGTTTTTGCTTACTTGAACATCCAGTGCTTGTCTGTAATCAGGTGTCTGAACACACCCCAGGTAATACTTACCTGAACATCCTGTGCTTGTCTGTAATCAGGTGTCTGAACACACTCCAGGTAATAATTACCTGAACATCCAGTGCTGGTCTATAATCAGGTGTCTGAACACACTCCAGGTAATAATTACCTGAACATCCAGTGCTGGTCTATAATCAGGTGTCTGAACACACCCCAAGTAATACTTCTTCCAAGCTCCATATTCATTATCTGGTGCCTTGTAGGGAAGGAACCACCCATAATTCAAACACTTAGGCATCCACACAACATCCTGTCAAACAAATGCCTCATAATACAAAAGAGTTTATCAAAGGTCTTATAGTTCTTTTTTGTAATTCATTGAATGCTGTATTTTTTTTTCAATGCAAATTCATAGCTAATCTGAAGGAATGATAAAGATTGGTATATACAACCATACTTTTACACTAGGAAGCATTTTGATGCAAAGTTTGTAACATGACACCAGATTGAATAGAGAAACACACCTCTCACAATACATGGTATTGTAAAGTTTCATTCAGTCATTTGACACCCAGATTGTCAGTGCTGAATTTTTTTAAAAATTTTTTTTAACTTGTATATTGACGTTCAGAACTTTTAATCATACTAAGAATTTCTTTTTGATATTCCCATCCTAATTGGTTTTACTTGACTACAATTAAACAATAATTTGTCCTTAAGTAAAAGAATTCTTTTTTTCTATTGACTCACCTGCTCAGACAGAAACTTCCAGTGCCAAGAAACCTGAGCACACCGACAGAGTGACTTGGGATCCAGAAAGGAGAATATATACAGCGAAAGAAACTTTGGAAGAATGGTGCTGAAATCCAAGTGCTGTAAGGGAACATGATCCTGAAACCAGTACTGTATAAACTTGTACTGGGGGCGCTCACACTGCTGAAATACTGTCGCAAAAAACCGCTTCCTCTGAGAATTCGTCCACAAGTCAAACTGTAAACAAGATTGAAATCTTTGACTTTTGATAAGCTTTAGCACTTAAAAATAAATATTTATTCAGTATATACATACAAATATATAAACATACTAAGGATAACCCATGAAAGCTTTAAAGCTTATTTCCAGTGGGGTCCTTTGATGCACAGATGTTGGCACTAGGCGGTCATTATGTGGGAGGAAATTGGAGAATCCGGAGGAAACCTACGTGTCAGAATAGGTGAGCATCATGCCTCTCTCACATACAGCCACTGCCAATCATGGAGATCGAACTCAGTTCGCAGCCGTGAGGAATGTGAGCGATACCCAGACACCTACTTATAATTCTAGTTATGCTATTCGGCTTTCCAACACACCGAGGAAATGCTTCTGACCTAGGTTTGGTTGCTAGTGACATGTGGATAGAATATATAATTTTGGCCGAAAATTCAAACAATGACATTCAATGAATGAATCAGTATTACAAATTTTTTGATGCAGTTGCTTTACATTTAAACATGAAAAGTAAAGTCTAGTCAACTCAACCAGGACACAAAAAGTATTTTGTACTTTTAAATGTGGAAAAAAAAAATTATTTCTTTCTTAGCAAAAAGGTAGAAGTTGGACCATTTCTTTCAGTTTAATAGCAAAAGGAGAGATTAAGAAATTTTAAATTAGGCCTTCAGTGAACTTCATATATATATACATATATATATATGGTCCAACTCATTAATTGTAGTTTCCGTAAAAGAGGGGTCTATGAGTTTATAAAATGTACCGTCTCATGCAACTCTGGTAAAAAGCATGTGGATATATAAACATAGTGGTGAATTAATGTTTTTCTTAAGTAAGCTTTGTATTTAGATACTAATACTATAACAGCACAAGCCCTGTGATGATCCGGGTTAGAATAGATCCTCATTACCCCTTGCTTGTCGTAAGAGGCGACTAAATGGGGTGGTCCTTCGGATGAGACCTCAAAAACCGAGGTCCCGTGTCACGGCAGGTGTGGCACGTTAAAGATCCCTCCCTGCTCAAAGGCCCTGAGCGCTGAGCATAGGTCTAAATTTTGCAGCCCTTCACTGGCAATGGTGACGTCTCCATATGAGTGAAAAATTCTCGAGCAGGACGTTAAACAATATATAATCAATCATATAACAGCACACAACAGTCGTAGTGAGCTGTACTCAAGCGAATACTTTACCGTAAAAGTTAAATACATAATTCAGTGCAAACAGACTGTCGTTTGTTTGGTTTATTTTCAGTGTACATATACTTCTGAAAGATACATACAGATATAATTACGTAACTTGCTCTTGTGACAAATTGCTGCTTGGCGTAACTTTACTCTATAAAATGAGCTTAGTTGTTTATATGATTGTGCTACTAATATGCTTATGACACGTTTAACCAAGACATCATTATGTTCTTTAAACCTGAGGTCATTTAATCTCCTTATGAAGTTTTATCAACATAATCACCATTATGCTATTGTTGTTTTAGTCCTACTAACTATTGGCTGTATTGAAACCAATCCAGGGCATCCCCATGGGGATCCAGGTTAGAATAGACCCTCAGCCTTTGCTTGTTGCAATCTTGAGGCAACTAAATGAGACAGTCCTTTGGACGAGACCTCAAAAACCTAGGCCCCGTGTCACAGTTGGTGTGGTACAATAAAGATTTTTCCCTGCTCAAAGGTCACAAGTGCCAAGCATTGACCTAAATTTGCAGTCTTTCACCAGCAATGATAACATCTCCATATGAGTGAAAAATTGTCTAGTGGGATGTAAATGTTATACAACTAACTAATCCAGGGCCGTGTTATATACAAATAAATTCAAATCGCTCATGTCCACTAATGTTACATTATAATCAATATGAATTATTCTATAGTGATGTTCTTGCAATCACAGAAACTCATCTAGAAAGCCCAAAAAGTTCTGAAGATGTCCAAATACAAGGCCAATCATATTCCTGCAAGTTAAGATAGAAATATGCATGGTGGTGGAAGAGATTGAAAATTACATTTCTGAAATAACATAAAAGGTTGTTTTTGATGGGTACTCATCAACGAGCAGAATTCCTCAAGGTTCAGTATTAAGACCATTTCACCCTGGACTTTGATATTTTGTTCTGTGTTCTGTTATTATTGATATTGATGGGGTAGTTATTTTAAAGACAACAATACACAAAGAAGATTTAATATATCTAACTTTTTAATTATTTCCTTACTAATAACCCTGTGTGCTGATAATTATGAGGATGGTGCTCATTACGTTTCACACTGTCCTGCTTTTACTTCTGAATAAAATGTTTACATGAACCCACTGATGTACCAGTAACTATTCAAATTCCTCTAAGTGGAATAGATAATCTGTGAACAGCACTTTCTGATGCTCTACATGCCTGTACTTACCATAGTTAGCACTTCATTAAAGAAAATTATTACTAGTGCATATGTACTTTGATCTCTTACCATTTTGGTACAGTATATAGTTAGTATTTGATACAGTATATAGTTAGTAACTCCTTTGATGAGCAACGAGAACTGAGCACTGACTTCTCTATTAGTACTTTTTTCTCTTTAATATTATTTTTTGCTACAAGTATTTTCAAATTTTGTTGATTGCTTCCTTTTTGTGTAAAATATGTGCCCTCCACATTAAAACATCTCCATTTGTGTGTGTACACTTATTGCATGATAACTTTGTAGTTACATGTGGAGAGGATGTTTATAGATATAAAGCCTGCTGTCTAACCCTTTTCTTTACTGAATAAAATATTTATAAAACAAAAAAGTTTTGTAGAATGTACAATTTTGTAACATTGAGCTACCATTAATGATTATGTATTGTACACACCAAATTCACTCAAATATATGTGTAGTTCAATCTTACTATTTTGAGATATCCTCAAATAATTAAAGATATCTTCAACAGAATTAAATAAATCTTCAATTCTACCTAGAAAGCTCTTCAAAACACAAGATAACAGACATATATGCTGAATTAATGCTCTCTCTATCAAAATACAGCTATCTCTCATTGCTTTTTCCCACTGAAAATTTGCAGCCTTCCAATGAATCAATGCTGTGCAGCAATTCTATTAATGTGTGCATTACTATATTTATGGAAGGCAACAATTTAATAAAAGAGAGCTTTAAATTCACATATCCTTATACACTGTATGAAATATATTGCTCTTTTCAAATGATTTTATTTTTTTTTTGGTTGCAGTAGTAGAATTTGAGAATGTGTGGCAATTCACTTCAAAAAAGCAATAAATACAGCTACAATCCTTTGACTGTAAGTTCATTTGGCATTCCAAAGTAATACATACCCAATGAGAAATCAGATCTCTTCGTTCATTAAATATCTGCAAATATATGAGAATCAACTTATAATGCAGCACTGACGCGGTTTAATCTATACATATATCCATGTTATTCCATGGCAAATTAACAATTTGCATGTACAGTTTGACTTTAATGTAGCATCATTTTGTTACTGAAACTTCCAAGAGATTTAGAGTACTGTAAAATCTTGAGAAACTGAAATTTCCCAGGTAATTGTATGCAACAATGTGTGAAACTAACTTTTAAATACTGTAGACATTTGGTCCACAGTCATTTTATTTCCTAAAGACTCACAACAAATTAATATAAACCGAAATAAAAAAACACTAAAATTAGCATGCAACTTCCATTGTTACTAAAAAATAATAAACAAATTTGATGTTTTTCGCATACAGTCTACATATTTTAATTGATCAGAGGACATCTTATTAAGATCTTCTACAAGGACGCACATGATGATGAAAATGAAAATACACATTGAGTTTATTCTGTGCCACACCCTCTCTTAATAAACATGGAATACTTTGATTTGAATGATTCATCATTAAATTGTATAACATTTTATTATAGCAAAGGGGTTGGCAGAAACAAATCAAGGTAACACAGATGTTTATATGACTGGTCAGATTTCCTAGAGACAAGTCAGTCTATCATCGTTTCAATTGATATAGACCGACAAGATTTTCTATACACATTGTCCATCGGTCCACTGTTAATTTCTCACAATGAAGAACTATCTTCAAAACAGTTAAACCTGTTCATTGGCTGGCTTGTTAACTACAGGTGTCCAGGCACTAGCGTATGTCCTCATTTTATTGGTGTGGAACTTCTGGTTCTCTGCCACAACTTCCTGTTTCCGCATGGTGTTCTGGCCCAGGATCTTCTCATCATTATGTGTCAGAAGGCGGGTAGACGTTTTTATTTTCTTTGTCTTTTCTCGTATCTGTTTCTCAAAGTCCTCCATGATTATCACACACTTACTAAGCTTTTAACACCTCATACCTACAAATAAAGTTATTTGACTGAAATAAAAAAAATATCTCTGGGATACTTCAAAAGTAACATTATATTTATTATAAGATGCAAAATAATCTGGTGTACTGCTGATAATTTGGAAATCATCAGTTTAAAATTCTGCTACAATTCTTTAATAAGTTGTTCATGCTGAAAAAAATTTAATGCTATTAACAATACACTTTGATGCAGGTTAAGTCAAAATCCAAATCCTTAGCTGAATCACACAAGAAGGTAGTTGTCAAAGAATTGCATCCTGTGTATATATGGTCTGATATTTATTTAGACCAAACATTGTTATAGCCAACTGGGAGTTTTCAGATTCAGGATGGGAGAAGAGGGAATTTTATCCCGTTCAGAAGTTTCAACTTCTTGGTATATCTGGCTACATGAAACATACCAACAGTTTCCTAATCTCTCTCTCTCTCTCTCTATATATATATATATGTGCTAATGCCAAAATATCTGCTCAATACAACACGACATTGATACGATAGCACTTTCAAAGAAATTTATAAACATGACAAGCCTTGTACATAAAAGGTATTCTGAGAATTCAACAATATATACAGCTAAAAACCAGTTGCCAAGAAATTTCCAAGAACAATCAGTCAGGGGACATGTTTCCACAAGACGTTCCAGTGGCAATGTCAGCTGAAGGGTTCAGTTCTAGGCCGGAAAAGCTGCCTGCAGAATACACTTCAAACTCTTACCAAAAAAGCATCTCAGGATCACTAGACGTTTCATTTTATAACTGTCACTAGATCTGACTGACATGTTTGCTGTCACTGCAACAGGACACATGTCCTATAGCGGGACGTAACATCGCCAGGTAGTTGACATATAAACGTGTTCTACAGCTGGACATATGTCCTACAGCGGGACGTAACATAGCCAGGTAGTTGACATATAAACGTGTTCTAGGGCTGGACATATGTCATAACATAGCCAGGTAGTTGATATATAAACGTGCTCTACAGCTAGACATCTGTCGTAACATAGCTAGGTAGTCGACATATAAACGTTCTGTACAGCTGGACATATGTCCTTCAGCGAGACGTAACATAGCCAGGTAGTTGACATATAAACGTGCTTTACAGCTCGACATACTAATCTACTGCAGCTGGACATAACATGTTCTACAAGTGGATATAGTATGTTCTATAGCTGGAAATAGGCCTAACATGTTCCATCAAAAATCCGTCCTGTACCTGGAAAACTTTCTCTCAAAGGTCCACGAAAGTGTAGTGTGGAATACAGGGAAATAGAGCATCATCATCTAGGCCTATCGATTTGGGTTACGTTACCAACCTTCACCAATATAACAAAACATTGTTGATTACATCTATATATTGCATGATATTCCCCACAGCAACTGCCAATCTAATGCACTTGCGTGCAGGATGCAAATAAAACACTTTGTTTACCTTCTGCAAATTCAACCCGCCATTTTCCAGACATGTTTTGTTCACGCATGTGCAGGCGGCATGTTACTAAGCCGTTCATGGGGCACCTTAAGGATAAAATTTCTTGAAAATGTTGAGACGCCTTGATCGAAATAAATTAATAAATTGTGCATTTTCACATGAGAGTTTTTTCTTTCTTTCTCTCTATTTTTTTTTAGTGAAAATTGATGTTATAAAATTTCTGAACATGTGTATAAAATAAATACGAATCATTGTAAGAGAAAAGGGATCTAATGTTATAAAATTCACATGCGAGATTATATTTACTTGCATTATGTACACTATATATTGAAAAATAAATTTTAGACATGCCTATATATATATATATATATATATATATATATATATATATATATATATAGTTCAAAAGCAAACAAGTTAAGGCAAATTAACGAATCATGAAGGAATTTTCTTAAGGAGTTCATAATTTCAATATCTTCTCCACTTTTGAATTAAATAAAAGAACAAAAACCATCACAAAATGTTATACACGTAACGTAACGTTACATGAGGTAACCGCAATTTTCAAAAGGAAGGCGTGAACTTCACAATGTCATAACTCATTAAATATCATTCAATATAAATAAAAGGTTTACTGAAATATTTCATATTTTTATTTGTTGATATAAGGCCTATCAAAAAATGTTAAAATCTCATTTTGTAGAAAAAACTCAATAAGCCTGGATTTCTGGTGGCTATTGTATTAACTGTGCATAGGACTGATTCATGTCAAAAGTTCACGAAGCGTGAATTCTAGCTTGCGTCAAGTACAGGTACATGAAAAATCACGCTATGTTGTGTGTGATAAGCGTATATACTGATATAAAATAAAGCTATGAAAAGATCTAGGTTCATTTTAAAGAATTTTACTACTTTATATTAGTTTTACAATTCTGCATTAAAAATCCTAAAGGGGCAATTAATCATTTTTTTTAAATTACCAAACAAACCAATAATACATCGATGTATCGTACATAATCAACAACGTGGAAAAAAAAAATACACAAAGCGAGTTTTTGACATTTCCATTAACGTCGTTTTCTCAATTATAACTTAAAACTCAACAAGGCTGGTTTTGTCGTGGCGGCACATATATATGCATTTGTATTCTAATAAAATTTCATGTGTCGGGCTCGAGATACACAATAGCAGACAACGTCTAGTTAGCTGAACCTCATCACAAACTGTTCAGGTGTTGGGCTAACTTTTACGTGCATGAAGGAGCGTTTCCAACTGGCATGGACTCTCTCGCAGAGACCGTATCGTAAACACTTCGTACGTGCGTGCTACGGTACCCATACATAACTTAATGCATTTCTTCTACAGAGAAGTTTTTTTTTTTTGATTTCTCGATTGATTGGAAAACGGTTCTCTCAATAAGCAATATAGCACTGTGTTCTATATAGACCTACAACACGGGCACCACTCGATCTACATGTATACTGCACAGCCGAAAGATCACGGCATGATATATCACAGGAACCGGTAATTTTGTCTGTTTGTTTTACGTCCCGTCGAGAATATTTCACTTATATTGAGACGTCACCAGCTGTAGGTGAAGTACCACATATTTAGACCTATGCTTAGCGTTCAGGGCCGTAGCAGTGAGGGTTCTTTAACGTACCAACGCCTACCGTGACACGGCACCTCTGTTAAATTTTAAGGTCATATCAAAAGTCCTGTGATTCTCACTTATAAATGCCGGGCGTTTGCGAAGGAGCAATCACTATCTATTTTTGCGTCTTAGGTTTGACGCAGCCATGGCACGAGCGGGGCTCGAACTCACGACCTTCCGGTTACGAAACGAACGCTCTAACCACTGAGTTACCGCGACCGTCTGTAATAATTATAATGCACATATCACCTCCTATATTAAAACACACACACACACACACTTATGTTTTTTTAAATATCAGGTGTTGTGGTATTACAGAGCGATTCCCGGTTGTGACCCCCCCCCCCCGGCCCAACCTATTAAGTTGTGTCGGGGTAAGTTGACCCGTGTAAATTAAATTAGACCTTAAATCGAATAAATGGATTAAGAATGTGATGCTTTGGGCAATTGAATATAAAATGATTTCGTAGTAAGCAGTACACTTTGACGACTCGTTTGCCGCTTGGATTTATTTGACATGCGGGTTGGTAGTGAATTCTCAAGAAATTTGATACGGTATATGCATAAATTCAAAATATATACTGTGGAAATGACGAACTATTGATCAAATGTCCAGTAGAATATATTTTTTAAACATCACTTTCATTGTTTTATGTGAGAAAGTTTGCCGGTTAACTATCGGAAGGTCGGTGGTCTCTTCCCAGGTACATTGTATCTGGGTTCTCTCCTCCACCAATAAAAACTGGACGCCACCAGATAACTGAAAAATTGTAGAGTGTGACCATATGAATTTACAAACCGTTGCCACACATTATGCAATGATAATACTCATATCGTACTTCGAAGTTTTTGGTCAGTTTGCTGTTTTAAAGTCTCATTCAAGATTTTTCCACTCAAACAAAGACATCACTAGCTGTATGCGAGATCACAGGCACCTCTAGTGTGTACAGCGTGCATAGACCTTATGCATATACATCTCCCAAAAAGGAAAAAAATATAGAAACGATAATTTCTCCAAAATCTTATTTCCCTGCTGACCACCTTCATAAGTTGTTTTGAATTGTCAAATTTTGCTTTCTGTAAGCTTTTGAGATTACTGAAGTATGTTCAACGTATGATCAATTTTAAACTGAGGCAGGCTACTGACAAATAAGTTGATGAACAATTTCGTTTAAAGTAACATTTCGCAAATTCTATGGTCGTTTTTATGATCTAGTTTGCAAAGCCATTACTACGTACAAATACTGTCTGACGTGTTTCATACCAATTGTCATTACATCATGATTTTGTCCCGTGGGAATCCGGGTTATAGCAAGTCCTCTGTACAACTTGCTTCTCTAAAGAGGTGACTAAATGGGGTGGTCTTTCGGATAAGAAACCAGTGGCACAGCAGGTGTGGAAAGGCTGTAACCGCCGAGCACAGGCTTAAATTTTTGCAGCCATTCACCGGCAATAGTGACGTCTCCATGAGTGAAAAATTCTCGAGCGGGACATTAAACAATATACAACCAACTAACATACTGATTTTGACTACGGACTACATTCTTCTCCTGATCAAGGGCTCAAAGCAAATGTGATCGGTCAACAAGGGATGCTTACTACTCCCAGACAACTGATCCCACTTCTGCTCATGTCCATTGATTCCTTAATTTTGTATTCTTCATAGGATTTATTAGATTCATCGATCCGATATTCTTCAATACTTATATATTGTTTTTAAAAAAGCATCCTGACATAAAAATCAATACATTTTGAGAATATTCTAACACAGATTATAAAAAGACTTTAATAAAGTCAGTTTGTTTATAACAAGACATCAATGATAAAACAACATTGAAATCAAAATGTGTACACGTACAGCACATACTCATAACTTTCAAATTAGTATACACTGCTGAAATTGTGATGAAAAACTTCATTCATGATTACACCAGTTACAAGCTTTTCGTAACAATAGGATTTGAAGTCGATTTTTTTCTCTACAACGATAGTGGCATTCTCTTATTGATCAACTTGACGGAGATATTCCTCTAGTTTTCGTTGATTTTCATTCAGCTTTTCTCTTAACTGCTTAATTCTTTCTGCACTCATCTCGGATTTAGATAAATTTTCAATGTCTGTCTCGGTACTCACTTTAAGAATGTCGTCTAATAACCTTTGACTAGATGTGTTTTCTTCCGTGCTAACTTGCTGTCTTTTAACTGTTTTATCACCAGAACACTCACTGGATGGAGATCGCTGTCGTTTATGTTTTTTGTGTTTTTTCTTTTCTTCATCACCGTAACCAGATGTCTTTGGTTCGGTTTTAATTTTCACTCCACCTGGAATGAAGTAATATTTCGTTCCCTTATTTACCTTCGATTTCGCAACACTTGAAACTGGTTCATCGGCAACTGCTGGAGCTGACGATGCATCAGATTGAGTAGTTACTGTGGTAGGCACAGCTGCCTGTGAAGAATGGACAGTCTGTGAAGAATGGACAGATGTTACAGATGATACTGGAGGCATACTCCGAACAGTGGTGTTTACTCCCGTTGAAACTACAGGTCTTGCTGCTGACAAGGTGGTCAACTGACTTTGCACAAGTGTCCTTGCAGTTGTAGAAGGATTGACTGTCCTAACTACAACAGGATATGGTGCTGCTTGGGTAACCAGATTTGCTGGTCTAACGACAACCGGATATGGTGCAACCTGGTTCGCCATTCCTGATGGACCTGGAACTGTGCCAACAGGCGGAAGTGGTAATCTCACTGTTGCATTTTGAGGGTGAAACAATGGACGAGAATTGCTATTCAGAATATTACTACTAGACTGATTACTGGTTGTAGATAAATATGTACGTACAGCATTGCTGACTGATACTCCTGACAAGACATTATTAACAGAGTTCAGATGAGGCAGTGAAGACACACATGAAGGAATAGTGGGTACATTTGGACGAGTTAATGTTAGAGAATTAGCTGTGGAAAGATTCATGCGCGTCCCTAATAGAGATCTCGTATGTGGCATCGCATTTAAAGCTGTTGCAAAGCTGGATACTGCATTACCAGGCATGCTCACAGTGGTTGAAACGACTGGACTGAAGTTGAAACACTGACCACCGATAGTTGAACTTGGGACAAGGACATTTTGACCATTCATTCGTAACAGAAAAAATCTACTGTTTTGGCACTGAAAAGGTGGTTTATCAACTGGTTGACCAAGAGAAGGTGCGGGGCTAACTTGACGTATTGTAGGCGGGCCAGTTGGAATGCTTTGGGCTATTTGTGGCAAGTTAAATCGTGTTGGGATCAGTGGAGAAGACATTTGAGTTTTTGGTTGTTCTGGAGGTTTTGCAATTATTGTAGTGTCCTTTATTGTAGTGTCTTTTACCTTCTTTCTTATTTGTAGACTTAATGAAGTATAAATCTTTCGTCTTTTCATCTTCAGATGTTTCTTTCTTATAAGATCTTTCACGAGCCCCTTCACAAATAATTTTCGACATGCTATATTACACTGAGAATCCTTAAATCGGCATCCTCGCATTTTCCGAGGGCGATGAGAGGTTGTACGTTGAAGAATGACAGAACAGCCTTTTCGTAACCGCTTGTCATTTAATATTTCATCTGATATCTTTAGATTGATTGCCTCTGCCCAGAAGTCTACTTCAGAGAGTGGCATGTTTTTCCCGTTAGTTAGCCATGGCCTGATAGGATCAGTGGGTGCTAATGAGAATACTGAATTAATTTGTATGGGGGTTTCACGGGTTTCCGAATTTGTCTTTGTGGATGACTGTGAAACACAAGTGCCAATAGTGGCAACTTTTGTTGCCATCACTGGCTGAGTATGACATATTTCATTTCTTTTTTGAGTTTGTACCATTGATGATGACAACGCTGATGACGACGATGGAACGCACTGAACACCTACATTTGGCAGTTGCAGAAATAGTGAATTGGATGGTAAACTTTCATGAATTAGTGCGGCTGAAGCCGTTTGAGATCTAATTGAATTCGGTATACCCTGACGCTGTCCTTGTAGAAGAGATTGGGTTCCTGGAATTTGTGCCACATTATTAAAACCGCCATTTACAATCACGACTCCAACATTTTTATCGGTACTCGCTGAAGACAACTGTTCGCTTCCTACCACTGAATGTAGGACTTCTTTTACAGTAGAAGTTACCACTGGCGCACGAGTAATCTGTTGTTGTTTACATGAAGTAACACTACCAGCCTGTATTGTTGAAACTTGTTTTCCAATAGAGGAAATATCTGATAAAGTCTTTTCTTCAGATGCATTGGATGATGACCTTAATGGCAGAACGTTCACAGATTTCATGTTCTGAACGTTCTTTGTATTTGGTAAAGCTGTAGTTAATGTAACAGATGGGATGGTTGGTTGCAATATTGTTTGTTTTAGGTTTTCACTTTGTTTGATATTATGGAGAATAGTCCCAACACTTGGAGAACCATTAGAGAGACCTTGCACAGTCGGATTACCATTTTTATGCATTACAGTTATAGCTGCAGGATTCTGACCCTGTGGTATTCCACTAGTGTTTGATGAAGGTGTTACAGTTTTTGAAGTACTAACCATACTATGGTTACTTCCAACCTGTGAGACCGGAGTTACGATCATTGAACGTGAATTCAATTTAGCTGCACTGTCTTTTGTGAACAACATCACTGGTGTTGGGGACTGAATAAGTTTTGAACTGTCATTTTTTGACACATCATTATTTTGAGACACGACAACATCAGAGTCATCACAGAGATCTATGACAATTGGTTCACTTGATGTTTGCAGTGGTTTGGTGGACTTAGAGGATGTGGGTGCAGTCCTTTTCTCTGTCATAGTTCTGAACACTGGTCTCAAGTAAGTACTTCCACCTGACATAACACGCTCCCAACCAATACCCTCCTTTCCAGAGGGTCCGTTGGGCAAAACAGCAAACATTTTCCCTTTATTAGGTCCTTGTTCAGGAATCATGAAAACTCCCATGGAACCATCTGCCTTTACTCTTGCCAGGAGTCGGTGTTTTAGATGGTACTCTCCAAGAATTTTGGAGTCACCTTTCAGTTGAATTGTACCATCGTTTCGAATCAAAAGAATACCACTTTCGCTGAAAAGAAACGACAAAGAGGAAATTGAATATCATTTAAGATAGCCCTTAAATCATTAAATTTTATCCAGAAATGTTTGGAAAAGATTAACATTTTCAACATTGTCAATTGGAATGTTCCCCCTTTTCTTTTCAATTATCCGTAACCACAAGAGTGAGACCGACATTACCGACGTGAAATAGCCATGTGAAGTTTTTCTGTCTTGCACTGCAAAAATGTCTTTCATTTTGACGTCTTATCTGATTTTTCTAACATGGAGAAGTAAAATATTATGCATTGTTTTCTTCAAATTTCATTTAAAAAATTTTTTTTATACATATATTTTGGTAATCATAACTTGCACATAATCTTGTATAAATCTTGTATACTATTTTCGGGTATACACTTTTCATCTGTATTTTTTTTTTTTTTTTAATTTATTTTATTGCTATTATTTTAATCTTGTAATTTCTCAGAGCTACCAAATACAATAAACTGTGAGTAAAATGCCAGACCTTGTTGCTATGGCCATGGGTGACCTAATCAGGATTAATGAAATGAGGATTGTTTGGCAAGTTGGATTCATACGCGAGTTTCTTCATGGGAATTTTTAAAATAAAAAAGTAATAAAACTTTCCTCCTCATTTATAAGAAGTTATACCTACGTATTATAGCAATCATTTTTCAACTATGGAAATCCCCCTTCCCCCTCGCGGTTGAATTATTGTCTGTTAAATAATTTACTAGAATGCAAAATCATTATATGAATATTTCGATATATCTGTAATTTGTTACTAAAAGTTCAATATATGTGACAATCGCTAATAATCAAATCCACTCAATAATGGCATGTAGGGGAACTATGTTGGGAGAATAATCCTCTCGGTCGAACGGTTTATTTTCCAACAAAATCTTCACACCGAAGTTTCTTTCTGAAGAATTCTGACAAGGTAATTATTATCCCCTCGTATTTCCTTGCAATAGGGGGTAAAGTAAAGGGCACATTTGTGTGTGGATGAGTATGTGAGTGTAACACTAAGCTTGTAGACACTCCACAGGCCACACTTTTTGCTCCACTGATTTCATACTTCACATTCAGCTTTGGTATCAAGAGACGAAGAACCTTTCCATAGATCATGGTCATTAAAGAAATTCATAGAAAAAGCTTGCAGACACCCTACAGGCCACTTTTTGGGGTTTTGGGTCCATTGGTTTCATATTTCAAAAGTAGCCTTGATAACGAGAAAGGAATAACCCTGAATCCTATTGCTTTTGGGGTCCAAGGGTCAATACCGTAATTACACAGGACTTCATAGAAAAAAGCTTGTAGACACTCTACTGGCAATAGTTTTAACTCCATTGGTTTTATACTTCACATGTAATTTTGTTATTAAGAAAGGAAGAATCTGATTGAATTTGGGGTAAACAAATCAAGGTCATTACGGTACTTTATTGAAAAAACTTAGTCACTCTACAGGCCACATGTAGCTTTGATATAAAGAGAGGAATAACCCTGAATCCTATTGATTTTGGGGTTCAAAGATCAAGGTCACTGCAGGACTTCATAGAAAAAGCTTATACTCTTCTGGCCACAATTTTTGCTCCATTTGTTTCATACTTCACTGACATGTAGCTTTGTTATTTAGAGAGGAAGAACCTTATTAATTTTGGGATCAAAAGATCAAGGTCACAGCAGTACTTCATATAAAAAGCTTGTTGGCACTCATTACGAGAGGTTATACCCCGTTTTGCGGAGCTCTTTTTAGTTTTACTATGGTGATGTTTGTGACGTATACAAGGCATAGATCTTCTCTGGGAGATATATATCCATGACACATGTATGATATCAAGGTATAAAATTCCAAATAAGCCTCTTGACTTAGGAATGGTTAACGAACATCGGCAGAACATGGTACAGACCCTGAAGCATATGAAACATCAAATACAAAAGCGCTTTATTTAGTATGTGCAAAATGTTCATCGTTCCGTTCAAACCATTCAGCATTTCGTGCAAGAATTGTTTCGTGCAGGACAATTGTTTAATCCATGCATGCCTCTAGAAACGTGCAGATCATTCTGCTAAATTGTTTGGAAAAGGTGGCCTTAAGCTGTCGTTACATGTACGAATTTAAGCACTTATTTGGAATTAAAAGGTGACTTCCAAAAGTGAAAATCCGATAAGTACTCCAAATAAATATGATTTCAAAACCACCTGACAAAGAATCGAGTTCTTTTTCAGCGCCTCAAAAAGAATAGACACCCCCCAACACATACACAAAGATTGATTGATTGATTGTTTGTTTTACGTCCCGTCGAGAATTTTTCACTCCTATTGAGACGTCACCACCTGTAGGTGAAGTTTCACAAATTTAGACCTATGCTTAGCACTCAGGGCCGTAGCAGTGAGAGTTCTTTAACGTGCCAACGCCTACCGTGACACGGGACCTCCGTTTTTAAGGTCATATCCGAAAGACCCGTGATTCTCACTTCTAAATGCCGAGCGTTTGGCGAAGGAGCAGTCAATACCTATTTTTCGTCTTAGGTCTGACGCGGCCATGGCACGAGCGGGACTCTAACTCACGACCTCCCGGTTACGAAGCGAACGCTCTAACCACTGAGCTACCGCGACCGGTTCATACACAAAGAAAAAAATCAAGAGGAAGTGTTATCAACAAGAATTAACTATTTTGTTTTATTTGCGATTTTATTACCGTTATTATCAATACAATTGAGGTTGTTTTGTATTACACTTTTCTCGAATACTGATTGCCTTATTTTGATATTCTTCAACCTTCATCACACTGCTCGTACATGTCACTCATGCATTTCGTCTCCGCCAAACAGAATCAAACTTTTGTTTTTTCAACTTGCGCCAAAAAAAAATAATAAAAAAAAATATTCGAATGACCGTAATATAATGCTTTTGTTTTAAAATTCGTGAGTTTTCATTCATTCATATATTATACCACGAAAGGCATGTAGTTTCATTTTATTTTCAATTATGATCATCTTTAAAGTCAAACCGTATACGTCAAGTGTAGTTTTCAGCCGATGCATAACATTAATACATACGTATAATTTATTATAATTATTTTTATTTAAGGTATATAGTAAAGGGACGTTCGTGTGTGGGGGAGTATGTGTGAGTGTGTGTGTGTGGGGGGGGGGGTATGTGTGTGAGTGCGTGTGTGTGTGTGTGGGGGGGTGTATGTGTGTGAGTGGGGGGGGGGGGAGTATGTGTGTGAGTGCGTGTAACACTGAGCTTGTAGACACCCTACAGACTATATTTTACGCTCTAGTGATTTAATATTTCAAAGATGGCTTTGTTATGAAGAGATAAAGAACCTTAATGATTTTTTAGTTCAAAAAGTCAGTCACCATGGAACTTCGTAGAAAAAGCTTGTAGACATTTTCCATGTCACATTTTGTGCTCCATTGATTTCAACTCCACATTAGCATTGCTATTCCTTGCGGTCAAAATGTCATGGTTACTATAGAACTTCATAGAAAACTAGAGCACCGCTAAACCGGTACATGATACGCCCGAATACTCACTGACCCTCCAAAAGCTGAAGTCCAAGGGCCATAACTCTTTCAAAAAATTTGGTACAACATTCCCCTTCCAATATACACATCTACACATTGTGAGTTGCGAAGACAAAGTATTTTGCATAAATTTTTTATAGTAAGTTCAAGGACCATAACTCCTTTAAAAAATTGATTATAGTGTTCCCCTTGTAATATGCACATCATACATTGTGATCTTTCTTAGTACCAAGATTAATTAATATCCCAAGGGTTTAGGAGGAGTTTCGAAGACAAAAAATAAGTCAAAGGGCCATAACTCCTTTAAAAATTGGACAGTGTTCCCCTTGTAATATGCACATCTATACATAGTGATCTTTCTTTGTACCAAGTGTCATTAAAATCTTCCAAAGGATTCAGGAGAAGTTGCGAAGACAAAGTTAAGGGGGCAGCCGGACGACAGCGATAGTTAGCGTAAAATGCCCGAACACATGCGGACGTATAAAAGAAGTTAGAGGCACCATACAGGCCACATTTAATGCTCGATTAGTTTTATACCGGTACTTCACATGCAGCTTTTTTATCAAAAGAGGAAGAATCCTATTGAATTTGGGATCAAAAGATCAAGGTCACTGTGGGACTTCATAGAAAAGGTTTGTAGGCAATCATCGATCGAGGTATCTCAGTGGTTGAGCGCTCGCTTCGTAACCTGGAGGTCGTGAGTTCAAGCCTAGCTCGTGCCATGGCCGCGTCAAACCAAGGCCGTTTACATATGTAGTGCTTGCTCCTTCGCCAAACGCTCGGCAGTTAGAATCTTTCGGATATGACTGTAAAAACGGATGTCCCTTGTCGCAGCGTTGGCACTGCTACGGCCCTGAGCGTTAAGCATAGGTCTAACTTAGTGGTACTTTAATTACAAATGATGACATCTCATGACTGAAAAATTCTCAAATGAACGTAAAACAATCAATCAGTTGTAGGCACTCATTGCGAGGAGATATGTCCCGCCTTATGGAGCTCTTGTTTCATTATTATTATTATTTAATCTCATATATTAATATCAGCAGTATATTGAAATGTGTTTAGGTCACCCTTGTAAATAGCAAATAGAGTGTGTAGACTATGCCTATGGTTTGGTGCTAATCGTGCAGACCGTTACCAAACCGTTCAGCGTTCCATGCCCGAATCATTTCGAATCCTTACGAGCAAGTGGTGTAAGAGCACGGATCGGGGTCTGTACAATACTGTTATTTGTTAAAAGGGATCACTGTCTAGTTCGATTGGTTGGTATGATATATATTGTGTAACGTTGCGCTCGAGGGATGGGGGGGGGGGGGGGGGGGGGGGGGTTGTTGCACGTTTTATTAATTCAAACATATACATGTATGTCCATGGTGACAGTTGTAAGCTGTCATCTTTCTGAAGGTTTTTAATTTTATTTATGCAAGAGTTTGATGATTTAAAAAGGGGTAGGGATATATAGCAAATATAAGTGATTAACTATATAATTTATAAATAAGGAAATTAAAGGTAATTAAATAATGTAATACTTCTTTCTTAAAAATAAAACACATACTGTATAGGTAATTATCAAATCATCCATATCCTCACATCTACATTTCATACATTTTAAATTTTTTTTTTTTTTTTTTAATTTTTTTTATTTTTATATTTATTATTATTGTTAT
The DNA here is from genome assembly GCA_024699665.1 of Ostrea denselamellosa. Taxonomy (NCBI): domain Eukaryota; kingdom Metazoa; phylum Mollusca; class Bivalvia; order Ostreida; family Ostreidae; genus Ostrea; species Ostrea denselamellosa. The sequence continues at coordinate 8,423,421 of JAMZEH010000047.1, read as the reverse complement.
TTGTTAGATTTCGTTAATAATTACCCAAAACAATTTTAAAACAATTATTTAAAGTATTCTCTAATTATATATAATACTTACTACATCAAGAAAGATACACTACAGACTATAGGAACTCTTCAATTTGAAGAAGATAAACAAATACGATATAGAGCCATATTTTGAAATGAGAATTTAGTGATTGGTTTTATTTTGAGATTTACATACCTAGACAGTAAGTTATGCAGTATTAATAGTGATAAAGAGTTAGTTTAATAGTTAAATCATTTATCTGAAGCGAACAGCAGGGTAACCTAATTATATATTAATTGTTAGAGTCGGCCAAAGCCGAGTGTAAATTTCGAGACATGAATTTTGAAGGACTGCTCTGAGATTCGGCGAAGTTGTCAATCCAAATGTCCAGCCGTGCCGAATCTCGGCTGAGATTAAATATGTACTCAGTAGTACCCTTACTTGTCATAAAAGGTGACTAAATGGGGCGGTCCTTCGGATGGGACCGTAAAAATTGAGGCCCCTAGTCACAGCAGGTGGTGCACAATGAATATCCCTTCCTGCTCAAAGGCCGTAAGCTCCGAGCATAGGCCTATATTTTGCAGCCTTTCATCGGGAATGGTGACGTCTCCATACGAGTGAAAAATTCTCCATTGGGACGTTCAACAATATACAATTTATCAATCAAACAATCAGTTCAAAGCAGTTCGAAAATCAAGCATTTTATTCCATTTTCTAATTCTGAAATATTTTCTTTTACTTCTTTCAGAGTTTAACAACGATTAAATTTCGTACAAAGAACTGAAGAAATAATGTTACAATACTAGATGTACATTAAGAAATAATGACGTCTTTCATGTTCAAAACATGATACTTTTCGAATAAAATGTATAAATGACTTGAAGTCTTCGTTATTTTTGGTAACATATTGCCTTAAAAATCCACTATCAAAGCTGTATTTAATATATTCGCGAAAATTAAAATCTTAAATAAGTACATTCAAATAATACGTTTACAAATACAGGATTGTTTGTTTTACGTCCGTCGAGAATTTTTCACTCATATGGAGATGTCACCACCTGTAGGTGAAGTACCACAAATTTAGACATTTGCTTAGCGCTCAGGACCGTAGCAGTGAGGGTTCTTTAACGTGCCAACGCCCACCGTGACAAAGGACCTCCGTTTCTAAGGTCATATCCGAAAGACCCGTGACTCTCACTTCTAAATGCCGAGTGTTTGGCGAAGGAGCAATCACTACCTATTTTTCGTCTTAGGTTTGACGTGGCCATGGCACGAGTGGGACTCGATCTCACAACCTCCCGGTTACGAAGCGAACGCTCTAACCACTGAGCTACCGCAACCGGTACAAAAAGACAAGAAAAAACTCGTATTTCAAGCTTAAACAGTCAAAGAATCTCCATATAACAGATTGTTCGAAAGAATGTAGAAATAGTTTCAGTGTTTACTGGTATGAAAGATGCCTGAAAAATTGATGGCAATAACTGATACATAAAACCTGACATTTAGCCCCCCCCCCCCCCACCCCCTTTTCAATTCCATAAACCACTACGACGATCAAATGTTGCAATAGACGTAATCAACACTTCACCGAGATTTATATCCCTTTGCGGGGTCAGCCAAAAATCAAGTTTTCCTTCTTTTATTTTTTTAACCCTACTAAATGTAAGGGATTATTACGATGAATTACAGCTAATTATTAAGTTTTCATGCAAGTTTATGAGTTGCCTCATCTTGGAGCATTATTGCAGTTGATGGAAAAATATCAAATGTCAAAACTTTAGATCAGAAAGTTACATCGGCGAATGTAGGAAAATACATTTTATCCGAAAAATGACGGAAAAGGGACGTAACTTGAGAAAAGTGTTGATGCGTGTATTTCGTCTGCCTGAAAAAATTGATGTCTTACCTGCTCATGTCTTACCTGCTCATGCTGCCTTTTAATTTTGCATCATTAATCATAAACCTCCGATGGAAAATTCCTAAAGAAAAATTTTCAACTTGAAAACTTTTTGCTTCAATATCATTCTTGCGATGACTTTTGTTTAAAAATCATACTAACCTAGTTTTCTAAATAGTTTTAAAGATTTCATTTCGTTATATATCGTTTGATAATGCTGTAACGTCATTCTCGTGCTCAATCTAACGTCATCATAAAAGTATGACGTAACAATATAAAAGGCAATATCTTATTTAAACGTAACCATATTCGACAATCCGGAACATGCGTTCCATCATCGGTGATGAAGCCGACAATGCTAGGTTAAATAAAGGAAAACATCATTAAAAAGAGCATCACGATTTTGAAAAATTCGTAAGTATGACGTAATTTTAACAGCTTGTACATTGTGACATCATAAAGTACGTCATTTTAACAATTCAATACTCGGTAGACTAATTTTACCCTAATTCTGACTGAACATCAAAATTATTATGTATCATATACGCAAAACAAACCAGCATATTTAAAGTTGGAACTGTTGATATCCTTCAGAAGTGGTGAATTATGAATCTACGATGCATGAAATCCTTTACAAAAAATATTTCAATATTTGATATTATATACGTAGAATAATATAATTCTTATATAATTTGTATGCCAAAAAGCTGGCTCTAGTCTTTCAGTTAATAAATACGTACAAGAATAAAAAAAAAAAAACCCAAAAAACAAACAAACAAAAAAACCCCAGAATTATGACCTTTTTACACTGAAGAAAATAGAAATCCAGCGATGACGTTACAATTGGTATGATGTTGTAAAGTATTTTTTTTTTATGGTGATAGACTAGTAATTTGAATCATGTAAAATTCATCTCAATCACTGCTTACGACTTACCTAATTTAAACGAAGGTAATTGTAAAGTTCTGTCTATTCCATCCGTAATAAATTTGGACAAGTTATCTTTCAAACTATAGTATTCCATCCGCCATCCAAAATTAATTTTAAAAAATTAAGCTTACCTAATAAATTCAAACCTACATTTTGAAACTTTTATCAAAATGAGAAAATTATGAATATCTTTGAAATAAAGTCTTATCATAAAGAAATCTCCCGGTAAAAATGGACTTTTTACTAAATTCAAAAGAAATGTCAAGGTCAATCCACAATTTCCCTGTCTCAGTTTTTATCAAGAACAGATAATTCACAAGAAAATAAAGGTTGTAAAAGTTCATTGTAATCGTAGATAATAATCATAATTGTCATAATTAATTCATACCTTTAACATTAATCAAACACGTTGAAAACATGCATTGTGTACCATGAAAACATTTGTCTATAAATTTTACGTAAAGTGACTAATGAAATTTTACTTTAATCATTGCTTGATTACTTTGAAAATGTTTTACTTTCAAACATATTGTTCTCATTAAAAAAAAATGTCATGATTATGATCTCGTATGTAATGTCAATGTCATATGAATTCATGTCATTTATTCTTCTTTTTTAATCATACAAATAAATTTTTGAAATACCAAAGAATATATATTTTATTCTTATCTTTCAAGTAAAGGACACGGTGTAACCCTTCAGTTGTTGATATATTTCAATAAAAATATGACACTTTGAAAATTCTGCCAAACTAAACTTTCAACCAATCAGAATGAAGTTTATATTAACCTCTTTAATACAAAAGAGCCCGGATATTCATATTCGCGCCTAAAATAAGACCAGTTTACTAAGAAACTACTGAAATAGTGTTCATATTTACCTTCTCAGATCGAAGCATGCGTCCCATACATTTACTGGGACACAATTCCTATGATTAAAGTCCATTCGTTACCTTTAGAATAGTTATTTTTTGCACACAACAATCTTGTTATCTCCTCTTGAAAAACATGGAATGCGTGCGCAATACATTACCCATGAATCCTACAAACCACGTGGTATAGCTATTTTTAATCGAAATATTGAGTTCGCGAAAGGTCATCTGCGCAGTGATATAAGAATATAGTTCCAATAAATTGTGGCAAATATTGATTTTTCCCTGTACTTTAAATATGACATCGATTTTATGTTGTTTATGCCAAAACTCTGTATGTGGTAGTCAGGGAGATGTAGAAATGCATTTATTACTCTCTCGTAAATAGAATACATTGCTCTCTTGTCAATAGAATGCACTGAGGCACAACATGGGGTACGTAATAACGAGTAAAACGTCGACCTATCAATATATGAGTGGACTGTGTTGGTATTGAATGATAGAATTTGATGAGGACCATTATTATATTAACATTTATTACAAAGAAGTATTTCTGAAGAAAAAATATATCGCAGATGCGTTAATTAAATCCGTTAAAATGGTTATATATATTATTTATCGCGTGTGTAGTAAGTCCTCGGTAGTATAGTGGTAAGTATCCCCGCCTGTCACGCGGGAGACCGGGGTTCGATTCCCCGCCGGGGAGGACATTTTTTTTCTTTCCCTTTTCCCCTCCCCTTTCTATCAACGGCGTCCCATGCCGTGGGAAAATAACGTACACACCAAAACAGAACTTGAGAATTAGTTATTTTGAGATTCTATTTACAGGTTCCATCTACAAATCAAGTGAACATTGAACATAATGAACCTACATTTATGAAATGTTTTAAAATTGTCATCCGTATTTGTGATATTTCAGTCACATCTGATAGACATTTTCTGGTAGGCCTATTAAAAAAAAAAAAAAGTAGCATTCCTTCTTTTTTAAAACTTCAATGGAAATTAATTGTTTTTACACTACGGTGAAAGTTTCTCAACAAATCAATTATTGATTACATGATGATTTTACTGTTGTGTGAATCAATCAAGCAATATGCCTAAGCTTGAACGACGGACATTAGCCATTATTTATAACAAGAAAGGACATGGGTAACCCCTGTTCGAGAATTTACATTTTTAACAGTATTTAGCTTGATTGTATTTTCATGCCATTAATAAGGTTCATTTGAAGACATGCGAAATATTCTAAAGGAAAAAAAAGCTAATTAATTTCATTCTCATTGATATTAAGAAATGAACATGTGGAATATTGAAACTATTTTAGAATATTTTTTGAACATGTTATATTTTATATGTATGTATTCAACAGTTTTATATATATATATATATATATATATATATATATATATATATATATATATATTACACCATGGTATTTTTTAAAAATTATTCCCCAATCCCCATTTAGGAAGGATATCGAACATATGAACACATATTGCATTAAAGTACAAAATTATATACCAAGACCACTTAAGAATTTAAAGGCAATTAAATTTATCCGCCTGTTGAATAAAAAAAAAATCAATAGAATTAAATAGAAATGTACACATTTCTTTGTCAATAGTTGATCTAGTCATTAAAAAGATCGTGATGATTTAACTATTGCCACTCTATTAACCGATGTACAGTATTATGTTTATCAATTGTTATAATTTTCTTCAGGTAATATCAGGTACTGAATATTATGTTGAAAATTACCTAACGAAAGTTTACACGTGCAAATTTTGCACTCGAATGCATGTATTTGGGCGCTTGTACACGGAGGGAAGCAAGTCTGCACTTATGAGTATTTTTATTAATTTTCATAATAATGAATTTAAATTAACTTAAATGATTGCAATTTTATTTGAATTAAAGTCAAATGTTTTTTATCCTTTTATGAATTTCTATTTATTTTTTGATCTATTTCCTCGTTTATAAAATAAATATATCGATTCATTTTAATTTCAATCTGTTTACCGTCATGTTATGTATATCCATTGATAACCCAAACATGTGTTATAATGTTGCACCTGTTCATGATAGATGGGAATCTTACCAGCGCAATATTTTGTGCGATTCCTATTTTAAAGCAATATAACCTGCCAAAATTGCAATTTTTTATAGTGGCATTAAAAGAGGTTAAATGAACGTTGATATGATTGAAAAAAATAACTGCATCGAATTTCCTCTCTTATGCATCGTTTACACACCTTTACGTGATGAAAAATATATTCCTCGACATTCCGTTTGACCCAAACAACGGCAGCTGAGTAATCGTCGGCAACAATCCCGAAGATAACCGATGTTGACACGAATGATTCTGATGCTGATCGGGGTGGATCGGGTTGTATCCGGGTCATTAAAATATGGGCGGCGAGGTGAGATAAAATTCTGGTTACCATCATTATTTTGGCATTGTTAACGATGTTATATGTTTTTATATCTTTTCGTCCCGAATAAGTCAAAGTCGGCTTTCTCCCTCGCTTCGAACCTTTCGTGTCAGACATCTTTCGTGCTTACCGGAAATATTGCGCTTGCGCATTTGATTTTGCCGAATGAGTTCAACTTTAGGTCATTGCATACGGAAATAATGTCGGAAAAATTAAGGTACGGGAAGACTTAATTTCAACAGTCGAACAATTTTTACATTTAATGCAAAAAATACAACATGTCAAAAGTTTAATCGATAAAATCAGGTATTAGAAGGTAGATGTTTACAAAATTTCGATTAAATTTTAGGGACCCAATATAACAATTTTGACAGCTTATATTGCGTTAAACGCGAATAGGAACACATCACACTCTGTAAGTATGAAACAATAATAATTAATGATGCCTTTTTAGATGAAGATTTTTCAATAAATAAGAATTTGTGAGTTCCTATGTCGACATTTATTAACATTACAAACAACAACAAATATAATTTAATAATGGGAGAAGAAATAAATAAATAAATAAATAAAGAAAGAACAGAAAATAATTCATGAAATCTCACACGATGTCTATATGCTAACTAATTAGCATTTATATTTACTTTTAGAGCAGTTATGTTTATTAAAAAGTTCATTACAATCTTCGTGCTTTACAAAAAATATTTCAAATGGAGTCTGTACCTTGAATGATCCACTTAAATTTACGTCAGGTAACTGTATCTCATTTCCATTCTCAATGATCTGGTAGCGAGTGACAGCGAGAATTCCATCGTCATACAGGCGATCGAGCGGTCTAGCGCGCTGGTCACTCGCTGCTTGGAGGTCTAGAGTTGAACTCTGGGTAGAGGCGGAAGTGAATATTCTTTTCTTTGTTTATATATATATATATATATATATATATATATATATATATATATATATATATATATCACAACTCAATGTGTGCTTGAGGGTTTCATAATATTGTTGAAGAATATTTCAAGAACTCCATTTTTTCAAATAATATGTTTTTGTGTATTACTCCTGAAACATCAGAGGAAAACCAACCTCTTTCGTATATCATTTATGGTGACAACGAATCGTTTGCAAAATCTACGTTAACATCATTGAATATGTAAAATTAATATAGATTTTTTTTATGTCTTTTTGAATTTACAGAAATCCGTGTGCAGGTCAAAACTTTCATCGAGCGTTTTAGTCGAGCCACTTCCTCTTCAACATAAATGATTACAGAGAACTTTTGTCAAAAGTCAGGTTATTTGATTAAATTTGGATATGGGTAGATCTTTGTTTCTGTTTGGTTTCCTGGGTCCGTCTCTGTATGATGTTGTATTCGAAATATTTGACAGTGATATACCCTGGATCCGCCTCACTATTGATATTAAAGATTTAACGGTACATTCCGTGTGTATTTTCTTTGCAGGTTGTTTTTAATTTCTCGAATTATTTAATGTGGAGGCAAAACGTACTTTGCTCGGATTCTCTCTCTCTCTCTCTCCCTCCCTCCCCCCCCCCCCCTCTCTCTCTCTCTCTCTCTCTCTCTCTCTCTCTCTCTCTCTCTCTCTCTCGTGAAGTTATGATATATCAAACATATAGCAACATGGAATGGTTTGCACACACGAATACTGCTCTTAATTGAGGAATAAGCCTGTTTAATCTTTTGAACAAGTTACCGAATCACTTTACTGAAGCAAAAATCTCAATTGTAAAATAATTAAATAAATAAATAATGTTCAGTGACCCTTCTTACGTTTTACGACAATTTCAAAACCATGCAATCTATATTTATAAAAGAAGAATTATTGCCAATATACTCCGAAATATAAAAGCTTGCTCCAGTGTTTGATATTGCTTGCACTTTTAATATTGTTTTGTATATGACTTGAAGTCCGCAAGCTATAATTAAATTTTACTTGATTGTTATTATCCTGAAATTAATAATAATGACAATAAAAAATAACTTACTTTCGTTTTCAATAAGCCACCTTAAAATAGCAACAAAGAGAGTAAAGGGATTGGCGGATCTAAGCCAGGGCGATTTTTTTTTTAAATGACAACTTAAAAATAATATAATATGAAGTAAATAAGTAATTATCGATGCTTGATTTTGATCTTACAGATGAAATAAGTTTTGATAATTGTCGAATAAATAAAATATACCTGTTCGTTCAATCATATGGAAATTTCTAGAACGTGTCAGGAAAGCTGAACAAACATCTCCAAATATATCTCTCTGTACTAATTACTCTGAAATTACAGTCATCTTCAAATAAATTACTGAAAGAAATTACCCCATTTTACCCAGCAACCAAGTTCCTTACAAACAAGACTGCATTTTGATATTTTGGAAAAAAAAGATTGATTTTATTTTCTTCTACATCCATATTTTTATTATACAAGTGAGAAGAACAAATTTAAGCTTATTTATGGACAGTGACATGAAGGAAATTAATTTTGTTCATTAATAATATTAATTTGTAATATCATTAATATTATTGCACATTCAGTGTAACAGAACATCACTAGAATTAGCATGTATACAGTATAATTATACGTTCCCAGAATGTACAAACACTTACTTTACACTCCTACTATTGTGCAAAATTGTATCATTAGGTTAACACTTTCCTTCATTTTTTTTTTTTAAAATCAATTCAATTACCCTCACCCCCCTTTCTATTTCCAGTTATTACGCCTGTGGTTACTAAAGAAATGAATTAATTGAAATTAATCCATCTTAATCGAATTACTACCTTCCCATGAAAAAAAGGGACATATATATATATATATATATATATATATATATATATATATATATATATATATATATATATTAAAATCATAATTCAATTTATAGCATCATTAAGTGATGTCATTAACAGGTATATATAATGCCGGACCACTTGAGGAGGGAACTGCCACTACCTATACGCGTATAATATCATCCGCGGGTCCGGGATATATGTATATTACGCGGGTCTGAGATGAACACTATCTATACATGTATATCACGCGGTCTGAGATGAACACTATATATACATGTATATTACGCGGGTGTGAGATGAACACTATCTATACATGTATATTACGCGGGTCCGGTATGGAGAATGAAATTTGGTCATTCCAGTGGGGGTGAAAATGATATTAATTGTATGGTCAGCAGTACAGTACGTGTTCAAGTACTGAGTATATGTACTTTATTGTGATAGGGCGATCTATTGTACACCACGTACACAATGGTCAATTCAGCGATCTACGAATAGATATACTTGTGTTTAGTACGATACTGACTGTATGCTTTCTCCTCCTAGGCACCTGATCCCACCTCTGGTATGACCAGGGGTCCGTGTTTGCCCATCTGTCTGATTTGTATTTTCTATAGGAATTACGAGATTGAGTACTGTTCGTTATCTTAGCCTTTTCACTGTCCTTTTTTCCGACCTATCATAGTTGTCCCTGTGTCAATATTTAGCCATATTTAGTTCATATAGTGGTCAAGGCGAAATGACGCAAAATGTGAAGAAAATCCTAAAACTTCTGTTGAAAATAAATCCTAAGAAAATCCTATATCGATCAGGTCCAAATCTGGAGTGTAGATTAGGTTACCCCCTCTACGGAGAAAATGGTGTAATCAAAGTGTTTTTCAAGTTGTGCAAAGCCGATTTGAGATCCACAAGAAATATACAACGAATATATGTCCATCTCGTCTGCACTGCGTATCAAGAATTGCATTGGTGACACTAGCAATGATATCGGAAAAGTGAACGTTGACCATTTTTTCATGTGTTTCATTGACATGTAAAGTATAATGATATATATTGTATGTTTCGTATCATGTCCCGTGTATCACGCTATGCATCGGATCGGATAGGTTCAGTATCGTCCAAGTTTTAGTACTTTGTCAAGCTGTTCGTAAATGGATATGTTTAGACCTATGGAATCTGAACTACATTGGGCATTTTTCTAAAGAAAGTTCGGGTCCGTCCATCTGTCCGTATGCCACACTTTCTACCTCCTCAAACTCCTCTGCAACCAATTAATCTTTTGGATTATGATTGGTAGTGACTTGTAGATGTGCAGTAAGGTAATCTGAATTTTCAATTTCACCCTTGGGACAAAGTGGGTGTGAAAGCATGACTTTTTTTTTTTAGAACCCCCCCCCCCCCCAAAAAAAAACCCCAACCAATTGGTTTCCAGAACTCCTCATACATTTTACGCAACAGCCAAATTATCTTATGAAAGGTTAGTTTCCTAGATATGTAATAATGTTTCGGAATTTTCATGTTCACCCTGGGGGTCAAATGGGGATTGAAAACGATGTTTTCTACAAAAACGTGTTCCCAGAACTCCTCTAACATTTATGCATAAGTCAAATCTTTTTGGAAGATGATTGGTGGTGTCCTGTAGATGTACAATAAGGTTTCGGAATTTTCATTTTCACCCAAGGTTCCACATGGGTGTCGAAAAACGATGTTTTTCTTTTTAAAAAATACAACAAACAGCTAGATGCTGTCATAAGACAGTTACAACAGCACGCAAATGTACTCTCCATCGTAATTATATAACTCTCAAAGAAGTCACAATAGTTACTATATGTAACATACTCAATACTACATATATTCCTGCTGCATAAGTCAAGATGCATTGAGTATTCCGTTGGGCAAGTTCCCTGGGGTCACCCTAAACCCTATTTCATAACTTAAATTTTATTCATAATAATTGTGGTGATGACCCCTAAGCCACGTATATTTTCTGCTGCACGCATCAGGAAGTAGTGAATATACTGATGAGCAAGTGCCCTGGTGTCATCATTTTTTGATTGTTGAAATATCTTTAAATAGATTCCAGTCCTCCAAGAAAATATATTCTTGTTGCACATGACACAATGTTCTGAGCACCAAGCTTGTGGAAGTCGTTTTTACGTCCCATTTGTGACTTTTTGGCAATTACAAAAGTACGACGGAGAGTATATTTATAGGCAAACACTTGCGTCTTATTATTATTATTATTATATTCACTTATATAGCGCAAAATTACGTATAGTTTCTAAGCGCTTTACAGAGGTTGTCCTAATGAAGATGAAACATTTATAAAAAGAACTGTTAAGAATAAAATTAACAAATTATTACTAAAATAGCCAAAGACACCAAAATGCTGTGTAAAAATATGGCAGTCAGATGTCGAGCAGATGACAGCATCTTCTTTAATATTTACAACATACATTTTAATTCTTCACACACGTGTATTGGATACTGTTCATTTTCGTAAAAGGAAAATATTTACGCTCAGAATAAAAATTTCCGACAGTGTGGTTATATCCGTAAACAATAGCGTGGTAAGAAAAACAATAAACAGTAAACACGATACTCGCAAATAATCATTGTAAACTATCTCCAATTATGTTACACAATACAAGGGCAATGTTTATGCATGTAATTACTCAAAAAAAAAAAAAAAATCCTGACAGAATATGTCTTGCTCGTTCAGTCAAAGGAAGTTACAAAAATAATACTATAATCACAATATTTACTTTGTTGTTAATCGACCGATGTCGACCTTTGTTCCTTATGATATTCAAATTTCCATCGCTTCACTACCTTATTTGACGAACACTTCAACAGATTATGCTGTTCTGTTTTTAGTATCGTTACTCCAAATCTCGCAATTGTATTCCCCATTTCTGGAGATAGTGACGGGATGAACTAAACAGACTTGTTGACACACGTGGTGGTAGCGGGATTTAAATATGATAATCGCCCATTAATATTATTACAGATCAGGATCGCATTTAATGGAAAGAGGAACGGATCATTTAGGTTCCATTCGAAGCTTGGTGAAGAAAGACTTTTTCCATTTTATCATTTTGCCATGCATTTTGACGAACTTCTGAAGGTGCTAGGGGAACTCGGACACTACCAACGAACCCGTCTTTTTCTGATATGTCTCGTGTCTATCGTGTGCGCTTTTCACGCCATGAATATGGTATTTGTGGGCGCCAATCCGAAGAAAAAATGCCTGGTTCCGCACGTGAATCTGTCGTCTGTTGGTGCTGAGAATGTGACGTTTGATCGTTGGACCTCTTTCCTAAGAAGAGCAGACAAAGATGCATGTGAAATTTACAATCCAGAAGACGTTCTTTATTCTATCTCTAATAGTAGTCACACATTCCAAGAAATTGAATCTTCGCAAACAAATGTTTCTTTTGGTAAAGTAAAATGCTCTGACTGGCAATTTTCTCGTGAAGTGTACGGATCTACAATAGTAACTCAGGTAGGTTAATCATTAAGTTTGATGTATGTAACTTTTCTTTTTCTTTTTTGGTGAAGACAGTAATTAAATTTCTTTATTTTACTGCCTTATATACGTCATACCATAGTAATGCATCAGATATTCGCCGGAGGCAAGAATGAAATTATATTGTGCACGTTATAAACAACTGCACATGAAATCTTGTCAATGACTTCCCCCACTGCTGACAGTCTAACATACGTTTATGTTGTAACAATGTTGATAATCTTTTTATTTGGTCTATCAACAAGAAAACCAAATATTTTTATTGGCTCGCTGAGATTCCTACGTTAAGTTGTAAGTTGTATTGATTTTAAAATCGATAAATCTATAATTACAACTTAAAATGATTCTATATTAACTAATCTTAATTCGGGGCCCCTTCGCCTTCTAGAGATATTAACCTGGGGAATTCGGTAAAGACCAGATAGTGGTATTATATCTCACGCAAAGATCACGAATTAGGAACGTCTGCATTGCATCATGTGTATGGCATCATTGGAGACAACCGGAGTAGCATGCTTTTGTTTTTCTACCCGAATACCTCAATTTTGTCCTTCTTATCGTGACAATCAATCATGTGTATCCGAAATAAGCCACTTTAATGGTAACCAGTTTTTTCTTTTTCTATACACATGGATTATTTATATTTCATACAGGAATTCAAGTCCACTGTACACGCTTCACATAGAAAACTATAACAATATTTTAAAGGTATATTAAGAGCGATAAAGTTCACACACTCGGGGAAAAAGAAGCGTGTGCCCCAATCACGTTTCATTACTTCTCTGAATGGGACTTGTTTTGCGATCGATGTAAGGAAATTAAATAAACTAAGAATGACCCGGCGAATCAATGTATTTTTCCAATATTTCGTTGAAAAAAAAATTGTAGGTGTAAATGACTCTAGCTGATCTCTTGTATGTTAGGTAGGCTTTATCCAAACATTCTTTGTCAAGGAACTTCATGATATCAATGTGAACAAATCTGGCATTTCATTTTAAATATTTGATGTGGTCTATCTCGTTTTGACAGTGATTTCCTTTTAAATGTTTGAATGTTGCTTAGTTATTAGTGTTATTAAAAATATCACAAAGAAATCGTTCTACTCATTGCTAATCCTTTCTGTTTTACGAATAGCTACACAAATATTTTGCAATTCCTAATTATACCCGAATGCACACATGGAAACCAAGCAGAGTGGAAACCAAAAGTCTATGATAATAATCTGTACGACCACGCTTACATTTGGTGAAATGCAATCACTTGACAACTGTCAGAAATAATCTAGAATGTTGATATAAATCAAAGTATTGCACTTTAGAAATGTCTTCAATATATTTTATTTTTGCAACTCGTGTATCTTATTGTTTTTATTTTACAATGTAATAGTTTCATCTAGTCTGTAAATCAGCATGGCTAAGGAGCACGTCCAAAACGCTGTACTTTTTCGGCCGGCTTCTTGGTGCTGTTATATTTGGCCAGTTGTCGGACATGTAAGTATTATGGTCATATATCCAAATGCAATCATTCACACATTACATTCGAACATATTCTAGCCGTATCTTCCGACTAGACACGGGGAAAGCCGCGAAGGAAATTATGCATCACGACCATTTCATATTATGTTAAATTACTTTATTTTTCAGTGTAATCTGTTGAGTCTATTGTCTCTTCATATTTTCTCATTTTTGCTATAAAATCTAAAGTTAATTTATTTTTCATTAAGATTTAGTGACATGTGTTGTATATATGATATCACACAGTGCACACACACACACACACACACACACACACACACACACACACACACACACACACACACACACACACACATAAAAACCCAAAACCAGCAAAGTACAATACCAAAATTAGTATAAAAATAAATAAATAAAATTAATATAAACCAAAAGCAACAACGACCCCAAAATACATATTTGGTAATGTCCTATGATACTGTTGTAGATTTGGTCGTCGTCCGATGTTTTTCGCAGGGTTGCTAATGTTGCTGATAGTTGGGTGTGTTGCTGCAGCCTCTCCGTCCATGTTTGTTTTCATTCCATTCTACATTCTCCAGGGAGCCGCCCAGACTGGACTCTTTCTAGTCGCTTACACCATGTGTATGTATAACGAGACGGACTACTGACAAAGAAGTTGATGTTACAGGGGTTTGCACAGTCTCGTCTAAAGTCAGCATTTCGCACATTTTATGGTCGTTATAACGATCTAGTTTGCCAGTACAACTTACCATTAAGTCAAATGCTGTCTGATGTGTTTCATACCAATTGTTAGGCCGTTCTTGGCACACTGATTCTGACTACAGATTGCTCCGTTTACCTGATCAGAATATAGGGCTTACGGCGGGTTTGACCGGTCGACAGGGGATACTTACTCCTCCTAGGCACTTGATTTCACCTATGGTATGACCAGGGGTCCGTGTTTGCCCATCTGTCTGATCTGTATTTTCTATAGGAATAACGAGATTTAATACTGTTAGTTATCTTGACCTTTTCATGACAATGACCCTTTGCAAGCACCGTCTTTTCTCACGTAAATACGAATGAAAATTTGCAATGTGGCTGCTTTTGCTGATATTCGTTTGATTAAGTAAGTCTTTCAAATCATTCTCATTTCTCATTAACATATATATATATATATATATATATATATATATATATATATATATATATATATATAATATGTATGTATGTATATAATCCAAATAGAAAGAGTTGAAATCGCACATTCAAATTAAAAAAGCAGGAAAATATGCAGTTCCAAAGTATATTTTAAAAAAAACCCCAACTTAACGAAGTTCTGGAGTGAATGAAAACGTTTTAACGTATTTATTAATATTTGAGGTAGAGATGAGGATATCACATGTAAATGTGTCAGCATGAATCGTCACACATTGTATTGTAAGTCAGGTTTTCGAAATAACATTTTTAACTCTTAACACTTTAAGTATGAAATAAATTTTTAAAATCAATTGATGGAAATACATTAAATCTACTGAGAACATGAATCGTGATTGAATATTTGGAACAATATTGTAAGTCATGTTTTGTTTACGCCTTCAGAACACCTCAAAATTACGTTTCACTTCATTTTCTGCATGTTGTCGCGCGTCGTTATTTTAGCCACAAAATTGGTCTATTATCTAAGGACCGAGAGCGCATCCATAGCACACTATGAACGGGTGCGTGTTACATTTAAAGCTGTTATACTTACAAGATTTATACAATGGACAGTACGTCACCGTCACACACTTAATACTTAACCCACGAAAGTTAAATTATTGCTCTTCTGGATGTGTGTCAAACATTTTCTCAGTCTCAAGGCCAAATTACTGAGTTGTCAGAGACATATTCGTGTTCACGCTAGACATTTTTTTTTTTCATCTTTCGTCAAAGGATACAAGGGGTCGTCACTACAAGGCAGTTTGCTACGTGTTATCGCGCCGTCATGTTTCACCTTCAGCCGACTGATTTGGCCATATAACGAAATATGATCATTAAGACTTGGTGCATTCCTATAGTTGAGAAAGTCCTTGGGAAGAAAAATCTGTACTAAATTGTATTACAAGATAAAAGAAACGCGATTTTGAATATCTCTTCTTCTTTTTTTTACCCGAACGCTCGTACTTTGCATTCCCTATATATGGGGTGATATTATGGATTATATTAATATTCAGGGTCCTTGTGATATCAGTAAAAAAATACGCACATTGGCCATGAATGTTTGAGTTGATACATGATCTTGCATATTTAGTTATTTAGATTTCTTTTTAAAACAACCTAGTTTATGAAAGTATAGGGCAAAGTTTGACTTAATCTGTAGTTGTCATGGAAACATATGTCCGCCTGTTGTTGTGTTATACGACGTTGTGACGACTTCATGACGACATGGCGTAATAAATTACAACTTATCTCCATGAATTTTGACCAGTTGCTATTTGTTCATTTTAACGTTCTATATTTATAGTTTCGATCGATATTGTTGCTTTTAATATCACTGCAAATTGTATTGATAGCTATTTCCAAATGAATGCGCTGCACGTGTGAACAATGCGCGTATGAATCTTGATAAATATAGTACGTCCGTTTTATCGACTGGTAATTCCGAAAGATATGAAAGTGAAATGTAGATACAAAAAATTAATTTCATATTTGAAATAGATGAGACTGTAACGCACTTCATGAAGTATACCGGCGTAAAGCGTCGCGCGGAATACAGTGAAAAATAGACATCATATAGATATACACTGTACTGCATAAAAAGATGTAGTTGCTCATAGCAACGTTTGTTTTTGTTTTTCGTTTGTTTTTACTTGCTGCTATATCGACTTGTTCGATATAGAAGGCACATATTATCATAGACGTATATGGAACGTCTTGTACAGAGATGTAAAATTAATACTACGCTGCACAAGCAGCAAGCCGACTTTTTTTCTATTTATCGATTTAAAAAAAAAAAAAATGTTCTCTGACTTTCAAAAGTCAATATCAACAATTCATCATAAATCATTTATAACTTTTGAGCGACACACTTTATAAATGAAATACCACACGGAAAAGACGTTAGAATTATGATGATATGTACTGTCTGTCCTCAGACAGGTCGATTGCAACAAATCTTCTTTCCAAAAATAATAAAAAAAAAAAAAATGTCTCATTTCATTGTCCACTTTATAAGGACATGACTTAAACGCAGTATTTTATAACGACGTATAGAAAAATGACCCGGACAAATCGCAAATCACAACCTATCCAATTCTCGGGGATAAATTGTAACCTACAACACCACGTCGTCATTAAAAAGTCGTCAATTTGTAATCTAAGTATAGACTGCCGTATGACACTGCACGAGGAAGATATCTCTGAATGTCTTGGACTGATAAGGATAGGGTGCATTTGGGCATTCATTTTAGAAGTCCTTTGTGTTTATGGACAGTAACCTTGAACCGTGAAATTTGAATTGAAACTTATTTCTCTCCTACTCGAACAAGACTGGTAACTTGGACTTTGTAATTATCCGATTTCTGAACGATGTGTAGACGTTATGACCTTGTATGCGTGTTCGTAATTGTACGAAAATGACTGATCAGTTTATTTGACTTAAAATTTAAACGCCAGCAAAGAACAAAATATAATATATCCCCCTACAAGGCCAAATACGTTCTTCATTGAGAAGGATATTGCATGGTAGCATTGATTATTGTATTAAGAAGAAGACAATGATTAAACTTTGAAAATGGAATTGTTGTATACAAGAATGTGTTATGAGTAGTGAAATGTTCATTTTTAAAATTAGTTGAAATTGAGGTGCATAGAGCTGTAAGATACTTACTAAGAGGGATCTGACTTTGTTTTATATCACACAAGAAATATCCTGCTACTGTAGCAAATCTAGTAGGATGCTCAGTTGAATTTGTGGCAGTGGAATTAAAAGATGGAGATCACGAACAGTGATCAATGTCATAAATCGTATTAAAAAAAATACGAAACTGAGATTAGACTAAGGCAAACGCGGACCCGTGGAAAAGCTAGAGATGGGTTCAGGTGTTTATGAATAGTAGGCTTCTTCTGTCGACCGGAACACACTTGATCAAGTAAACGGAGTAATTCGTAGTCAAAATAAAACATAGCTTCGCTTACGGCAGCACTTTTGAAAGGGTATGCAGAAGTTTTACTTAAATTAGTATGTAAAGAACGGTCTAACGTTGGTGTGAAACACGTCAGACAGTATTCCACCTTATGACAGGTTGTATTTGCACCATCCCCCCCCCCCCCAATCATTATAGCGACCATAAAATTCGCAAAATGCTGACTTTAAACGAGAATGTAACATCAGTTTATTTGTCAGTAGCCTGTATCGGTTTAAACATTAATCATTCACAGATAATGCTCTCGCGCATCGAATTAGCAGACACATGATTTTCCGCCACAGTCAACCATTTTTCAGTTATCTGGTGGCGTTCAGTTTTCATTGGTGGAGGAGAGAACCCAGATACAATGTACCTGGGAAGAGACCACCGACCTTCCGAAAGTAAACTTGCAAACTTTCTCGCACATATCAGCGCGAGCGAGATTTGAACCCGCGCCGACTAGAGGTGAGAGGCCTTGTGATTTTGAGCGCAATGCTCTAACCACTCGGCCACGGAGGCCCCTAGCAGACACAAGAACACCATATGTAGGTGAAAATGGAAAATTGCTACAAAATATGGCAACTGACAACGGAAAAGTAGAAGTTATCGCGTTTTTCATAAAGTTAAGTTGTGAGTTTGCCGTTATTGTCCAATTTGAATTTTGAGATCCCAGTACCAACTTGTTAGAAAGAGTACTTACACCACTGTAATTGTCAGGGGATTCTAAATCGTAGTACAGTTCAATAGAAATAATACTGGTAACACTGATTTACAAATTGGGGGCATAAATGGCATGAATTGTCTTCTATTACAAGATACTGTTGGGCATTTGTACTATAATCACATTCTGTTGCACTCTTTTGACAGGCACTGAGCTCGTGGGACCGAGTTACCGAGTCCTGGCCGGATTCCTTATTCAGGGATTTTACAGTATCGGTTACATGGCTTTATCCGCGGTAGCCTACCTCATCTATGACTGGCGTTACATCGAAGTCGCCATTACCGTGCCAGTCGTTCTGTTTGCTGCCTATCTATGGTAACTTAACAATTTTTCAAAATTAAAAATAAAGAATCCTCTATCATTTCTTAAAAACCAAATTTGAAATAAGTATATTCAAATATTAGCATGGCATAAATGCTGTTCGGGACTAGGTTTTTTGGTCACCCATAAATGTTCATATTTTCAAGTAAGAGAGAGAAGTTATTTGTGGTACATTATAATAGACCCGAGTTCAATTCACATTCATTCGGTACGTAAAATAACACGAGCTTACGAGCCCATATGAGGTAAACAGTAGAAAAACTTTAATTAATGTAATTAAGGTCAGCTGATTCACTTATGAATATGATCATTCCAGGGATAGACAAATTCTGATTTGAATCTTAGGTTGGTTGGTTGTATATAGTTTAACGTCTCACTCGAAAATTTTTCTCAACATTGCCGGTAAAGGGCTGCAGAAGATAGGCCTATGCTCGGCGCTTACGGCCTTTGAGCAGTGAGGGGTCTTTATTCGTGCCACACTTGCTGTCACACGGGGCCTCGGGTTTTGCGATCTTATCCGAAGGACCGTCCCATTAATCGCCTCTTACGACAAACAAGGGGGCACTGAGGATCTATTCTAACCCGGATTTCCACAGGAGGAAATGGGAATATCAATCATTTATCAACCAATGTCTTGATTTGCTAATAATATTTCTAATTTTAAATTTATTTTTGTGTGATATTCACTTGCCCGTTGCGGGACCCTGTGTTATTTCATTTCCCTTTTTTTTGTATCAGCATTCTTCCGGAATCCATTCGATGGTTACTCTCTAAAGGCCGAGATGAAGATGCAAAAAAGATCATATTGAAAGTAGCAAATGCCAATAAGGTGATTATCACAGGGAGTATGCTGGAGGGTATCGGCCACTCCAATGAGAAGCAGAAAGAGGCAGCCACTGACGACCGGAAGTACACTTTCCTCGACCTTTTTCGACCATACCAGATGCTGATCCTGTCTCTTAATGTTTGGTTTAACTGGTGAGTATTAACTTGGGAAGAAGACACAACACAACATATATTGCTACATATACAGTAACCAGTGCTTACTATTATAAAAATAGAGCTGTGTTGTTTCAATGAATTATATTTCTCGATATAAGTGCTATCCTTTCAGAAACCTGTAAATCACAAAATGTAAATATAAGGATAATAATTAGGTTGTATGTATTGTGTGTTATATACATAAGCCTTTGATACTATTTCTGCTTTCTATGATACGTAAGATCGTAAATACGACGTTAATAGAGCTCTTGTAAAAAGAAGTCTTAAACTGTGTATGGAGCCTGGGCTACTTCCCAGAGAATGTACACGAATGCAGCAAGTTCACTGCAAATTACTAGTAAATAAAATACGAAGCAAAATCACCGGAATTCAAAATATACTTTATTTGGACCAAATTTAAAATTGACGTGTCACAATTCGTTAATCCATACTCTTATCTACTTATTATAATGCTCCCTTGCAAACGATAATGAAAAAAAAAAAATTCTTGAAATTTCATTTCGGGGTGTTTGTACATTTCTCTTTTGTTCCTGACAATCATCGCATCCATTGCGGTCGTTGATAGTGCACCGTCATAAAATCTCCAAACATGTATGATTTTAATGCAACGTATTATACAAAATGTAGTCTAAAATTCTCGACATATCAGGATCTTGCGAGAATTTAGATGAGCGATTATGATTGATTGATTATTATTTGTTTGTTTTACGTCCCTTCGAGAAATTTTCATTCATATTGAGACGTCACCAGCTGTAGATGAAGTACCACCAATTTAGACATATGCTTAGCACTCAGGACCGTAGCAGTGAGGGTTCTTTAACGTGCTAACGCTTGCCGCGATACTGGACCTTCGAGTTTTAGGTCATATCCAAAAGACCCGTGATTCTTATTCTAATGCTTAGCGTTTGGGGAAGGAGCAATCACTACTATGTTTATTAGGAAGGAATGCTATACCAAGGAAATTTGATGTGATGCCAAATGAAGGATATGTACAACAATATTTTGAAAATGAAATTTTTCAAATTTATTCCTTTAGTCGAAAATTGCAGTTTTTCTTAGAAACAAATAAAAAAAATTAAAATCCCCCGCTGGACTTGAACACGCGATCTACATTTTGCAGTCGACGTGCTTTTAAAAAAAAATCTTTTATTAATGACCTTCAAACATTTCTACACATATCTGAAGATGATAAGAACTAGAACACAAAATATACAAAATATAAACATCAAAATATAATATTTTTTATAGAACACATCTTTTCTGTTTTGAATATTAGAAATTGATAATGATTATTTGTTTCCGTCTAAATATGCTTATTCTACAGAGTGATACAAAAAATTGATAAAAAACGCATTGACATTCTTCGTTTTAGGTGAAAATACTGACTTAAAACTACTTCAAAGTTCAAATTATTGTAAACTAACAACTGAGCTACTCAGCTAGGCAATGAATTTTGAAATGAATAGACAAATATGTCTGATATTGATATTTTCATTAATGGTTGAAAAAGAAGTCAGCTATTATGACTATAGAGAGAACATCCTTAACGACGTAGGTTTGACGCGTCTATGACACGAGCGGGTATCGAACTGATGACCTCCCGGTTACGAAGCCAACGCTCTACCATTGAGCTACTGAATCGATACTTAAATGAAAATTATCAATGTCATTAGATTAATATTAGATCAATATATCCAAATACCGATCCGATGGGATGCCCTTTGTCTATTCTGTGTTGTTTGAATATCCTTTGAATTTATGTTGTCATTGGCGTCTCATGTCGACTCTGTTACTTTTTGGTATACCCAGTTGCCTCTTTATTGCCTTTAGCGACTTTTCGTCACTCTGTTGTCCTCTTAACTGTGTTGTCTCCTTCAGAGTTTTTGTTGTCTTCAGTATCCCCAGTGGTCTTTGTATTGTCTTTGGCGACTTTTCTTCACTCTGTTGTCTTTAGTGTTCTCCGTTCATTCCGTGTTGTCTTTAGTTGTACCTCTTGACTGTGTTGTCTCCGTCAGAGTTTTCGTTGTCCTCTGTGTCTCCTGATGACACTGCATTGCCTTTGGTGTATTTCACTGATTCAATTCTGCATTGTCTTTTGAGTCATTCTCTTTAATGTGCATTGTCTTTGATAATGCCTTTTGCGTCTGTGTCTCTTTGTTGCCACCTTTTAATCCTGTTTTGTCTTTGGTGTCTTTTCTATACTCTTAAGTTATTTGCCATGTCCTCTGTTGACTCTCCATTGTTTCCTCTGCTGATTCTTCATTGTGTTTGGCTTCTTTTGATAACAATGTTGTGTTTGGTATCGTCCGTTTAATCTGTGGTGTTTTGTGTTCTTTCTGTTACACGTTTGTTGTTGTGTGAGATTTTGTGTATTGTTTGTTGCCATACTCGTCTTTTGTGTGTTATCAAATGACTTTTTTATTGCTCTTGGGAACTTATGTTTTTAATTTAATTGCTTATTTACTATTTTTCTCGAGAGTTAAGCACCATTTTCCCGCACTTTGTATTACTATTATCTGAATCAATATTTTTCCCATGGTTAGCTTGGCATAATATGAGACCTTCATTACTGTCCAAGTCTTGTTCTGTTCTTAAAAATGTTGCGCATGGTGACAAGACTCTAAATTTCTTTAACTGCTTTGTTCCAGTACTTTATCTTATAAGGCAGTATATCAAGTCTCATTCTATCATTCAACACATGGCTTGTCCACATTACTTTTATTCTAACTTGTACAGAGGAAGGAAATATTTGTTCTTTCAGGGTTGCACAGGCAACAATATAGTTCCTCAAAATTGGTTCCTGCTTGACTTTCAGTTCTCTTAATGTCCAAGGAATCCCTTTTACAATGATTACAATCCGCCATTTGAATACCGGCCTGGGGGTTCGAATCCCACTGTGGGACGTGGGTGCCGGTCTTTCGGATGAGACCGTATAAACCGAGGTCCCGTGTCGCAGTAGGTGTGGCACGATAAAGATCCCTCCCTGCTCAAAGGCCCTGAGTGCCGAGCATAGGCCTAAATTTGCAGCCCTGTCACCGGTAATGGTGACAGCCGCCGGATAGCTGAAAAATTGCTCAGGCGGCTATAAACAAACAAACAAACAAAAAACAAGAATACCGGCCTATGTGGTACATAAACATTCGTGAATAATACTTTGATTTTTCATCAGTAATTCACAGTCACAACGGTCCAGAGGGGATCCGAGTTGGAAAAGGTCCTCAGTACCTCTTGCTTGTCGTAAGAGGCGACTAAATGGGACGGTCCTTCGGATGACACCGCAAAAACTGAGGTCCCGTGTCACAATAGGTGTAGCACGTTAAAGATCCCTCCCTGCTCAAAGGCCGTGAGTGCCGAACATAGGCCTAAATTTTACAACCCTTCACCGGCAATGATGACGTCTCCATTTGAGTAAACGATTCTCGAGAGGTATAAACAATATACAATCAATCACATTCACAACATTGATACAAAGGAAAATTATTTCGATTCATCAGAGTTTTAAATTTGGAAAGTCCAATTTTTAAATAGAATAACCCAAATTGTGTTCGCATATACAACCTTTTAATGTACATGTTATATAGTGGTTATGGGTATGTTTAAATACAAAATTTACTATTCATAGCTTAAAAAGTCAAATGCATTCTTTATTTGAAAATAAATTTGTGATTGTATATAGATGTTCGAGTGTTATGTCGTGAAATTAAATAGTTTTACTCACCAATGTTGCTGACCGGTCGTGGTGGCTCAGTGGTTAGAGCGTTCGCTTCGTAACTGGGAGGTCATGAATTAGAGCCCCGCTCGTGCCATGGCGAAGACGAAAAAATAGGTAGTGATTGCTCCTTCGCCGAACGCTCAGCATTTAGAAGTAAGAATCACGGGTCGTTCGGATATGACCTTAAAAACGGAGGCGTTGGCACGTTGAAGAACCCTCACAGCTACGGCCCTGAGCGCTAAGCATAGGTCTAAATTTGTGGTACTTCACCTACAGCTGGTGACGTCTCAATATGAGTGAAATATTCTCGACGGGACGTTAAACAAATAAACAAACAAACAAAAAAAAACCCCCACCAATGTTGCTGCGTGTCTTTCGTCCTTTGGCAGTTAAGGTAAAATGACGATCGAAAATTGTATAAGCAACAAATTAGACTATAAAAAGAAAATTCCATAAGATATGATAAGAACATCTTATATTAATTAGAATTCTCAAATCTGTGAAATGCAAATCAATTAGAAATCAAAACAAGTTTATCATGGTTTTAAGTGGCAGTTAAGACCTACTGTTAGAAATACATTAGGAGATTCCTGTCCTTTAAATTGTGCCTCTGTAGTAAAGGTAGTTACGGCTTTCTACGAGTACATATTGACATATATTAAAGCATAACCGCTTTTATGACAAAATTATTCTTTTCAATATCTTTTGAACTAATGGGGCTACATTTATGACCTTTATACAGATGGTAAATTTTATCGATCAAATATTAATGCAATAAAAAAGTATTTTGGGTAATATATGCCACTTATGACAGGCTGCCTCTACAACGTCACGTTGCAGTTCTCGGTCTACAAGTACATTAGTAACTTGATCATGCGACATTTTTGTAGGTTGGTGAATGCAATGGTGTATTATGGACTAGCATTGGGGACAGACAACTTAGGAGGAGACCCATACATTAATTTCATGATCGCAGGGGCCGTGGAAATCCCCGCATACATCATATGTGTTCTATGCCTTAATCGATTGGGAAGAAAAAAACCACTGACGATTTCCATGATCTTTGGTGGAGTTAGTTGTATTGCTTCCGCTTTTATTCCGAAAGGTAGAAAGAAACGATGGATGTCAGACATGTCTTCACCCTTATGCGTTCATAGTTTTTGGTCGGGTTGTACAACATGAATCCGGCTTATTAAATGGTGAATGCCGGGCGGACGTCCTCATATAGTGTACCTACTTTGTGTAATCAACTCCTCTCACACCGTTAGGTTGACATTGTCCAAACTTTGTAAAGTTATTATGGAACATATTGAAGATGTGGTTTTGGAATTGCTCGGACATTTTTCGGTACATTGTTCGAAATCATTGTTCATTTTTTTAAAAATTATTTTCTAAGCATATTGTGAGTAGATTGCACCTACTTTGTGTATGCGACACCTATCACAGATTTCCCAATAGACACTCCTCAAATTTCAAATTTCAGCATGGTAGCAAATGAGTGATACTACTGTCTCCATCATAGATACCATTTCGTAAAGCAACACGGCCATTTCTGTTCTTTAATCGATTTTTTGTTCGAGAATCATTAACAAAAGAAAAAAAATGAAATTTATTTATTTTGAATATACATGTATCTATTGCAGTCATTTATGCACTTCTTATACTGCATGGAACCGACCGATCACGGTGGCTCAGTGGTAGAGCTCTCGCCTCGTGAACGGAAGGTCGTGAGTTCGAGCCCCGCTCGGGCCGGCCGCGTCAAACCTAAGACGTTAAAATAGGTAGTGATTGCTCCTTCGCCAAGAGCTCGGCATTACGAAGTGAGAGTCACGGGTCTTTCGGATGGGACCTTATAAACGGAGGTCCCGTGTCGCAGCAGGTGTGGCACGTAAAAGAACCCTCACTGCTAAAAGCCATTAGTGCTAAGCATAGGTCTAAATTTGCAGCCCCGTCACCGGTAAAAGTGACAGTCGCCGGATAGCTGAAAAATTGCTCAGGCGACTATAAATAAAAAACAAACAAACAAACAAGCATGGAACCGAACTGTTCAGAGTGGAATGTAACAGCATTATCACAAGCTGACAGGCGTAAATATACCGCGGGCGAATTTTTTTTACTGCAAAAATGTGTACTTGTTTGATAAATACAAGGTGTCAATCAATACAATATGTTTATCCAATGCCACATGTTGTGAGATGGTACGATTTGAACATTCTGACACAAATCCCATGTCTGCAAAATGACCATCTTGAATATTGTTAATAAGCACGATGACCTTTTTTGGGGTTGAATATTGATAAATGCACGATGACATTTTTTCGAAGAATATTGATAATATGCTTGGTAACGGGTTTCTTTTATTTATGCGTTTCAGATATGGTGGCTTTGAAAGTGACACTAGCAATGATGGGGAAGTTTGGCATCACAGCATCGTACGCTATCATTTATCTCATGGCAGCTGAAGTGTTCCCAACAGTAGTCAGGTAATGGAACACTGTCATCAAATTCACGTCTGGTTATTTTCACGGTCCGTTTTCACAGTTTTGTGTTAATTCAATAGAAATGTTATTTCTAGATTAGATTCACTGCAGGTTTAATTTCACGTTAAATTACGCGTGGTTCATTGCAGTACGTATAATGTATATTACGATTGCGGAGTAGTTTCAATTCAAACCGGGAAAGTTTGTTGTTATAATCAAAACGAGACAGTGTAGCTGTAGTACATATTTCATACTTAAGGAATGAATTGTCAAACTGGGGTCAAATTGAGATTTCCTATATCAAGAGTTCATGTAATGCATATCAATGACTGATAATTAAAAATCAATGAAATTATGTTGCTGTAGAAATATTGGTATGGGTGTTTCGTCAATGTCCGCCCGTATAGGAGGGATGTTGGCTCCTCAAATCCTGGACCTCCAAGTCGTCTGGAACCCTCTTCCGCTTCTTTTGTTCGGTGTTCTGTCCGCCGTAGCCGGGCTTTTAGCACTAATGCTTCCGGAAACCAACGGGAGGCCTCTACCCCAGACCATCGAGGATATCACGCATCCGGATAAACTGTAAGTCACGTGATGCTTTCAGATAGTTACTCTTAGCAATACAATACATTAAATCGATCACTCTTTTCTACCTTTGAATTCGCCCTTAGAATAATTCGTTTTATTTTCAGAAAACATAGAGATGATATGACTTTAGAGATAACCCAGAATGAAAAGAAAGAACAAGAGGGCAGAATTTGATTGTCTAGCAAATACAAAAATAGTGGTTGTTCATTACAACAATGCTTTTCCAGGATTCAGGAGCTGAATTCTTTCGCGGTAGAAGTTGTTGTGTTGTCGATTCGCTTTATTTGTCTGTCTGTCTGTGGGTATATATGTTAAAGGATTGTATGAAAAAATGTGAATTTTAAAAGAAAAAAAAATATTCAAAGGTACGTCTGATGTCTAAAGTCATATGCGAGTGAATGATATATTTCAAGAGATCCGATGTTGGATTAAGACTGAATAGTATGAATGCGTGTAGCGTTGCGGGTATAAACATTGTGTATAGATTTTTACGCCAGATTTTTATACCAGATCTCTAGTTTTCAATTTGCTGGACAACACATAAGTCTAATTTTACATTTCCATTTTCAATTAAAAGATTTATATTTGAGGACTCTTTGATTATGTTATATTTTATAAAATAAAAGATTTTTTAAGTATTTGATGCTTCTTTGATTTCTTCAGGGAATGCTATTTCTCCTTCACCGGCAATGGTGACGTCTCCTTATGAGTGAAACATTCTCGAGCGGGACGTTAAACAATATTCAATCATTCTAAACAATTTCAGATAAGTTGATTTACATATCTTGCAGTGTTAACACTATCCAGAATATGTGGCACAATATATCGTAATGATTATCTAAAAGCTTTGTTAATGAATTCATTATCAATTTAAAAAAGAGTCTCTGAAACTTGACAGAAATACGGCGAGTATCGCTAAATGTGAATGGTATACATGTTATATATGTATTTGATATTATCATGGAGTTATCGCTCTTTAAACATCCATCTTAAAATGTATGTGTTGAGAGCAAGATATAGTGCAGGCATGCATGACCATAACTAGAGTCCTATTTCAGCTAGAGAAGGGGGTCTGGGGTGACGCATTGAGGTTCCCCAACTGGCCCAAGGCGAAGCTACTGGGATTTTGGTGGTTTAGGACAGTAATTCTCCACTTAAAGAGATATATGTGATGTTTAAAACATGAGAGGATATTTTTGAACGATGTAAAATGACCAACAGTTTTCTGTAAAGATTAGAAAATTAAGAGGAGGGCACTCAGATTCTTGGACACACCAGAGGTGGGATCAGGTGCCTAGGAGGAGTAAGCATCCCCTGTTGATCTGTTAATCTACATACTCCTATTTTGGAAATGTCATGGTCTATTTTTTCAAAACGGTTTCGACAGAAAAGTTGCCAACATCATTTTTGTGAATATGTAGCATAACAAGGCTACACAAAACGTCTTTTGTCGTTGTGCTTCGGCACCATTTTCTCATTCGTAGCTCTAAAATGATCGCTCACATGAGCAAGGCCCTGGTGGAAACTGTAACGATTCAATTTACAGTGTTCCAACATTTCTACACTTCACGATCAATCTTTCTATCTCTTGTTTCAAATCATCAGGGAATGGCAAGTTTCGTGCGTGTTCTGTTTTGATTCTTTCGATAAATTCATCTGCATGTTTCTCCAAATAACACCGTAACAAGTAAAGACACACAAACAACTGAATAGTTTGTAGAAACCTGGATTTTAAATAAGATATAATTTAATCAAGAAATGACAAAAATAATTCACCCTGCAACTTCAGCTACAGCTCGCGTGCTTTTGATTCAGGAACCTGATTTTCTTGAGCGATCCGCACAGAACAAGATGCCGTCACGAACATTTTCTCTAATGTTGACAAATATTGATTTCAAGTTTTACGAGTCTTCTTTTATCTTAACAAGGTAGCAATTCTTTATTC
Source organism: Ostrea denselamellosa (assembly GCA_024699665.1). Classification (NCBI taxonomy): domain Eukaryota; kingdom Metazoa; phylum Mollusca; class Bivalvia; order Ostreida; family Ostreidae; genus Ostrea; species Ostrea denselamellosa. The sequence continues at coordinate 8,394,536 of JAMZEH010000047.1, read as the reverse complement.
ATGGAGAGGGATATTTAGAGACCTATTATCACCAAGGACGAACTGACAACTGAAACGATGAATTCAAACAGCAACAAATTTGCCTGACCTGAAGAAGTGTCACCTGCAGTCTGACAAATTGAATTTGACGTCACAGTTTCCAAACTGCGGATGAGTAATTTTGATGAAGACACGACAGATTATCGACCCTCGCTGCCGTCCACTGTTTGCAAGTTTCGATATACATTGCGGGCGTCTGGCACACTCAAATAATGCACTTTGTTTTCGTACATAGAATAAAAATCGAGAGTTTTGTTATTATTCTTAATTTCCTTTTTCGGAACTGCTTTTTCTTCCCGTGGGGATTCGGGTTAGAATAGCTCCTCGGTACCCCTTGCTTGTCGTAAGAGGCGACTAAATGAGGCGGACCTTTGGACGAGACCGCAAAAACATAGGTCACGTGTCACAGCATATGTGGCACGATGAAGATCCTGATTAAAAGCCGTAAACGGCGAGCATAGACCTACAGTTTACAGCCCTTCACCAGCATTGGTGATGTCTCCATTTGAGTGAAAAATTTCCAGCGGGACATTAAACAATATCCAACCAACTAACCAGACCTGTTTTCACTTGCTGTCATCACAAAGAACCAGTTAACTTTGGTCAACACATTCATTGTATTTCTCGTTTCAAGTACTGAATTTTTTAAGGCCGCCATTTTCAGCGTAGAATTTGTATTTGTGACTTTAAATATACATATATTAATTATACACCATTGAATTGTGCAGATCTTAGGCTTTTAACCCAATTACGTTTTGTGGAGTTTTGGAACGCGGCATATTTTTCTTTTATATTTCTTTCCCGTCACCTTATCAACAATCCATTAAAAAACAAAGATGAAAAATGAAGATATAGTGGATTTGTTTTTGTTCGTATTGATACATTCACAGCTATTCCCACCTTCACCCACACACATCATCAGGAAACAAACAGATTGTAGAATAATATACACATAAATATGTGAATAGATATGGTATTTTATATTTATGTAAATATATATATCAAGCAATAAGACATAAGGAAGTATCTACACCTATATCAAGACTATTTAAAATCAAAGTTTGGCAAAATGTATTTTCCATTTCTTTCTAAAGAGACACACATTCATATTTAATTCATAGATCTTTTTTCTCAAAAGTGTAGTAGTTATGCGTATTTTGTTTAATGTCATTGAATTATATTGGTTTATTTTGTCTGGAACATTGATATCAATAAATCATCAGATTCAATCCAATATTGGTTTTTACTGGTAAACACAGAAGAACAGTTGAAGCGTCTAAACTGGCAAAGCTGTCCGTACTTTTAGAATGCAATCTTCAACACATGGAAAAATGTTTTGACCACTGCACAATGATAAAAAAGATGATAGATATGAAATACAGGTACTGCATTGCACCTATTAACAGTGACGACAAAGTTTAGCCTGTGTTAAACGGCAATATACGAAATACTCGTCTCTTATCTGAAATTTCTCCGGACATTGTAGAGCATCCATCATAATCCTTGGCCCGACACTCTCCACTTCTGAATCAGTATTCAGTACAGCATTGCTGGATGTTTCCACAAGCTCAAGCTCCATAAACTCACTCTCCACAGTGTATAGATAAGACACGGTGACAACACAATTCTCTGATACACCAGTTTTTCGTGGGTCATTATTCTGCAATATTGTGATTTTTGACAATGACGAATATTTTCTCTAATTGCAATTTTACACTGTTGAGTAAATTTATTTTGAATTTTAGGAGATAAATATTTATACTTCAACATTCCACGTAATGAAATTCAAGTTGGTATTAGATTTTGCTTTCCAATTCCTAAGACCCCCCTCCCCCTGAAAATTGACACCTTCTTTTCGTTGAGCCTTGTCCCTCAGAAAAAAATGTTGTCCCAGCTTGATAATAAATATAACACCAAGGAATGACAGCAAAGCTCCTTTATTTTGATTGAGTTTATCCTCATATACTTAACTGATTTTCTACGATTTATATTTCTTTTTATCTTGGTATTAATCAGGAACATCTCAGACTTTCCTGAAAGAAAACCTGTGCCTCTTAAAAGAAGCGTGATAATTCAATATGTTCGTCTTTTCTCTCCTGATGATTTTTCTAGTCATAATGTACGGAAGCTCAGTGGTAGATCATTTGTTTAAGGTTGTGAGGTCGAGCCCCGCGCGTGCTATGGCCTCGTCTAAGAAGTAATATAGGTAGTAATTGCTCCTTCGCCAAACGCTCGGCATTTAAAAGTGAGAATCACGTGTATTTCGGAAATGACCTTGAAAACGGAGGTCCCGTGTCACGGTAGGCGTTTGCACGTTAAAGAACCCTAACTGCTACGGCCCTGAGAGCTAAGTATAGGTCTAATTTTGTAGTACTTACAGCTGGCGGCGTCTCAATGTGAGTGAAAAATTCTCGACGGGATGTAAAACAACCAACCAGTCTTAATCTTTATGAATTTGGGATTGACGACTGTATACTGTTAAGGGAAAGAAATGCGAGAACCACATATGTCATCACAGGTGAAATTCCTTGTATAACTGTCCTAATCCTTTACTGTACAACCCATTTGCTGATTCAAAGGATACTTACATGTATCTTTTGATGGCTTCGATTTGGTCTGAGCAGTTCTTTTTTGTCAATATCAGTTGATGAGTCTGTTCGATCTTTGATAGGTACTAGTAGACATATACGAAGGCGAGTCAATTAGTATCCAGCTTATCCCGTTTTCCGATTGACAGAGACGGTCACGATTTTCATGCCTTGTTTCAATGCATGTTTTATACCTGGGTACAAAATTTCACGCGTATCAAGTCATTCTTTAATATATATTGAATGTCAAACATGGCTAGTGATGCAAAGGCATGCTTTTCATCTAAAGGTGAGTACTGTGCTGTAATTTGATACTTTTATTTAAAAGATAAAACAGGCAAGGAAATACACGGCGAGTTATAGGATGTTTGTGGGTCTTCTGCACCATGTTATTGTCAAGTTAAATTCTGGGTAGGGGAATTCAAACACGGTAGAACGTCTTTAGCAGATGAAGCCAGGTCTGGACGCCACTGGATGCTATCGACAAAGAAATGTGTAACAAAGTCAAGATCTAATATATTTCGATAGATGAATTCAGGTGGAAGAAATCGCGCAGACATTATAGGCATTTCACATGGTAGCGTTTCAACAATCCTACATGATCATGCGGCAGCTAACAGACAGATGGGTCCTCAGATCCCTTAGCGATGAGCAAATGGTAATCGGAGCATCAGTATACAAAGCCTTGTCGAAGCGTATTAGTCAAAAGATAATTTTCTTTTGCGTCTGGTGACTGTAGATGAGACTTGGATTTGTTATCATGAGCCAGAGAATAAAGTTCAGAGTCGTTAGTGGGTAGGTCGGGGTCCCTAAGGCCAAAGAAGTTCAAAACGCAACCATCTGCTGGCAAGGTGATGGCCACAGTATTTTGGGATGCAGAAGATGTTATTATGTTGGATTTTCTACCCAAGAGAAGTGCAATGACTTGAGTGTACTATGCAAACTTGCTAGATCAGCTGAGAAACGCCATCTGTGAAAAACGCCGAGGTAAACTCTCTAAAGGTGTTTTGCTGCAACAGGACAACGCGAGAGTCCACACTTGCAAAGTTGCAATGAATACGTTGAGCGAAACAAGTATGAATTATTATCCCGCTTCAGACAAATTTGTAGATAATAGATTAGCTTCGCCTCGCCCAATACGGATTTCAATTTCACACCCTAGATGACTCCGTATTACGCCCCAAACTGCCAAACTGACTGTGTAACTAATAATACCACATCCTGTCTATTCGCCTGACCTAGCTCCTAGAGATTTCTTCTTATTCCCAAATTTGCAAAAGGATATCCATGGACGTCATTTACGGTCTTACGAAGAAGTGACGGCAGTTGAGGAGTGAGTCAATAGAAAGGACCCCAACTTTTTCAGTTCTGGGCTGATGACACTTGAACACCTTTGGTCTAAGTGCATCATACTAGAGGGTAATAACATCGATCAAGAAGAGGTGGATCTCAACCGGAAATAAGTTAGGCTGGTTACTTATTGTCTCGCCTTCGTAGTATGTACGACTGGGGTCGCTGATAAACGCTGAAAATGATTGCTCACTGGCAAGAATGAAAAGCTAAAGATAACGAACAGTGATCAATTTTATAATTCCTATAGAAAATACAAAATAAAGAGATGGGCAAGCACGGATCCCTCGATATACCAGTATGATCAGGTACCTAGTAGGAGTAAGCATCCCATGTCGTCAACCGGTCATACACGGCGTGAGTCCTATATCGTAATTGGGTAAACGGAGCGATCTTTCCCTTTGCACTTTTTGTTTGGAAGTCATAATTTTGTGATGATAATACTGTGCAAGTCATAATTTTGTGATGATAATACTGTGCAAAGCATGTTCTGTTGTACAACCAATGCCCAAGTCAATTCATCATCACCAATAATGCACAAAACATCATAAATAACAGAATAACAGTTCTCTATAACACCTTGATTCACTCTTGTGAGGGAATTCCAAATTTTTCATGTTATGATTGGTCCATAGGAGAATAAAGTATAGAGAGTTCTTTAAAATCGTGATACAGTACCGCAGCAGTTTTTTGATATATATATATATATATATATATATATATATGTGTGTGTGTGTGTGTGTGTGTGTTTGTGTGTGTGTCCCTTCGAGAATTTTTCAATCATATTCAAAAAGCCTTTTCATATATTAAGACGTCACTAACAAAAGACGTATCCTTAGCGCACAGGGTCGTAGCTGTAAGGGTTCTTTAACGTGCCAACTTCTGCCGCGACACGGAACCTCCGTTTTTATGGACATATAAGAAAGACCCGTGATTCTCATTTCTAAATGCTGTGCGTTTGGCGAAGGATCAATCACTACCAATGTTTACATCTTGAGTTTGACGCGGCCATGGCACTAGCAGGGCTCGAACCTCCTGGTTAGGCGGACGCTCTAACCAGTGAACTACCGCAACTGATATATATATATATATATATATATATATATATATATATATATATATATATATATATTAAAAGAAGTAGGTCATCATGTAACCCACGACTCTGTGCTTGATGTTACTTGAAGGGGGACCGGTCGCGGTAGCTCAGTGCTAGAGGTCATAAGTTCGAGTCCCGTTCGTGGGAATGCCGTACAAACTCTCTTTTATTGAAATCATACGACCAATCTTTAAATGAAATGAAAATTTTTGGGCGAGGTTTCTCAATGAAACAGGTTTTACTTTTGTTCTCAATGTGACCAATCACATTGAAAGAATGCCAAACAAACTCAATTTTATTGAAATCATACGACCAATCAGTTAGTGAAATTTGTCATTCTCTCATCAGAGGGCGCGGTGCCCAAGCTTCGCTTACACCTCTGTCAACGCTTAGAATCACGTGACGTCACGATATCAACAGTCATTCCTTTCAAAAGTTCTGGTAACAGGTGATATATTAGGCTCTAGTCATACCTAGCTCATTGGCACCTTAATAAGTACATCTTCATGATTTAGCTGTTTGTCTCTTACTTTTCAAGTTTTATCGTATTTTTTACAGCCTTTTTTATTTTTGACTCAATGTTTACATCGAATCTCCACCACGTGATTGTCGTATACATGTATTCATACGCGTATTTCAAAGTAGTTCGAAATTTAGTATTAAAACAAACCAGCGATTTTAAATAATCTACAGTAAACATTAATTTCATTGCATTAAAAGCACATCATAATATGACTAAATACTTAGTACAAAACACCAATGATGCATGTAGAGTTTTACAAGATTTCTGTAAAAGCCGTTGACTTTGGTAAGTGAAAGTAGCGAACGGAACTCTGGGTAGAGAATGGAAATTTGCATGTTCGATCACACTGTTATTGGGACGGTAATCTTCAGAGAAATTTATATGATGTTTTGAATTTATTCCTAACTCATCAAAATTCTGAAATTGTTTTCCCCCTAAATTTACAATGACGATGTTCACACCTATGTATTGTCCGTTTTAGGCTCACTAAACTTTTGATTATCGTCCGATGTCCGTTTTAGGCTAACTAAACTTTTGATTATCTTCCAATGTCCGTTTTAGGCTCACTAAATTTTTGATTATCTTCCAAATTATTCTAATTTAAAGGTCATAAATGCAATCAGTCGAAATAATTATGCATACTTGCCATTTTGATATCATTAGATCCAAGGATTTAAATCAGGGTATTGGTTATTTTGAATATACACTTAGCCTATCATAATTATATATATATATATATATATATATATATATATACTTAACAAAGATATACAGAATTTATGAAGTTTTGGAAGGTACGGTAGGTAAATGAATATTCATGAATACTAATTCATGAAACTGAATTAATATATGGATCCAAACTCAACGAATAAAAGAAATGATCAAATTAACTGAAAAATTAATTCATTCAAAGTCTCTTTCTTCCAATAAAATACTGATAGCGCGATGTAAAACTTTTTATTATGTTTTAGATTTTTTTAATTTCAGAATTTTAATCCGAAATGTATTCTTTTAAATTGAGGTAAATAAAATTACTGTTTAATGATTACAGCACTTCATTATATGTTGAGTCAGGAGATAATTGACATAATTCCTATAAATGAATGTCAAACGACTTTGATATTCATGTTAAAAACAATTGATGTTTCTAAAACTAGTCTACTTGACAGTCATTCTATATCAGTTAGCGAAACATGAACAGCGCTCAAATATGAGTGAATTTTAATAAAGTTGCATATAAAAAAATACTTCTGCATTGTCATCCACGAAAAATGACCAAAACAAGTCTAATCAATAATTAAGTGATTGTATATCGCCTCCTCTTCACGCTACCTGTGTTTACTATATGTTACCTGTAATTAATTTCGTTATTCTACACCCTTACCTGTAAGTCATTCCCACTCAACTGTGGAAATTTCAGAAGTTTAGCAAGAGATGGCAAGACACCTTTTTGAAACATCTGTTAAAGACTTAATTCTTATGATGATATTCCTTCACATGTAGACATATGTATCAACCCTTGGTGTTATTTATTGTTTTTTGTTTTGCTTTTTGGGGGGGTGGGGGGGTTAATTATTTTTTTTTTTATTTCTTTGTTTTTGTTTTTGTTTATCACTTATGTCCTCCTGAGGGAAGTATTTAAGAATTAAAACCACAAACACTCTATGCCGCACATTTTCAGCCACTCGGTCTTTATCAAGCGTAAAAAAAACCGACAATTTTTTGCAATCTTGGTACAACTCATGTAAATTCATCATAATCATGATTGATTGTTTGTTTGTTTTACGTCCCGTCGAGAATTTTTCACTCATATTGAGACGTCACCACCTGTAGGTGAAGTTTCACAAATTTAGACCTATGCTTAGCGCTCAGGGCCGTAGCAGTGAGGGTTCTCTAACGTGCCAACGCCTACCGTGACACGGAACCTCCGTTTTTAAGGTCATATCCGAAAGACCCGGCGTTTGGTGAAGGAGCAATCACTACCTATTTTTCGTCTTAGGTTTGACGAGGTCATGCCACGAGTGGGGCTCGAACTCACGACCTCCCGGTTACGAAGCGAACGCTCTAACTAATGAGCTACCGCGGCCGGTCATAATCATAATAAATTATGATGAATTAATATGGATTGTACCTAGCTTGCAAAAAATTGTCGTTTGTTTACGCTTGATAAAGAGTGTTTTTAATTTTTGCTGTTGATTTTTTAAAAATTATGTTAACTTATGTCTTGACTGACAACAAGAGAGGGCAGGGAGAAGTCAATCCGCAGGAAAACTTAATACCCAGGTATTTCCTGTCGATAAGGTTTAAGTCACCTTTATGTGTTTATGTATACAGAAAACTGAAACTTGACTATTTTTACGTATAATCTGACAGGTCCTAAACTGCGTAACATCCATGTTTAAAACATTTCATGCCCGTTTAAAACTCTGAGGAAGGAGTTGGAATTGATATTGCTTGACATTCAGATCTCAAATCAATTATCTCCATGGCTAGGAAGAGGAAAATGTAAATGTCTTCTTCCTTTACGGGGGCCTTTTTCTCACGTTAGGTGGATTTTTTACGTCCTCTTGAAGTACTGAATGAACTAGCTTCATTCAAGGACATACGCGACGTTTATGACATTTTCTCCGAAATTATTTTTTTTTCATCTCCTCGATACAAAGAGTTCTAATATTACCATGCTTTGTATATCGGCCTGGGTAGCTCAGGGTTTAGATCACTTAATAATGAAAGGTCACAGGGTTCGACACCGAGACAGAACGGTTTAAGAAGACAGTGTTTCGTAGCCTGTAGAAAAAAACCAGAAATATCCAATTGTTGCTTCCCCCCCCCCCCTCTCTTTATCGCTACAGTAATTTCCATTTATACAACTTACTGCAATTCATATGGGCTGACATTACATTTTTACTTGCTACAATCAGGAACTATCAAATTATGCTAACTCTGAAATAAACCTGCTAATATACCCAAGGATTTTTGTTTATAGAAACAAGATATAATGCAGTTGAATTATATGTGAAATGTCATATCATATTTTATTGAGTGTCGTCGCGTATGTCATTAATTTCTTTATTCAATGAGAACGTAAGTTGATACAATCGTTGCTGATAGAAAAAGCATTGGATTACACGGTATGAATTTTTCACAAAAAACTTTATCACAGCACAGTGAATGGTCTAGTTTTTCCATTTTATGTTTCTTAGTTAATATGATATTGCCAGGTAGCCTTTCTTTGTTACTTGTTAACGTCAGTAAAAGCAGGACTTTGACCCTTATTTTGTAAATGACCAAGTTACACAAACAGGGTCAAAATGACTAGGAGGAAACATACAAGAACATGCGTATTACATAGGTATCATTCTGCAATCTGACCCCCTACAAAACATAATGAAATGTTGCAAAAGAGCTGCCTGCAATCAGATTAGGTGGGTTTTCCCAAATAAATTACACCTATTGTATTGCAGGTATAAATGGTTGCGGGATCCAGTCTAATTTTGCGATGTAGAGTTCATCACTTGTGCCAGGATCAATATTAAATATCTCTAATTCACGAGGAGTCTTCATATATTTGTAAGAATGACGCCGAACAGAAATGCACGAAGAGTTCCATTCTATACTTCTAAAAGAAAAAATCCAGTTTGTTTCTGTTTGTATTTTGAAATTTGTCCCACATTAGCAAGACGCCAAGAAATCGTGGCTTGAATCTCGGTGCAGTTATGTCAATCTTAAATTAGTTCGTTCAGTCAGCAAAAAAAAAAAAAAAAAAAGCTACCAAATTCAGTGGACTAAAACACACTTATATAACCAACGACAGAGCTAATTATAAACCGACCTTGTGCTTTTGATCATTCCAACTGTCTGGATTCATAACCAAAGTTTCAAAACATGCTCATGAAAGATAATTGATAGCCGTACATATATATACACCACGCTATCATAGAATTTCTATGAACTATATTTCCCCCCAATTTTTTTCTCTGTCTACGTAGCATATTAGCTTGAATATTTTATTCATTTTAGCTCACCTGAGTTGGAAACTCACCTGAGCTTTTCTGATTACTATTTGTCTGTCGTCTGTCTCTCCGTCCGTTGGTCTATCCGTAAACTTTTCACATATTCATCTTCTCCATAACTAATGGGTCAATTTCAATCAAACTTGGTAAAACTCATCCTTGGGCGAAGTGGAGTCAAGGTTGTTCAAATGAAGGGCAACAAAGGGGGGGGGGGGGGGGGTGGGAGAAAGAAGGAATCACGAAAAGGCAAAAATAGGGTGTCATTTTAAAATCCTTTCTTCAATAATTACTGGACCAGAAAACTTGAAATGTACATAAAAACATCCTGACACAGTGCAAATTCAAGTCTGTATATTGTTAAAATAATGTCCCCAATGGGGCCACATTAAGGATTCCAACTTTCACATGGGAATTTATAGAGAAATATCTATAAAAATCTTCATCTTCATCAACAACATGGATATCATTAGTCATCATGATATGTACATATTTTGATGGTTATGATGGAGTCACATCAGGCAGGAGTTTTCCTGGCTTATTTCTTTCTTCTCAATCAAGTGTTCATAATTTTAAAAAAGTTCACGTCACTCGGAGTTCGTAAAGAAATTATAAAAATATATATAAAACGTAACCTACTAAATATCTCTGGAACTATTTAAAGTAGCGCTTTCATATTTTGTATATAGATTCTTTATGACAAGACATTGTGACACAATGGTTTTTGATCTTTTAACTTTGGAGTTCGACCTACCTTTAGAAAAATCTGACATATTAAATATCTATTGAACTATTTATAGCAGGGTTTTCATATTTTGTATATAAATTCTTTATGAGAAGACCTCGTAATACCGTGGTGTTTAACCTTGGAGTTGGACCTACTTTTAAGAAGTCTGACCTACTCAATATTTCTTGAACTATTTAAGACAAATCTTTCATATTCTGTATATATATAATTTTTTTATGGTAAGAGCTTTCATTTCACATTATGAACTTTGACGTTATAGGCTTTACTTTTTAGTAAATGTAACCTGTTAAATATCTTCGGAACTATTCAAGGTTTTTACATAGAATCTTTAGAACAAAACCACATTATACAATGGTGTTTGATCTTGTGACCTTGACCTCTTTTTTAAAAAAGAAACTTGACCTAATAAATATCTCATGAACAATTTTAAGATAGAACGTTCATATTTTATATATAAATTCTTTATGCCAAGACCTTTTTATACCATGATGCTTGACCGTGTGACCTTGACTACGGAATTTGACCTATGTTTTAAAAATCTTACCTAATCAGTATTTCCTGAACTATTTTAGGTAGAGCTTTCATATTTTATATATAGATTTCTTATGGCAAGATCTTTCATTTCTTGATCTATGACCTTTTGACATTGGTCTTATCCAGAATACCAAGGTCATATTAATGTTGAGGCATCTCCATGTTATGTGAATTTCCTTTTCAGTTACGTCGTAACCCTTTGGGGATTGGTTGTAGTCACAACATGGGATCAAAATTTTTCTTGGATATAAAGATTGAAAAAAAAATCTTTTATAAATCACAACAGTTGAACAATGGCAAAGCCAAGGTAACTCAGGTGAGCGATGTGGCTCATGGGCCTCTTGTTCTTTATATCCTCGTCCTGCATTATTTTATCATCATTTTGAAAACGCATGTTAATAGTTAATTACTGCATGCAATATCATTTTTGCTTAAGGAGGTATATTACATCGTCATAATGACTGACTTCTTTTTAAAACATGAATGGAAATATAAATACCAGCAATATTTGTGTATTCCTTTCAGATTCAGTCGCTTATCTGAGTAGCTCAATAGGTTACCACATCGACTGCTGAACTGTAAATCGCGGCTTCCAGGTTTCGTTCTACAAAAACTGCATTTTTTTTTTACTAAATAAAGAAAATTTGAAAATTTTTAATTTCAAGATATTGTTGTACATATATTTCACTTTTTCAAGTTTCCCTGGTGTAGCATTCATCCTTAATATCATGCACAAGTCGAAGCAGAATTTTGATAAAATTAGTACAAGCTATACCTTGTACGTCATATTTGTACAGGAAATACATGTAAACTTCTACTTTCATGTTACAGTAAATTGGATAAATAATAACTTGTACATGACTTATATCAGCGGTTTATAATATCTCATACCTCAGACCACTTACCTGCAATAGCTAAGGCTGATGTTGGACCCCCCCCACCACCACCACACACACACACACACACACCTTACTTTAACTTCACTTTCAAACACCTTTAAATGACCTGCATGACATTGAATATGTACAAAACTCAAAACTACTGTAACCAATGGGGGGGGGGGGGGGGGGATGGTTGAACACGTAGATGAATGCAAAATGCCTGTGTGCAACTGTTAAAGTGATTGCCAAAACTTTGATAAAACTACTCCGTGCGTTTATATAATCCCCATACCTAACTTTAGTGGAATTCCTAAGTGAATGAAGTCCACACGAACAAAATTAAGCATAGAGTGAGATGGATAAAAAAAGAAGGAAGATCTCGGGCTACGCAACATAAATATAAATGTGCAAAACGTCATTTCCGACATTGTCAAGAAAGCGCGTCACAAGAATACATTCAAACAACGTATGAAAACATCGATAATGCTGTGGAATTAATATTTGATTATTTTGGAACTTTATTTGTCAATAGGAACCACGCCAGTCAAAGTGAAATCCAGACCTGGAAGTTTTATTGAAAGCTTTTCAAAGTGTGCAGGAAGGAAAAGAAAAAAAGGAAAAAAAGGAAATAACAATCCATTCTACAATTATAACGCTATTCTAGAATACCAACGTATTAAGACCGCTGAACATTAAGTGGCAAGGAATGAAATATACAGCATCAGGTACAATCAAATCATTTGACGTCATAATGCAATGGGCAGATGCTAACTCAACCCGGATTGAAAAGATCTATCGCCACACGGGCGGGAACATTTAGTTAGTGTTTTGACTGTAACGGATGAAAATCACGAATGCTCTATGTTTCATTTTTTGCCACTTAATGTTCAACGGTCTTAAGGCACAAGAAACTTACAATTCTGTTTACCTTCTAGGTGGATTACTCCGTTTATCTGATCACGATATAGGGCTCACGGGGTGTGACCGGTCGACAGAGATTAATCACAGTTCGTTATCTTTACCCTGTTCATTGCATAAAAATAAGTACTTGATTCTGTAACACTTTTAAAATCAAAGAAAGCCCCTGGATCTGATAACATTCAATCAAAGAACATTTAATTCATGGAAAAAGTGTATTAATATATTAAGCGTATTTGTATATTATTCAACAGTATAATGAGATTTCGTAAAATATGAAAATGAAGCTTTGATTTATGTATCTGTGCAGAGTTCTGTGTTCTCAATGAAGACGATTTATATACATATCGTGGTTGTCATTAACAACCTTATTGGTATAAGGCGTACTACGCAGAATAATCATGGCGGAATGACGCTCAAACTAGATTGAAGCACACTGTCAATAATAACAGTCTTACTCCTGTAGGGTTTCCACAGTGCTTGATCGCTTTTTGAGAATACTTCTCCATAATCGCTGTTCATGTCCGAATAATGTTCCGTGAACTAACATTAATTTTATTTTTATTGAAGAAATTCACTTCCGGACAATTAAGGTGTGACAGTTCATGATGGTGGTTTTTTTTTTTATACGTCCCGTCGAAAATTTATCACTCATAATGAGACGTCACTAGTTGGAGACGAGGTACCATAAAGATTAGCGCTTTCAGCCGTAGCAGTGAGTGTTATTTAACATGCGAACGCCTGTAAGGACACGGTGCCTCCATTTTTAAGGTCATATCTGAAAGACCCGCGATTTTCAATTCTAAATGTCGAGCTTTTGGCGAAGGAGCAATCATTACCTTTGCTTACGTCTTAGGTAAGAGGTGGCCATGGAACGAGCGGGGCTCATACTCACGACCTCCCGGTTACGAAACGAACGCTCTTCCACTGAGCTACCACGACCGGTGTGACACTGTTTTGTTCCCTGTAAAAATCATTGTAAACGTCATAGCTGATTTATTTGGGAGGGAAAATTTTAATTTCAGTTTCTTGAATGTTGACCAGCGGTTATTGTGAACCAGTGTACTTGTGTCATGCTTAACCCAACATGCGACTCTGTAATTTTTAAAATAAAAGACTGCAAAAAATAGTGAATCTCCCTTTTTCTCTCAAGAAATTCTGTTTTATCCAGATCTTTAGTACTTATATTCTGTATTCAAATAATTTGAAAGCTATTAAGGTTGACGCCTCCATTAAGGTTGACGCCTCCATTAAGGTTGACTCCTCCATTTACAGATGTATTGGTATTGGGGTAAAAACCTGTAAGACAACGAACATTTTTAAGTAAGACAGTCTTTCAAAGCCTGGAAATTTATTTCACGGCAAAAAAAAAAATGTGTTGAATTATAGCAGATTGAATTAGGAATTCTTGTACTTTCGCCCCTGGTGCAAATTAATTACACCAGCCGAAGCTGTAATAGATAGAGGGGGTCGTCTTTTGTGTGCAGTCAATTCCCTGCGTCAGTAGACTTGTTTTCCTACATGTGCACCATGATAGCATCATTCAAAATGAACATATCAGTTGCTGACACTGGGGTTGTCATTTCGTATCTCTTTTCAATGTTTTGTTTTATGAAGATGTTTTTGACATCAAACATTTGATTTTCAAGAGAAATTTAATATGGATGAAAAGCAGAGGATATGTACAACAGACGACCCAAAGGCCTTATCGGTCACCATATTATTAGTTGAAAGTGCATTTTATCATTAGCCCCGTGGGCTATATAATATAGAAAAAAAAATCCTTTTCTCAATATCAAAGCTAAATTTTAACATTCAGCAACAATATAAAACAAGATGTGTTCTTCAAACTTTTAAATGACTTTGAAAGTGACTATATCGATGAGAGGCTTTACCCAATGTAACACACATTAACACAATATGACTAATGTGAACCCGTCCTGGAGTCAAAACCCTGGGGTTTGGGAAATTCACAATTTTGGTACATCTTTTTCTGCTTTTTCTAAATAAGCATTTAGTTTTTATACTGTATCAACCAACTTAAAGCCTTAGAAATGATAAAGACAATAATCAGAATTATAATTTTGGCTCCACACAGGAACCAAAACGCTTACCCCCTAGGATAATGAAATTTACAATTTTGGTAAAGTACTACATACTCCTTCTAAATATTTATTTAGTTTTAATTTAGTATCAATATCATTAAAGAAGATATTAATGAAATGTTTTACACATATACACTATATATTCCAAGTTTGGCCCTTCCCTGGAGTCGGAACCTTTACTCCGGGGATCATGAAATTTACAATATTGTTAGAAGCCTTCCTGCTCTTCGCTATGCATTTCGTTTTTCTTAAATATATGCGATCATAGAGATGAAGACGTTTAAAAATGACAATTTTTTGCAGTTTTCACCCCTCTTCTAAAGACCCAGCTAGGGTGCAAGAGTGAGATTAAGTCCACCATGTCTCAAAAATGCTTCATACCAAATTTGAAAAATTTGAAATTGGAATGGTAGTTATCAAGAAGTAAGAAATGTTCAATTGTTAACGCACGACGGACAACGACGGACGCGGACCAGCTTATCGGTTGTCCTAACAACATTTTGAAAATGAAACTTTCAAATTTATTTTATTTAGTCAAAAGATACAGTTTTAGTAGAAAGTAAACTGGAAAAAAAATTCTGCTAGACTCGAGCTCTTGAGGATGAAAAGTACATCGTCATATCGACTGACTCATGAGTGAAAATATAAATGTCAGCAGTATTTGTATTTTGAATGTGATTGCCTGCATGTGCAGCTCAGTCGGTTAACGAACGGGTCGACTGCTGATCTATAGGTCGTGGGTTCGAGTCCAGTACGGTTTTTTTTTTTTCTCATATAACTTTCTACTAAAATATCATTGCACATATCCTTCACTTCTTACTCACATCAGATTTCAATAATGTAGAATTCCTCCTTAATCTTACTGTAAATAATCGCACGTACATGTATGTACAGAAATACACATGCACTAAAATATCTCTAAAGAAGCAGCACAGTTTATGAGTGAACGAGACAGAGGATATAGTAATTTATTTATAAAGATGTGTCATGCGATTATACTTCAAATATTGTCAAACTTCACTGTAGAAAAATATATTGTTAAAATTGATTCAAAATCGACCTTTATTGTCACAAGATATGATTTATGAAAGCGTGTGATATATTTTACGTATTTCACCCTAATACGTTTACGGAAAACATGACCTTGATAATTATTTATAAAAAGAGCAGACTTCATATTTTTTTTCAATTAATTTTGCAGTAGAATTTTCAAGGACAGATAGATAGACGGATAGGGGATCATACTCAGTAAGTAACCAGCAGTCGAAAATTTATTTCTTGAACTGAAGAAGTGTAATCCCATTGCGTATCGGGAAGTACAGAGGCCATCTTCTCATGTCATAACTGTTTTATTCTAGGCAAAGCCAGACTTCATTTGACAACTACGATTAATGTTAAAGAATGAATGGCATACTCCAAATGAAAGTAGAACAGGACACTTTCTAATTCGTCAACTATTAATGTGAAAGATAAGCTGTCCAAATTAAGGAGAGATTTCTTTATATCAACGTTTTCTATTCTGAATTTTTTTTCTTGTGCATAGGAGTAGACGAATAGAATACTACGATAACGAAAAAGGACTGTGTATTGGTGTTTTAAGGGTAAGTGTCTATATCAGTCGCTTAAAAAAACCCATTTTTTTTTTATAAACTCAAGCAATGAATTAAACATGCGTGATTTGTTTGATAAATCAATATTTAAGAAAATGTCGAAAAAAATTGTCAGTTAAGTGTGTTATTTTACTCCTATCAAAATATTAAAAAGAAATAAATGTTAGAGTTATTCGACACTAGTAGCAGAAAAAAAATATGATAATGCAGATTTGATATGAAAAGGAAAAACAGATGGCAGAGCCACATTTAAGAGTTCCCGAGTCTTTTTATCGGTGTACTGGTTTGACAATAAAAGCTTCCTAGTACTCTGAAGTATTTTAATATGAGAATAAGTGAACAGCCGAAAAGGTGTGAAACTGTATATGCTATAAATATTTATCATAGCGAATAAATAATTTATAACACTTTCAAGAGAAAATGATACGCTCTTCGTTCTCGTTGCTTTAAAAAGCGTTTATCGCTTACAAAGTGAAATGTTTGAAATTTACATTTGCACCAATTACCAGCAATCGTAAAGTATAAACGCATGAGTAGGCTCGACCAGGAGATACGACAAATTAAGCGAAAGTTGAATGTCTTTTTCGCTATGTAACGATTTACAGGTTACACAGTCAGTCTGCGTGAATTACAGTAAGTATGATATTAATTAGAATTCATTCACAAAAATGATAGTTTGTTTCCCAGTGTTGTGAGGTCTAATTATAGCTGACCTTTCCTACAAAATCATATATAAGAATTATAATAAAAACAATCTCATATCATTTAAAAAATAGATTATAATTCACTCCAAACACATAATAGAATATAATGACAGGCACTAGTTTCTATATATACTAATAATAGCAACACAGGCCTTTGTTTCTGTAAATAAGTTATGACGTCAAAGTAGTGTGAAATGGAAAATCGAGCTGTTGAGCGATGCTTTGTTGCAGTTTTCAGAATTAAGAGGCGATGACTGCAGTCATGCCATACACGGTTTTGTAGATACATTATAGTAGAAGTAGCTACATTATAGTACAAAAGAACGGTAATAAACACATTTGCATCACATATTCCCTTGAAGCTGACATTCTCAGAGTGATTGATTGATTGTTGTTTTCCGCCACACTCAACAATTTTTCAGTTATCTGGTGGCGTCCAGTTTTTATTGGCGGAGAAGAGAACCCGGATACAATGAACCCGGGAAGAGACCACCGACCTTCCGAAAGTAAACTGGCAAACTTTCTAACATATATCGAGCGAGATTCGAACCCGCGCCGACTGGCGGTGAGAGGACTTGTGATTTTGAGCGTGATACTCTAACCGCTCGGCCACGGAGGCCCCGACATTCTCATAAGGTATCATTCTATGTCATTTCAATTCAAGTACCTTGTGTTATTAATAGTATACAGACGTCATAACTTATTTACAGAAACACATGCCTGTGAATATAATGAAAATCATTCAGTGTTTATATATACACGTAAAATACAATTTGCAGTGATTTTAACA
The DNA here is from genome assembly GCA_024699665.1 of Ostrea denselamellosa. Taxonomy (NCBI): domain Eukaryota; kingdom Metazoa; phylum Mollusca; class Bivalvia; order Ostreida; family Ostreidae; genus Ostrea; species Ostrea denselamellosa. Next base: position 8,376,637 of record JAMZEH010000047.1, on the reverse strand, counting down.
CAAAGCAATAAAAAATGATATGTTTGTACATGAGTCGTAAATAAAATACAAATAAAAATAATAGCAATACTGATAATGATAAACATGACAAGAGGCCCACAGGCCGTATCAGTCACCTGGATATTAAATACATGTCCATGAATCACTAGCCCCGAAGGGCTACGAAATCTACATTATAATAATTTTCCTGTTACGCTAAATTTTAATTATTCAGCAACAGTATAAAATAAGGTTTGTTCCTAAAATACAAATTCTCCCAAAAGTGCTCATATATATATATATATATATATATATATATATATATATATATATATATATATATATATATTTCGATGAAAGACTTTACATAGTATATGCTATATTAACATTAAATGACTACTTTGGACCCGCCCAAGAATCAGAACCCAGGGGTTTCTAAAGTCACTTTTTTTTTTACATCTCCTCTGACTTTACGTAATAGTTTTATATAGTATCAGCAAAATTAAAGAAAAACCCCTATCATTGGGATCATGAAATATTCAATTATCAACACCATTAAAGATTTTACTGGAATGTTTTAAACATAAACATTATAAATATGCCAAGTTTAGCCCTACCTTGGAGTCAGAACCTTTACCCAATGATAATGAAATTCACAATTTCGGTAAATGTCTTCCTGAGATGTGCGGTTGTGCAGAAGAAGATTTTTGAAAGTGGTAAATTTTTGACAGTTTTTGCCTCGCCCCTACTACCCCGAGGTGCGGGAGTTCTGACATTTACATATTATGTCCCCCTTTTCATATAGATGCTTCATACCAACTTTGAAAAGAATTGTAAAGGTAGATATCGGTGCAGTTAAAAACGTATATTGTTTAATATTTCGCTTGAGGATCATTCTTTTATATAAAGGCGTCACCATTACCGGTGAAAGGCTGCAAAATTTAGACCTATACTCGGCGCTTACGGCCTTTGAGCACGAAGAGATCTTTATCGTGCCACACCAGCTGTGACATGGGCCCTCGGATTTTGCGGTCTCATCCGAAGACAGTTTTTTTTATTATATACATTTAAAATATTGGATCAAATACGAGAAAATAATTCTACATTCCCAACTCAGATGTTACGTGACCCCCATGTTTCACAACTGAAGACAATTCATGCACACATTGTGCATATTATCTAATTCGTCTGAATGACGACAAGGTGACCTTGAAATTGGAGATTAATCGAGAATTAAATCATTTTCCTGTCTTGTTTACCATAACCTCTCCTCCTTGAGTTTCTTTGGCCACGGACGTAGGTAGCATTGTTTTGATGTAAAACATTAGGTCTCAATAAGCGGATCGTCTCCCGGGGAATAAATAGATAGATAGATAAATGAATAAATAAGAATTATACGTTTCCGCACGTGAATGAAAACTTCGAAATCAGTCAAATAAAAAAAATTGAACAAGACTAAAACATTTCAGCGCATTGATGACAAAAATATTGACAGAAATATGAATATTTTGCCAGAAAAAGTGCAAAAAATTAGCACTTAAGCGGAAGGGTTTGGTAAACAGATCAAAGGTGTTTTAAAGAAAGCCTCCCAATACTACAGCTTTCGTTGACTTCAGATACCTGTCAGTTTTTATAACTTTTTTTCAATATCCCACATTTTTCTCACCTAAAGGAGAGAGAGAGAGAGAGAGAGAGAGAGAGAGAGAGAGAGAGAGAGAGAGAGAGAGAGGGAGAGAGAGAGAGAGAGGGAGAGAAATAAAGAGACAGGGAGAGAAATAAAGAGATAGACAGAGAGACAGAGAGATAAAGAGAGAGATAGAGTTTATAATTAAAAAGGCGATTGTTTTTCTTTTCTGAATGATAGCAATATCTGTGTATGAAATGTCGTCTTTTAAATCCACTCTTCTGTTGCACCTTTGTGCACATCTGCGGTACTGTAATGACACCCTTCATTAATAACTTCTTTTGTTGTTAAATTCAATGGGACCCATTTTTAAAAAGGGGTGGAGAATAAACGGCATTATTCTTAACTACAAACAGAACAGTAGTTAAAGGACTTGGGGAATATTTTCCCTTCAAAGTCAAAAACGATGTGTTTTAATGAAAACGATTTTTACATACAGAGAAAAATGAAGATGGATAAAAAAAATGCTCATAGAAACGTTTAATACTTTGGCAGTAAAGTTGAAGAATAAGTCCTTGAAAGTACAGTGGTTCCAGTTCTATATTTCAGCTGTACATTGTCCAAACAAGGACATCGTTGTTTCTTTACAATACTACACCTAGGTACACATTTCCGTTGCTCGGTCTAAGAGGGTCTAAATCCGTGATACTTCACCTACATCTGGTGGTGTCTAATAGACCATGGGCCAGTAACACATTACCCCCACCCCCTCTAGGGATTTTTCTACACTATAATATGTTGAAAGTGTGTATAAAATAAAGGTAAACGACGGTTGTCTGACTAATTTATGATGGGGGGGGGGCGTATTTTAGATTTGGCCATTTAAATTATAAAATTTTTGCAAATTCATTATGGATGTTATCGTGTTCGATACCACATCACAGACGCCATCGGTGGGAAAAACGTATAAAACTAGGGGTCTGTAATGTGGAAAGTGATACATAGTTTAAAATGTATGCAAAATACACTTTTCATAGATTCTTACGGAATTACCTTTTTGAAACAATATGTACTTATTAGCATGTTTCGTATTAAATAAACCATATGATATTTTTCTCGATAGTATAATCCATAGGTCCTGTCTTTGTATAACACACAATCTTGAGTTATTGAATATAACTTTCATCATAAAATTTCCATATCATTAAAGGTATGGAAATGCATTAATGTATATAATCAACAAAAAGAAAGCACATAGGATGTTTTTTGAGTATACATGCAAAAACGGGGGAACCCTAATAAATAATGACTCGACTATTGAGAATTGGACATATTACTAACAATGAAGTAATTTATCAATTATCTAGTTTGATGAATTATATTATATATTAGTAAAATAGATAAATATATTGCCGTACGTAAAATTAAGCAACTTTTCAATTTTCAGACAACTTTTAAAGATATCATAAGAAATACAAAATAAATAATTTAAATATTTGTTTCAAGCTCCCATTAACACGAAGAATATAGATGTATCGAACATAAGAAACAGAATGTAGAGGATAATGACAGATAATCTTTCATGGAGCAGAGTAGGGAAAAGATTAGAAGACGGGGTCCCTAGATTAATAAAGAAATAGATTAATTACCGGAAGATTTAAATGACATGGCTTCTCTCGCTTGAGTTATCAATAATTTACAAATATTTGTCACTAGAAATAAAACTTCAGCATTGAGGAAAGTCACGCCGTGTCAAATGATCTGCAAGACACGTTCACTCAACCAGCGTTCATTTATCGGCATTTCCCCCCATAAGTGTCTGTTCTGTAAAATAAAAACTCCAGTACAAATAAAAAACACAAACTGTAAAAATGTGTGATAAAAACAGCAGAAGAAGCCATAAAATGCCGGCAAAGAATAAAAGTGACTATGACCCAATAAGTCCTGGTATGTCCAGGGATCCGTGTTTGCCCATCTCTCTGATTTGTATTTGTTATAGTAATTACGAGATTGAATACTGTTACTTATCTTCATCTTTACATTGATTTGGTTGCTCGAGAGGCGCTGTTTTATCCAACCTGTAGAAAATCCTACACTAGGTCCGAGGGACCGAAACAAGTCAGAAACTAAAGATGATGTAAGTCTTAAGCGTCACGGAAAGGCATTAAACTTTATCCAAATATACATACATGAATGTCGTGCAGAATTACGTGGTTGAGAGCATGACAGTGATTACAAAATGTGGAAACTAAAATCAAAAATAGAAAGAAAATCTAGTAGTAAAATCAAATTTTCGAAAACTCCCAAATGGCTAACTTGCATATTCTGCAGGTGTTGCTACTGAACAAGGGATTGAGTCTGCATTTGTCATATATCAGCCAAATGACAGGTCAATCAGAAAGCAGATTTTCGACTGCCGCGACACTGTCAATAACTTGCCATGGCCATCCCTCCATCATCTCTTAATGATCTTCGAAATTTTCTTATTGCTTTTCTCTCTCAAGTCGTATTCGAAAACTCATCTTCTATTTTTTTTTTCAAGGGCAAAAAGGTTTGTCAAATTGTACACTCAAGACATGATATGTGTCTAAGCTATGAATGACAAAATTACTGTGCACCACCTGACGAAAAGTACTGAATTAATTATACTATTAAACAGGTTGGGTTAATTATACTATTAAACAGGTTAGGTTACTGTAACAGTTACGCAAAGACGCTGGAGCTTGAAACTGCTATTTGAATGTGATTACATATTCCGGATTGATACTGCCTGCAAGCATATATCTTACAAATCACTCAATAATTCAGAAATGCACTCGCGTTAATGTTAAACAGCTTGATATATAAACAAAAGGTTTAGTTCTTTAAAGCAAACTACTGTTTGTAAATATCCAAAATTGTGTAGGATTCTCGAAAATTTTTCCATTTTCAATAATACTTTAATGACAAATTTCTTGTTTATGCCCCACATCTTGAAAAGGTCTCCCTGCATTAATGCCAAGCAATCGGATTTACAATTAAAGTAATGCACTTTCAGAAAATAATTGTTTTCAAAGGTCCATATTTTTGAAATACAAATTTCATGTTTTTAAAGCTCAAAACTCATAAACGCTCATCGCCCCCACGACCAATGTCAAGCAACCTGATTTATGATCAAGGTACTGCAGTGTATGTGTACTTTCAAGAGACAAAAAAAAAAAACCCCTCAGGAGGTGCCCCCATTGCCCTTACTATCTCATGATCTATAAATATACGAGTGAAAATTTCTCAAAGACTCGTAAAAGAAGGAAAAACAAATAAACAAACAACAAAACACATTTAGTATGTGTCTTAATTTCATAGGTTGATGGAAAGGACGTTTATAAGCTTATAGTCTGCTGTCCAATCCCTTTCTATACTGAATAAAACATTTTAAAATTTAAACAAAAAATCAACTTCATTTATAACTTGATAAAATGTAAGACAAGATACTTAAGAATATAATTCTTAAGCGTATAATTAATACACAAAGAAAATCTTATATTGCCTGCGAGTCGTTCAATAATTTGTAAAGAATCAATTTCACTTTAACTTATCATGAACTGATAAAAAAAAATTAATTCAATGCAAACCGTATTTATTTTTATCAATTCAAACCGTGTTACACGGCTGTCAAATTGAAGCGCTATGAATAGCAGCCGGTAACTCCTTTGACCTCATAAAAGTAGATATCAAAAGATACCACTGCTACGCTAGATGAATCATCATAAAAAAACTTATTTCAATCCTAAAGCATCAATATATATTTTGTAACTGATTAAATGTGCCATGACAAGCTATTAATGTCGTTTTCACGATTATTTGCTGGAGGGCTGTTTCATGATTTATTATAATTTATTGCAAGTCTTTACTTCGAACTTTTACAAAATGTATGCCAGTCAATAAATCAAGCAGAATAATGATATGTAGATGTTCCAGACGAAAAGCGTCCAATCACTTCCTAGTTCAATCTTTGTCTGGTGACAGATGTTGCGTATAATCTTATAACCAATCGTTAAACGGTCTTGTTGCGTGATTTTGAATTTTAAAAAAATTGACACCGCCAATACACAAAATTAGAAGTCTCTATGCAGAAAGTTACCAAAGTTAAAACAATGTTGTAAAAAGTGATTAGTGATATGAAATTACCAAATGAACACTAATAAATCAATAACCTCTCAGCATTGTGTACGGACTCTAGTCGTGGTAACTCAGTGGTAGAGCGTTTGCTTCGTCACCGGGAGATTGTGAGTTTGAGCCCCGCTAGTGACATGGCCGCGTCAAACCTAAGATGTAAATGTAAGTAGTGATTGCTCCATCGTCAAATGTCCCACAGAAAGTCCCGTGTCGCGACAGGTGTTGGCACATTACAAAACCCTCAATGTCATGTCCTTGAATGCTAACATATGTCTAAATTTGTGATACTTCACCTACAACTGATGAAGTCTCAATATAAGTGAAAAATTCTCGACCAGGTGTAAAACAAACAAACAAAATGAGAATTCGCAGATAAAATATCTACTATCGTTCCGATAACAGCGTGTCACTTCGCTTGATCGAGCGCGCAAATGTTTGGATGAGGATTCTCGTAGATTTCAATAAATCAGGTTTCAATTTTGTTTTTAGTGACCGTTAAATCCCACTGAAATAATAGCATAACATGGCCATCCAAATTCATTTTATTGAAACTATGCCGCTGCGGCCAATCAATGAATGAATTCGATGAAACGAAGCAGTACGCTGTTATAAGAATTATCGTTAACGTTAAGAATCTTAGTGAAAATTATGTTATGTCGCGCTGATAAATTCGAAGCGAGGTGAGAGTCGCGAAATATATATAGATGAAACTAGAATGAATAGAAGGAATATACTATATCGACACTGCCTTAAAATGTATGTCTGAGATTGAATTACGCCCAGACGCGGTAGCTCAGTGGTAGAGCGTTCGCTTCGCAACCCCGGGAGATCTTGAGTTCGAGCCCCGCTCGTGACATGGCCGCGTCAAACGTAAAATGTAAGTATAGGTAATGATTGCTCCTTCACCAAATGCTCGGCATTTGAAAGAACCGTGGGTCAAAACCTGAAGACCATTCATGGATCACGCCACGATGTAGGCTATACCATTTTAAGTACACACATTGAGTACAACGTTTTCCCGCTATACTACCGAAAACGTGGGAGAATACAATTTCTAATGTCATGTCGTCCGATTAATATTACGGTCTTAAAGCGTAGAGCTCTTAATTTAGATAATTTCTATACAAGTTGTTTGCAATCCTTTTAAGAACGTTCAGCATCGAAGGCTATATAATTATGATACAATGTAAGTGATTGCGTAAAAGTTGATAGTAAAGAGATAAATCACGTGGTTATGTAAACATCTAACACACGACAAGCGAGGAACGAATTCCACTCTGCAAGGGCGCAGATCATTAAAATAATTTGTATTTTCGACAGAAAAAGATATGTCATCCAGAATACTGTGAATTTTCTACCTTTTAATGACGCTTTAAGTAAATGTCCTAATGGAAAAATATATTACGATTTTTACATTGTAGTATAAAAAGAATTGTAATCGATCAATGAAATGTTTGTACAGTCATGTAGCTCTTTCCGACTGAATTTAGGGCTCGTTCCACCTCCGCCCCCATCCCCACCCCTCTAAAGAAAAAGACAATATATGAATATGTGATGCGCGATTAATTTGCTAAACAGCGTTGCTTCTGTTCTTACATATATGTACATTGTACATGATTGGACTTCATGTTTCAAAAATTTGAAAGGAATTTCCATGCAATTAGTGAATGCTGTATTTGGACCCAATAGATGAATAAAAATAAATAATAATAAAATATAAAATAAAGAAACATATACCATATTAAAACTCAGTTCACTTCCTGTCTATTTTAAATTACTTTTTATATCTCCATAAATTGTATATATATATATATATATATATATATATATATATATATATATATATATATATATATCACTCTACAATATTGTTCCCAACAAAAAGCATTGTTAGGTATACAGCAGGGGAGAATTGAGTCACACACGTTTCTGTGAACTGTCATAAGGTAAGCAGAAAAATCCAAATGGAAATCTTAAGGTTACTTCTCCCTGTCAGGTTAATCGGGCAATATATATAAATTTGCTTTTTCTGAAAAAAAAAGTCATACATATATCATGTTGACAACATTCACAGTTTGCTTACTTAAAGCACGACAGAGATCTGTCTGTTTATCAGCCTACCTCCATGTCAGAGTGTTCATTGATCGAGTATGTATAGCAACGGCGTATACTTCTAAAGACCTCTTTAAAATGTGTGTGTACATATATATATATATATATATATATATATATATATATATATATATAGAGCGTGTAGCGTGATGGTTACGTAACTGCAGTTAAGCATAATTAGCGGCATTGCTGGCAGTGGATGGTATTGTATCGTTATACTCCGCTTGGATCTAACATCTATTTTATACGCATATCAATTGATTTCTCAGCTCTGCAGGTATGTGCATATAGACTCTATCTGAATTTTATACTTAACTGTACTTGTTTAAGAACGACGAATGCAGACTGAAAATTCGGAACAGACATTGAACATGTGTGTACAGGGGGAGTTTAAAGGTATTATATATCGTGACATTGAACGACACACAGAAATTCCGTGCTGACAATCGAAACATGATTCTTTCTTTTCCGACAAGTGAAGTAGAGTTTCGATTTGAAGGAAAACGTTGAGCTATGTTACAAGTATGGTTTGTGAATTCGAATGAAAAGTTGAACGATGTTGATAGGGGTTCACAGTATAAATATATCACTTCCTATCTATAGCCCAGGCGAGAGTTTCCTACAAAAAATGAATTGACATATGTAAATATGACCTATTGCTTAATTTGAATAAATGTTGGATAAGTAGCTTATGATTCTACTAGTATATCTTTATATATACCACCCTCACCCCCCACCCCCACCCCCCAAAAAAAGTCACAGTGCAGAGAAGATTTTCGGTTACCTCTTGGATTTTACACACACACACACACACACACACCACACACACACACACACACACACACACAAGTTTCACGATTCTCTTATAAACCAATTTGAGGCCCAGGCATGCAAGTAACGAATAACATACAATAAGTCCAACTGATAGCAGCAACCTGGCGACATTTAAAAAAGTGGGGGGGGGGGGGGGGACTAACTACAGAAGATTATAACAGAAAACGTATATAAAAAAAAAGAATTGTAACATGTATGTCTGTGCTAGGTTATTACCACCAGTGCTCTTCTACATTTATTTGGTTCTTTTTAATATTATATAATATATAATGTACTATTTCTTGTTTTTAAAAATATTGATTTAAGATATTGCCTAGCTTGATAAACAACATATTCTCACGAGACATAATCTACAGAATTTTTTCTTTATTTGTTAAACTATAAATCAATCTCTCTCTCTCTTTCTCTCTCTCTCTCTCTCTCGTTGTACCTGATTTTAGTTTTACATAGAAAGTGGTCGAGTTAGTTGAATATACTGTTGATTTTAATGGAAATGTGAACTTCGAGACTTTTCGCAGGGAGTTAGGAAAGAATTTCTTCACTATCAGGAACTTATGATTTAAACTTCTTGCTAGTTCTTCTACAGGTACAGCATCAGTGTTCGTTGAATACAAATAATAAATAATAAAAATCCTATGTTTTGCTGTATTGTACATTCTCAGAAATCATAATTATATTTTCTGTAAGCTCACTCAACTAGTCATACAGTGATCAATAATATCCTTCCCTAAACTCTATAAAAAGCCTATATTTCGATGAACCACCTTTAAAAACCGTTTCAAATCATTGCATATCTTTTGTGTCGGTCATTAGTAGCAATGTGTCACTGGTTCTTAAATGAGGGGTTTGTTCAATCTAGGTAAGTGCTGATGACTTGTGTGTAATTCAAATTAGACCTGAGTATTTCCTGTCATGATGGTGACCTTTAGAAAGTGTACGTGTGAAAACGTTGGAATCAATCCTGACACTCGATACAGACTTATACAATAAAGTCATTCAATACGATGGTACTTGCTAAATCAAAATAGCTGGTCTAATGTAAGACATCTTGCTGTTTTCTCTACACTAAGCTCCAAGGCCACAGACTGTCTTTGATCCCAGCGGTAGTTTTGAATTTATTTATGTTTTTAACTATGGCGTCAGAACTCTACGGATAAATGAGAAATGGATGTTGACATGCCTTATAAAGAATTGAATTGAGGATAGTTCCCTTTTATCGTAGATCAAACAAAAGGAACTGCCAATAATATACGCTTACTGTAGACTACATTACAGTGATATGATCTAGCGCAGTTTATTTGTCATCTTTCTGGACCCTCACTTTTTTTTTTCAAAATTGCTAGATCCGCCTCTGTTACTGCAGACTAAAGTACAGGGATATGATATAGTGACGTTTCTAGATCATCTTTCTGGCCCCCCCCCCCCCACCTTTTTACCAAATTGCTGGATACACCTCTGTTACTGTAGATTAAATTACAGTGATTTATGGTCCTCTTGTCGGTTAATGGGTATTTTACATATTGCCTGTTTCAGAAATACTGATGTTTTAGTAAAACTTAAAAGAAATTGATCTATTTCATTTTAAACTATTTTTATTATTTTGATATGGGTACCTCTTCCATACTATCTAATGTATAATACAATCTACCTATTATAGTTCTGTATACAGATTATAAACCATCAGATTCAAAGAGGAAGTGATATATATGCATTGGGCACAATTTAACACTTGTTTCCTAGGCAATAAGATATATGAACTGCAGTCATTAAGGTCCATACAGCCAGTAGGTAGACATAACGACTAAGATTTGGATTTAGTGAGTAATTATGACTCAGCGATTCAAGTATATAAGTGTAGGTTTGTTAGGAATTTCTATTCACAAAACGACAGAGAGAGAGAGAGAGATAGAGAGAGAGAGAGAGAGTTCTTTAATGATTGTAACATAATTATGACAAAGTTTCAAAGTAACTGTGTAACTGATTTTCGAAATTCGTGAGAGCTTTATAACAGAGTGGGTCATCATCTGATACATTCGTAGCTTTTCATTCAGAAAACAAGCGTATTGTCATTTTTTCCAAAGTCATTAAAAGCTGGTCTGCCACAAGAGATATATGTCCGATATCCGACACGGGCGCATGCGTACTCTCAATGAATTTAATGACAGAAGCATCGAACTTGTGTAGTTATTGATCACACTGAAACCAAAAATTCTGAAATTTTTTTTATACTTTGAATATTTGATTTTGTGTGGGTGGGGGTGGGAGAGTGGTTAACAAATCGTATCGCCTCTGCACTCGGAATGCACAGTGGAATCTGGTTGAAATGTGTTGAATTCGAACTTAGAATTGTGCAAACATAGGTCGCATTTGTTGGCATTTTAGAAATAGCTCCGCTGATGAGCGGCTTTCGTAAGTTTCTGATAATTTTACTCTAAGCCTCTTATAGATTGCGATGGATGAGATTTGTAAACTGATGGATTCTCCTGGACATGGTATGTTGCAAATTAATTTGGAATCCTCTTGGTGTAAATTACGTGAAAGACAGACGATCATGTAGAGAATACCGGATGTGGAATCAGAACACCATGGCATAACAGATTAGATAAAAATCACTTCAGAATGATTGAACAATAGGTATTTTTCTAAGAAATATAAAGACTAAAACACAGAAGTTTACTTATTTATAGCACTGCGCTGTATACGCTGCTGGGACATGGAAATTGCTTCTGTTTTTCGTTAGCACACAACATATACTCAGTGTATGGTTAAACTAAATATTGATCAGTAATGTAACAGTGACCTGATATGTTTCATATCATATCAAATAGATATAGTTAATTAGAAATACCATCTGTATCGAGGGATTTGAATGGAACCTGTTGCAAAATTCTGCATCGTGTAGAAAACCTTTAACAAATGACTTTTTTGCTTGCAATGGTGTCTTCTATATTGCACATTGAACTTGATAATGTCAAAATTGGTCATCAAATGTTTTTACAGTTGGGTGCAGTATATCAATTAAATTTTCATCATAACATTATTAAAAAAAAATTCAAATCGTAAATCAAAAAATGACCTTGACCATTAACCTTTGACATTGATTCAGGCTACCAGCAAGCAATCTTAAGTAATGGAGATTTGAATATGATATGATCTCTTTATTGCTTAAGACATACGTCTTATCACATTTTTAAATATTACATATATACATATAAATGACATTGTATGGAAGTGTAACATACATAACAGTGATTTAAACTTAATGGGGCTCACAGATTGATGGACAAAATGGTTATTCTGTGCTTTTTAAATATCTGGGAAGTGTGGTAGACACAAACTAAAATCATTTATATTCTATAGCGTGCAGTGATGTACCTTGGTCTAGGCATCATCGTAACACAGGTTACCAGAAATTCAATCCATTTACAATGTCGTATAAATCAGCCAGTTTATCAAGATACTAGGAATGTATGAATGATGTAGTAAATAAATAAAATTCATACTTAGTAGATGTTCAGTTTGAATAGAGAAATTTCTTCTATCGAAGATGAAAATGTCGTTCGTTCGAGAATGCAACAAGTATTCTAGATAATTTTTCGTCGTCTTTCATTCGTGATTAGTTGATTATATATACTGTTTAACGTCCCGCTCGAGAATTTTTCACTTATATGGAGACGTGACCATTGCTGGTGAAGGGCTGCAAAATTTAGGCCTATGTTCGGCGCTTATGACCTTTGTGTAGTGATGGTTCTTTATGGTGCCACATCTGCTGTGACACGGGGTCTCGGCTTTTGCGGTCTCATCCGAAGGACTGCCCTATTTAGTCGCCTCTTACGACAAGCAAGGGGTACTGAGGACTATTCTAACAAGCCGGATCCCCACGGGGCCGTCTTTCATTCACTTTGTATGACAAATCAGGTGTCATCTTTAACCTGTAATAATTAATTCTTTAAGTATTGAAAACAATGCTTCACATGTTTCAAGATAGACTACCTTAATATAAGACAACATAAGAAAAACTTTTGAGTCTTGTTTTATAACAATTTATCAACTGCAGTCAGTCGTTGGATCAGATGACGTGTTTCATACCAGTTGTTAGGCCGTTCTATGCACTTCGAGTTTGACTACGGATTCTATATTTATCTGATCAAGATATAGCTAGGGCTCACGGCGGGTGTGACTCCTCCTAGGCACCTGGTCCCACCTCTGGTATGTCCAGTGGTCCGTTTTTGCCCTACTCTTAATTTTGTATTCTTTGTGGGAATTATGGGATTGGTCACTGTTGGCTGCCTTCACCTTTTCATCAGAGATAAATGTTTGTTGAACCACAGAAAAGAATGTCTTAATGGAAAAAATTGGGGTCAGTCTCAGACTGTTTATATTTATCATACTTTCGTTGTCAAAATCACAAGGCCTCTCACCTCTAGTCGGCACGGGTTCGATTCTCGCTCGCGCCGATATATGTGAGAAAGTTTGCTAGTTTACTTTCGGAAGGTCGGTGGTCTCTTCCCAGGTATATCGTATCTGGGTTATCTCCTCCACCAATAAAAACTAGACGCCACCAGATAACTGAAAAATTGTTGAGTGTGGCGAAAAACAAACAAACAAACAAACAATCGTTCTGAAGGCTTACATTAAACCCAACGTATTAATGTTTTGCCTATGCAACACTTCTGTCTTCTCACATTATCAAGCGAGACCACGGTGTCCTTCGAACATCGAAATTAAAAGGAAACGTTCCATAATATTCTTTTTTGAATGGCATTCAATATTGGGAATCATTTCATATTGTTTCCAGATTAAAAAAAAACAAAAAAAATATTCAGCAGAAAAGTATCACCATAAAAGAAATTTTTTTTCCCTAGATATTTGTCATTTCATGAGGACCGAGCTGTTGAAGCAAGACGCGAATTTGATGACAGATTCGCGCAGTGGGAAGTACACAGCGCATTGCATCTATTTTCTGGTTTAAATACACAACGATGTTTTCAAATTAGAATGAATTTTGCTAGGGAACGTAGAGATTCAAATTTCCGATACGTAACTAGTTATAATTACACATGTTACTACAAAAGGGTACTGTTTCATAATATATTATTGTTTTTTGGCGCTATATGTGCTTAATATTGTTGCACCGTATTTACTAGTTGTTGGTAAGAAAAAAAAAATCAATGAACTTTCACATTAATTCATGGCTTATATCCTCATCAAGCTGTGTTTTGACAGAATACATTGCCCATCACAGTTGCAATCATTCATGAAACGCCTTGTAAAATTGGAATGCGTTTTGTATTTGGTTTTGAAAACAGCATGTTTGATACATGTTAGAATGTGCATGAATTATGACGGAACCCGGGCTTCCGCGGTTATGTTAATGGGGTTAAATTAGTAGTAAAACGGTATCATTTATCATGCCTTCTTATTCCAGCGATAATGAATTAGGATCATAATATACCATATGGCTGCTCAATCTACCGCACATATATCACATCAATAATGGCTGAATTGTCAGTTAATTTCCTGTGCTTTGTGTCTGATATTTTTCTAATGAACGTATGAATAGGAATTGTTGACAAACACCTCGTAGTGGTATACAAACATTAGCGCATATATACGTCAACTAATCACACACACACACACACACACACACACACACACACACACACACACACACACATAGATATATAGATAGATAGATAGATAGAGAGAGAGAGAGTGTGTGTGTATACATGTAGATAAAAAATAGATAGGTAGATAGCCGTAAGTAGATAAGATATATTTATTTACTTTTGCATATGTTTGTAATGAACTAAGAAAAAATATACATGCAACTTCAACTCACATTAAATTCTAATCAACAGTCATAAACTATATACGTGTTTTCTTAGCCCAAGCGATTTATGTTGGAATCATTATCTATCTAAATTCGTACATATTACAAAAATGATAGCATCAACGCAACCATTATCATTATTTTGGTTTAAAATTATTATACTGTATATGTTTAATTTCTATTTTTAAAATGTGAATTTCAAGATATGTTTAATTTCTATTTTTAAAATGTGAATTTCAAGATATCGTTTTTGTCTATTTCTTTATTTTAAAACGCATCTTTACTTACAAAAAGTGTAAAAGAGAAAGACAATAACGGATATGTGGAATCTAACATTATATATTTAGAATTATCTCTAATTAAAGAGGTCAAATAATCAAATTCCATGATAGCATCTTCTGTTAATTGCAATTTTAACGAAATTTGATATTACTAATTTAATTCAGAATACATAATCATAAGTGTTGCCCCCCCCCCCCCCCCCCAACCCCCCCCCCCCCCCCCAAAAAAACCTGTTTCAATAGAAACCAATGATATCTTGATAATTTATACATTTAATGTTTAATTTTGGGAGTTTTATTCAAATACGTTTTGATATTCATCATTTTAATTTCATTGACACATTTCCTCACTTCCTGGATTACAACGCCATCTACAATACACAACCTTCCTAAACTTCTGATGTGGTAAGCGTTATCTATAGGTATTGTCTGCACAGGAAGTTATAAATACAACCAACAGGTGCTAGTCTCAAAATATTCAAATAAATTTAAACACACATCATTAATTATGATTTACGATATCATATTTACATTAGTATTAATGAATAGAATTGTAAAAAAAAAATAAAATAAAAATAAAACAGTGATCAATTTTACAATGAAAATTTGCACATTGATAGATATATATTAATATCCCAGTATGTACATTTATCATTCACACGGATGTAACATATCCGAAGCGGTGGATGTCGGTAAGTTCATTAAAGCAGTATAAGCTGTCAAAATTGTTATTTTGGGGTCCCTAAAATTTAATCGAAATTTTGTAACATCTACCTTCTAATACCTGACTTTATCGATTAAACTTTTGATATGTTGTATTTTTTGCATTAAATGTAAAAATTGTTCGACTGTTGAAATTAAGTCTTCCCGTACCTTAATTTGTCCGACATTACTTCCGTATGCAATGACCTAAAGTTGAACTCATTCGGCAAAATCAAATGCGCAAGCGCAATATTTCCGGTAAGCACGAAAGATGTCTGACACGAAAGGTTCGAAGCGAGGGAGAAAGCCGACTTTGACTGATTCGGGACGAAAAACATATAACATCGTTAACAATGCCAAAGTAATAATGGTAACTAGAATTTTATCTCACATCGCCGTCCATATCTTAATGACCCGGATACAACCCGATCAGCATCAGAATCATTCGTGTCAACATCGGTTATCTTCGGCATTGTCGCCGACGATTAATCAGCTGCCGTTGTTAGGGTCAAACGGAATGTCGAGGAATATATTTTTCATCACGTAAAGGTGTGTAAACGATGCATAAGAGAGGAAATTCGATGCAGTTCTTTTTTCCAATCATATCAACGTTCATTTAACCTCTTTTAATGCCACTATAAAAAATTGCAATTTTGGCAGCTTATATTGCTTTAAAGCATTTCATTATATTTACGGTTTTTTTTAACGTTTGTAATGACATCAGAATTGCTGTTCTGTATAACATTTTTTCACAAATAACACGTACACTGCACGTGGGTTATTGAACCATGACTAGTTTGAGGCATTACATTATATGAGACTGCAGCATATTGAGCACGTCAGGTCTGTTTGGTAAACAAATGCAAACGAAATCTGTATACAACTTTAATCTCTATCTCACCATTTAAAAAAAGTGTATCAAATACGGAGTGATTGTTTGAAACGTGTGGGAATTTTTAACAAATGAAAAGGCTGTACATTGCTATTGAAAGTCGTAATCTCCCACCCCCACCCTTGATGAATATTCTTAGATCCGCTCCCACATAATAGATAAACATTCATATAAATGTTCTACACTATTTTCAGATGAAAAACTTACAGGTTTTATTTTTCCTGGTTCTATACCAGCGGAAATACGAATCTTATGCTATGAAAGTGCTTCTTGTTAGATGAAAACAAAATGTTGATCACTGTCATATATACACCGACAAGATTTTCCTGTAGCTAGTATTGAATGACAAATATACGCACGCACGCACACACACGCACGCACGCACGCACGCACGCACGCACGCACGCACGCACACACACACACACACACACACACACACACACACACACACACACACACACACACACACACACACACACACACACACACACACACCCTTTCATTTACCAGCTCCAACATTGTTTTATTGATTTTTCATAAAGGATCATAACTCTTAGATCACTGATTCTGTTCTCACTATATTTAAGTCTGCATCTAGCCATTTTATACTGTATATTCCTATAACAAATTTAACCATAAAGATTTATTCCTTAGAGCAGGCCACAGAAAACTTATTTTGACATTAGAAAGTGCCATTTACTCGAGAAGTAAACGATTAACAATTTTCCTAAATTCCATTTACTTCAAATGTAACTGAAAATGACTGATGCATAACTAATCGGTATTGACAGTTAAATCCTTACTGTCCTACACGTGAGATAAGAATCGATACCTTTATCACAATATGTCCTCGCTTAAATGACTTCCTCCTAACCTTCACTGACTGAAGCGATAATCAAAACTGCTCATACAATATGAAAATAAACCTCGCCTTCAATTCAACAACAAATAAACAAAACAAACAAATAAACTTAAATTCAGAGAGGTTTCAACATCAGTAGATATCCTGAAGAAGTAAAACTACTATTCTAATCGTAGTATTGCATTGATATCTTCAACATCCAATCAGTTTCAAGCTGTTTTTAATATCATTTTGTGGTATCTAAAATATATTTATAGGACTAAGTATCTAATGTTTTTTTTCTGTACACATAGCGGTAAAGTAATGGACTAGACAAAAACAGATGCCCCCTCACAACAAATATAGGGCATTGGTCTCTCCCAGTCCAAAACTCCAAACACTTTGATCCTTGCATCTTCTTAAGATGCGATTAATGTGGAGTTCACGCATTTGTCTGATCTTTAAATTCATTCCGTCTAGACATTTTGAATTCTAAATTCTTTACCTTTTACCTATTTCACTCAGTATTTATAGCAAGTTTGTGATTTAAAATGTGAATAAATAATGACAACTTAAAAAAGATTTAATTTTGACAGCTTACCTTTAATTTGGTTTTTCCTCTCACCTTAATCACTTAGTATCGCTTGAACAAGTGAGGGAAAGAAAAAAAAAATGAAATATTCTGTATATGTATACCATAATGAAGTCTGAAGCTTACATGATCTTTTGACCCCCAAATCAAAAGACCTACTCCAGAATAACGCGTGTAGTACGAGATTGAAATTGTATTGGTGTGGAGGGCAATCATCGTGTCATTTATAATCAGCACCCATTGAAATCTTCATTCAATTTGTTTGTTTGTTTGTTTGTTTATAGCCGCCTGAGCAATTTTTCAGCTATCCGGCGGCTGTCACCATTACCGGTGACAGGGCTGCAAATTTAGGCCTATGCTCGGCACTCAGGGCCTTTGAGCAGGGAGGGATCTTTATCGTGCCACACCTACTGCGACACGGGACCTCGGTTTATACGGTCTCATCCGAAAGACCGGCACCCACGTCCCACAGTGGGATTCGAACCCCCGACTCAAGGATCATCAGCAAAAAGGATTATTTACAGAACAATACAAAAATATGCTCACGAGGATATTTTCAAGATATTCATATTGTCATATTTTGCTTTGTAAAAAGTTGGTAGTTATTGTAAAATCTTCAACATGAAAATATTAACTTTTGTACCACCGTTTTCATTTTCGATACAGAGATTCTTCTTAGACCAAAATTCTAAACATGAGACAATCCACACATACCAAAGCATGGTGTACTGTATATTGAATTTGTTATGCGTCGTAAGAGTTCTATCAATTTCAATTTCATAATATCCTTTCGAAAATTTAAGTTTGAAAAAGTAAACGTAAGTACATTTAACCCTTGCCAACCGGATTGAAAAAAGACATACGCGACGGTTCTCAATAATACATAATTTTGCGTGCTAATGGGGCGTGTTTTCGGATGAGACCGCAAAAACCGAGGTCCCATGTCACAGCATGTGTGGCACGATAAAGACCCCTCCCTGCTAAAAGGCCGTAAACGTCGAGCATAGGTCTTAATCTCCATATAAGTGAAAAATTCTCAAGCGGGACGTTAAACAATAAATAACCAACCATCGACACTTGTCTCGTTTTCAAAAATATCTTGGGGTAATTTACCATGTCTGCTTCAGAAGTAGCGTATCTAGATAGTTCCTGGTTGTTGCAAGTAAAAATATGAAGTCGGCTTGAGATGTAATTGATACAGCAAAGAAGTAAAGAAAAATCTTTGGAGCAAATCAGGTATCGAGTCCGGAACCCTTGTAGTACTAGCTCAGTGAATCAACTATACTGAGGTACCCAATTTGATATAGAGGGTATGATAATTTAACTACAATATAAAATTTAAATGACAAAATAATTTGAGAAAAAATGTCAGAAGCGTCTGGGATATAGAAAGCCAGTTTACGTGGTGTTTAGAACGTTTGTCCCTTACCTTAGATTGCGTACTAACGCTATTTAGGTACAGGTTTTGTACTTGTTTTATTGTCCCAAATATAACCCGAAAAAGGAAACGGAGCACAAAATTAACATAAAATGATTTCACAACTTAATTAAATTATGTAACACATTAGACAAATTTTGTAGTAAATTTTTGCAATTGTAACTTTAATTGGTACAAGATTAATATTCAAGACTTGACAAACTTACTCAACATCGTCGAGAACATCTGTGACACATTGAAAGTATTGGCTTTGTTGCGTTTGCGTTGGTCGTAGCAGATCAATAGACAAGGTAAAATTTCAATATTGTTTTGATGATATAGATTCATTTTACATCGAGCAACATGTTATCTTGCGTTCAGCTTTGCTGAAACATTAGTTAGGATGCATAAATGGAACAACAGTAGGTTGTAAAGTGGTTTCAACGAAACAATGAGCTTTCAAACTTCCCTTGCTGAACACAAAAGGAGTCTTATGTCCATTTTAGATACCATACAATCCAATATCAAAACGCCATCACCTCAGAACAGGTCACGTTCAACGCTGTCCTCATCAGCGCAACGTTCTTCTCGAAAACTCTGACGATCATCCGAGCAGTAACGGGTGACCAGCGATTCATCCGAGCAGTAACGGGTGACCAGCGATTCATCCGCGCGGTAACGGGTGACCAGCGATTCATCCGCGCGGTAACGGGTGACCAGCGATTCATCCGAATGGTAACGGGTGAACTGCGATTCATCCGAGCTGTAACAGATGAACTGCGAGTCATCCGCGCGGTAACAAGTGAACTGCGATTCATCCGCGCGGTAACGGGTGAACTTTGATTCATTCAAGAAGAAAACATAACTGCAAACTAATAATTCAAATTTATGACAAACGGGATGACTTCAACTTCTCCATCGCCATATTCCGATATTTGTATGACAATGGTCCATAATCACCTGCATATGGTATTGACTCGATATGCGAAAGCATGTTCTGTGTATAATCAATTTTTAAAGCGGGGCAAGCTATAGAAAAATATTTGATGTTACAAATGGTTTCAACAGTCTCCTTCAAAGTCAGCTTTATGCAAATTCTATGGTCGTTATATTGATTTATTTGCAAATACAACCATTCGTTAGGTTGAATGTTGTCTGACGTGTTTCATTGGTATGAGCAGCAGGTTGTAATTAATATTATTTCTATATATGGTCAAATGAAGAATTTCGGAGACAGTTCAAAATAAGTAAAATCCTATTTGACCATACATAAAATAGATCAAGAAACCCTATGAAGAAAGTTTATAATGACTTTACTCCCATTGTCCATATACATATATTTTCCTAGGGTATCTAGCCATCTAAGAGACCCAAGGGGAAATAACATAACTTCTAGTAGTTAGTTTATGGTATGAGAAGTGTAGTGTAAAGTCAGACTTGGTACCAGGGCTTTTTTTTTTTTTTTTTTTTTTTTTTTATAAATCAGAACGATTACTTGTATCCAGTGCATCATAAGATTTGCTTTTTCTTTTTTTGGGTTGTTCTTATTTCCAGATTTGGTATTGTGGTCTACCATTGCTTTGCAGTATCTATATAGACTTTTCCCTTTGGCTGCATTTTTCCAGTCTGCCACAAATGTAACATTTCTATTCATTATGTATGCCAGCCTATTCCATAGAACTTTATGAGCTTTTCTTTTCTTGATTTAGTTAACATTTTTCTCCCAAAGTCAATTCATTTCTGCTGGCCTAAAGGCAGTTATGCGTATCTGACAGAAATGCTATTAATTCGCCAATTTGTTTTACAGTAAATGACTTCTGAAAAAGCTTTTGTGACATACTTACCAAAATATAGCAAATGGGTCCACACATTTTGGACAAAAATTATTAAAATATACCTTTTGGTTTAAAATAAAATACCTGTATGGTTTTGATTTTCATGTTTGCAGTATTATCATTTTCTGTTCCATCTGCCAATCTATCCATTAAGAGACAATTAAAATCATATTTTAAAACATCCTGCATTGCTCAAAATTTGGATAAATATATCATAAATTGATAAACCATTCTGAAAGTTTTAGATAATTTAAAAGAAAATGCGAAAGAATAAACTCCCTTTGTCACGACAGTAAACACACTGCCATTCCATTATACAGACTGCAACACACCTCACCCATGCCAATCAAGTTATCTTCAATTAAGGAAGATATTTTCCCTGTTTTGATTGTTTTACAGTTTGTAGAAATCTGATAATGTATGTACATCTGTTTAGATATATTACATGCACAATTCAAAATATGGAGTTAAATACACACAAACATCTATATATGTAAATAATTAACAGAAAATAGTTTGTTTAAACTTATAACTATTTAATTCTATCTTACCGAAACTCTTTCAAGAAAACCTTATAAAAAGTATAGAGAACACAAAATTAAGAGTAGAGCCAACACAGACCTCTGGAAACACCATATATGAAGTGTAAGCATCCCCTGTTGACCGGCCACACCCACCGAGATCCCTATATCTTGATCAGATAAACAGAATAATACGTAGTCAAAATCAGTGTGTAAAGAGCGGGCTTTTCCAATGCTTTTGCCTTTGGTATCTTTAGAAATTATCATGATAACCATTTCCTCATGAATGTGCTACAGTTGTGAACAATGCGCGTATGAATCTTGATAAATGTAGTACGTCAAATTTAACGACTGGGAATTCCAACAGAATGAAAGTAGAATGTAAATATAAAAAAATAAATTTCATATTTGGAAATTCATAAGGGAATGAAATGCCAGCTTCACACGGGTATAATTTTCATGAGGCGGTAACCAAAAACCCGAAGGAATTTGGGATTTACAGGAAGCGGTAACGCTACCAAAAATCCCGAAGGAACTCGAATTTACTTGTATTTCGTGTCTTGTTATTTTTCTGGAAGATTTGTCCCCGAAAATTAGAAATATGCTCTTGATCAAAGCGGAAATAAATTTACTGAACATAGTAGAGCAAACATTTTTTCCTACAGGTATCTAATCAGATTTGATTTAGTACGTATACACTTGGCTTGTGAAAACCACACTACTTGTAATATTGACATTGAATCATATTTCAATAAAACCTTACACGAATGCTGCTGATTTATAGCCATGACTATCTTTAATATCGATAGCGTGTGTATATTTCTGAAGCCAGATGTGCGATATGAACATATCTAAAAATTAATTAACCCTAGTCTGAAAGTAATCATTATGACATGCGTGTAGCATGTTATATTTTTGGATAAGTGAATTTAATTTTAAATTATAGGAAAGAAGAGGAACTAGTTTATTCATGCTGACGTATACGTATAAATCGCAGCATCCATGTTCAGAGAGGACCCCCCCCCCCCCTTTTTAGGGGGGCTAAATAAAAGACAAAGCAAAATAACTGAGAATAATAAAAAAAATATATCAGCCAATAAAATCAATGGATAAACCCCTCTCTCATCAATCCCTTGCACTCAGATATGCAGAATATATTTCACTACACAGACTTGCCAGTATACCATACTGAATAAGCATTCATACAAAGCACAGGGTAAATAGCTTCCCCTGACTGAAGATAGCTAATTTTCGCGGGCAAAGTGTGTCGCAGTCTGCACAAAGATTTAACATCGCGTTTACAAAATTTGTGGATATAATCGATACATCGAATTATTTTTTATTCAAAGTTTCATATGAAGAGTAGTATAACAGCTACCACAACCTTCTATGGGAAAATTATGCAAATTATGTCCATTAAGATAATAAGATCATCGAAGGGAGATATTGAAGTACATTGTCGCGAATATATGAGTACTGATATATAAAAGACATATGAATATTAATGGAATGTAAGTTTGCTATTACTAATGAGTAAACATAATATCTAATTCTATCTTATAGAGAATATATAAGGACATCTAGTCCTGTAGAATGTGTAGATTGCTTGTCACCCCCTCCCCCCACCCCCGGGAGCCAGTGGACTCCGGAACTTGAGATCTCCGGAAACATTGATACCGGAATCCGGTACTCGTTGGTAAACTTAGTCCGTATAATCATTTTGCCATGGTGATACATGTAGTATTTAAAATGTACTTCCTTAATGGATATAAATAGTATAATTTCCTTATAAAAGATGGGAGCAGCGGGCAACGATACGATTATGACGTAATTTAAATTTTCGCTATTTGCACTAATTATCCCGTATGTTAAACTGACCGTTTACGAGGTAACTGACCAATTAGAATACTTTTTCTGACCATTTATCCTTTATCTACAAGGCACGGATTTTTTTCAACAACCAGCTCTTTCACTCTCCAAGCTCTTCCACTCTCCACCTTCAACATCCAATTCTTCTCCTCTCCAAACTTTCCTGTTGCTACAATAAACATTCTGTGTGCATTACCACTTTTTGTGCACCACCTCTTTGCTAGGTTTTATATTTTTAGCATTTATACATGTTTTATTGGTTGGGTTACTTCGTGTCATGTGACCAGTCAGCCTGCTTTAAACGCTGTTCTTATTAGTCGATTTTGTCATGTAATCTAGGTTATGCAATACGTAATCTTAGTTTCTAGTAATTTTTTAGTTTTAATAAATGACATATCCACACAATGGATGAATTCTTAATCTTGCATATGTTATATGTACAGCAAAACAAGCTGCAAATCAACATACTGATTTCGACTACGGATTATTTCGTTTACCTGGTCAAGATAATAGGGCTCACGGCGGTCGTGACCGGTCAACACTGGATGCTTACTCCTCCTAGGCACCTGATCCCACCTCTGGTATCTTCAAGGGTCCAGGTTTTCCCAACTATAAATTTTGTCTTCTATATAGGATTTAGACAGATACATTCATTCGTAGTTAAAGAGATTTCTGTCTCCACACAAGACTAGACTCCTCAAACCTTTCGTGAATCTTCGGAAAATTTAGACTAGCAACTGTTTTAGCGAGATTCAGATGCTGATAAAACAACCCATGTTTGTACTCATAACACGGAATCACTTCGCGTATGTTCTAATGACTGGGAAATTAATACTAAGAAATATGAATATGCCAAGCCCGAAAAAAATTATTCTATTATAAATGTTGAGGATTCGATCAAATATTTTTTTTTTCAGTGAAGTATTTCATAAGCAGAAGCATTTACTAAAGATAAGTTTGTGAAACTGCCATAATAAAAATCTTGAACTTAAATATATATATATATATCTGTGTGTGTGTGTGTGTGTGTGTGTGTGTGTGTGTGTGTGTGTGTGTGTGTGTGTGTGTGTGTGTGTGTGTTTTGCTTTTCAAATTTTGTTTGCAGCTATTTTTCATAAAATCCTCGGCACACAGACTTCCACTGTTTATATATATACCCATAAAAAGACACACGCACAAAATGTTTTCACCAAATGTCGTCCGGAGAAATTAAAATGTCAACCTTTTGTTAACATGAATGAAAAGGTCAAGATAACTAACAGTAAGGCAAAATAACTAACAGTAAGGCAAGATAACTAATAGTATTCAATATCGTAATTCCTATAGAAAATACAAATCAGGGAGATGGGCAAACACGGACCCCTGGTCATACCAGAAGTGGGATCAGGTGCCTAAGAGGAGTAAGCATCCCCTGTCGACCGGTCACACTCGCCGTGAGCCCTATATTCCGATCAGGTAACGGAGCAATCCGTTGTCAGAATCAGTATGCCAAGAACGGCCTAACAATTGGTATGAGACACATCAGACAGCATTTGACTTAATGGTGAGTGAAATAAAAAGAGGCCCATCACCCACATCGCTCACCAGATTCACCTTGGCTCTGCTCTTGTTCAGTGCCTTTTAAAAGATCTTTTATTTCCATGAACAATTTTGACCTCATAATGTGGCTCCAACATAGCCCCGAATGGTCATGACATAATTAAACATGAATTACACATGAATTCTTCAATATCAATATGACTAACATGACCATGTTGTTCTGAAGAAGATTTTCATTCCTGTAAAGATGCATCATGTTAACTGTGATCACCCTAACCACAGGGTTAATATCTTGAATTTAAAAAAAAAATAAAAGTGTGAAATTTAATGGATTGATACTTTTAGATAAAATACTTTTAAAAAAATATTTAAAAAATTTAATCAAATAGCAACAAATTGTATTATAAACCGATAAATTGTAGCAACATATATATTATTCCGTATAGTGAAACAAAATAAAACAAAACTCTTAGAAAGAAGCACCTGTGATTGTATGATTGATTGATTATTTATTGCTTTCCGCCACATTCAACAATTTTTCAGTTATCTGGTGGCGTCCAGTTTTTGTTGGTGGAGGACAGAACCCAGATACAATGTACCTGGGAAGAGACCACCGACCTTCCGCAAGTAAACTGGCAAACTTGCTGACATAACGCCGCGGCCGAGATTCGAACACGCGCCGACAGAGGTGAGAGGCTTTGTGATTTTGAGCCCGATGCTCTAACCACTCGGCCACGTAGACCCCTGTTACATTGTATTGTATGGATACACATATCTCCTTATGAGTTCCTCAAACACCTCATATCATTACTCTTGACTTGAGCTGATATACATTTTTTTTTTATAAAATGCATTCATTTTCTGATCACGAAGCACCGACTTTATATTTCTAGAAATAGCTTGAATATTCTATGATGACTTTTCAATTGATGATAATTTCTTCCGTCGAATTCTCTCGCAAACTTTTATATATATATATATATATATATATATATATATATATATATATATATATATAGATAGATAGATAGATAGATAGATAGATAGAGAGAGAGAGAGAGAGAGAGAGAGAGAGAGAGAGAGAGAGAGAGAGAGAGAGAGAGAGAGAGAGAGAGAGAAATCCGGTTCTCCTGGTTGCAATAATTTACATTCGTTCTATGTCAATTTAAAAGATCACTTGTGTCAAAGTGCTTCTATCCAGAATTATATAATACATGTCATGTGTCATAATCCCCTTTGACCATCAAAAATCAATCACAAAGTTATTTAAAAGATTAATACGATTTGTTTACAATTATTAAAAGAAAATATAACAGAAAAAGTTAGTAACTTACGATCGGTATACAATAAGAGTATCAGCTGCTGGTTTAATGCCCAGCTGAATTCACACACAAACTGTCACAATTCGACTGTCAATTCCACTCAACGTAATTCCTGTAGTCCCTAGATTTAGCCCAATGCATGTATATCTTAATTTTAATTACGAATGCTTCCAAATACGTAATTATCAGTGCTCAGTGTTACCATATCCACAGTGTATTTATACTAAAAATGAAGTTTATCCAGCATCTAGGAAAATTTAGGTCATAGATGTCAATCAAGTACAAATGCATTACACAACACACAGTGAAAAAGCGAAGATTTATCAGTATTCTGAAGTTGATACTAAATAGTGCTGGAGTTCCTCATTGACAATGCCTACGTTGTCTTTGGTAATCAGGTCTTCCAACAGCCAATTGGAATTCCAGTCGGCATGATTTTTGTTCCTTTATTAACTGACATGTTTTTGTGTTCTTAAAAGGCAGAATTTATTCAAAAGCTTCTACGTGAGAAGAAAAAAATCTTGCTCTGGCTTTCACCACGAAATTTAGATATATAGACAACGTTTGCTTGTGTCTAATAGCAATGTTACTTTCATTCAAATGTCGATTTGACATATTCCAGTGAACACGAAATAAAAGACGCTAAAGAGTCTTCCATATATGCTTCATGTTTTGGACATTTCATTGAATATAGACGTTAACGACAAACTAACATCTTTATGACAAACGGAGCGACTTCTCCATCGTTAACTTCCTCTATTTGTGTAGCAATATTCCATTATTATGTGCATATGATGTTAATATCTCTCAACTGATTCGATGCACGAGAGCATGTTCGGCCTATGATCAATTCTTACTTTAAGGAGGCTGCTGACAAATAAGTTTCAGTATTTCGCAAATTCTATGGCAGTTATAATGATCTGATTTGTAAATACAACCTGCCATTAAGTTGAATGCTCTCTGACGTGTTTCATACCAATTGTTAGACCGCTCTTAACATACTGGTTTTTACTACGAATTATTCCGTTTATTTGATCAAAATGTAGGTTTCACGACGGGTGTAACCGGTCAACAAGGGACGCTTACTCTTCATAGGTACGTGATTCCACCCTTGTGTCCATGGGTCCATACATTATAAGATTTATGAGATTGATCACTGTTCGTTATCTTCACCTTTTTCATTATTGAAAAAAAGAAGAATTACTTTATATAAGTGTATAGCTATTGTGAAGTTAGACGGAACGTTTCATATATATATAAATTACGATTGGGTACTTTAGCATGATGGCTGTTTCTCATGCCCCCTGTCCGGAGTTCCTTCTTAACTGCCACGGGAAGCATACAACAGCATGCTATCGTACCATTACCAGTTGATAGGGCAAGCATTTGAAAGGCACGCCGCCGGGACAAATATGTACTCCCAGATTAAAAGCGAGGATGGAAAATGATCTCTCTAGGATTAATGGTGATCGAGATGTCCACGATGCGGGTCCCTTGTCGATCATATTATTTTCTTTCACTTGAATTGATACGAGCTTCTCTCATTACGCTCCTGTCTTATCTCGTCATGAATTCACGTTATTGCTGGCGACATCTTTCTTGAAGCAAAATTTAATGTTTGGACAATTTATTGTCATAGAAAAGAAGAACAGACAGATAGTCTGACTGGACCAATATGAAACAGTGACCTGTACATTAAATAAATGATTGAGTTGATAAAAAAATGGAGAGTGGCAGTTATCATAATACATATGTGTACTGAACATTTTTTCGTTCAAGATTACAAGATTCGTTGACATTATTAATACATAATAATTATATAAATTCAAACGAGGAATTACACCAATGGTGGTCCTTAAGAAGGCATAGTTTCTTATAAACTAGACCTTCAAAATTAAAATGATCTTCATCGTCTTTCGTCCTTAGATATGATTGGTGTCTTCCTGTATCAACGACCAAATTATGTGATGATAGCCTAATTTTTGATATATTCTTGGCACTGAATTCACCATAGGAAAAATGTAAATAAAAATGATCAACTGCATTCACACGAATTATACGCTTTTCCTCCCTATCGTTTTCCTTTACAATTAACTGACAAATGAATTGACAGTTGATTTTATGGAACAATTCATGTGAAAACCTTATTAGATAGGGTTCAAGGTCAGCGACTGACAGGGAACCTTTAAATTGCAGGAAACAACACACAGGTGTTTTGTTTGTTTGTTTGCTTTGTTCTGGTTTTTGTACATTTGTAATTCTAAGGGATCTGCATATTGAAATGCCACTTTGAATTGTGTAACTAGCTATTGGTCTATTTCCCTATCATGGTTTGCATAGTTTTCATTATTTTCATCATTTTCAATGAATGCCATTTTTCATCTTTACAATGGTGTACATTTAATTAATCGTTACACAACAAAAACAAAACCACAGAAAGAGTGTACAGTAAAAGTGTACAATAAAAGTGTACAGTAAGAGTGTACAGTAAAAGTGTACAGTAAGAGTGTACAATAAGCGTGTACAATAAGAGTGTACAGAAAGAATGTACAGTAAGAGTGTATAGCGCGTTTGTACTGACGTGTACACGTATTTCAAATTATGACCAAATTTTACAGCATAAACAATATACATGGATAAATTTTTTTATCTCTTCAAAAAGTTGCACTAACCGATGCTGTCAAAAACGATATAGAATATAACATCTGATTTCGTCACAATTGCTAAGTATAAAATTAGTCTGTTGGTGCTGACTGTGGTATATACTACATGCATGTATGTATATAATTAGGACGGTTATATGTGTTGATAATGCCAAAGAACTATATGCAATTAGGAAAGTTAATGGACTAAGAACTGGCTCTAGTGTGTAATTATATAGACACTTTACTTGTACAATTATTCTCTAAATATGTATAATTAGTTTTATTTAAATACATATGTACTAAAAAATAAATTTGAATTATGTTATCTTGAACTGACCATCCATTTTGACTACGTTATAAGCTATGTACAGCATGTTGTAAAATGTGTTGTAATTAATGCATGCCTAAATTGAATTGACGTTATCAATAGACTACGTGCACGCAAATATATGTTTAGGATGAGAGACATGTGTGAACTTCTTTTTTTTTGGATGTGACATGTCTATTAACACATAGAATACAAAACTGACCAACAAATGACCAATGACTGACCAACAAATGACCAATGACTGACCAACAAATGACCAATGACTGACCAACAAATGACCAATGACTGACCAACAAATGACCAATGACTGACCAACAAATGACCAATGACTGACCAACAAATGACCAATGACTGACCAACAAATGACCAATGACTGACCAACAAATGACCAATGACTGACCAACAACGTTATGAATATGCACGTTCTAATTCTCTGTATAAGCGAAATTTCGCTCGTACATTTTATTGGGTCGAAGTGTAAAGTACAACAAAGGTAATATTATTTCCTGGAAACTTTCATTGAATTCCAGGTAAGCACTTTATTAACCTGTATTATTGACAATGCATTCTATCAATATAAATTTGTATATTATCAGAATTGATTTCTAGTTTCTTCATACTATCTGTGCTGATAGCGCTAAATAGTGTGTGTGTGTGTGTGTGTGTGTGTGTCTGTGTGTGTGTGTGTGTGTGTGTGAATTATTGCGGTATATAACACTCGTAGCTCAGTCCTGACTCTCGATCAGAACAAACTTTTTCTTATTGCCTATGTAACACTCGATAATTTTCAACAGGTAGACGCTCTTGATATTTTTGTCAGCCTTTGTAGTTTAGATTTAGTGCTAGTTTATTCATTTAGTTTTCATTTTTATGTAAATATTTTGTCGTTCTGAAGAAGAGACAGGACGTCCCATCAAGCTATCCCCATATATATATATATATATATATATATATATATATATATATATATACGAGATGACGTTCATAATTCACTCCAAGCGTTATCGTCTTGTGTGTAAGTTTTCGAAATTTTTATTTTCCTCCTGAGGGCCAATGCCAAGTGGGGGTGAAAAAAAAAACCTGACGTTTTTTCGATATCCCCCCCCCCCCCCCCCCCCCTGGTTCCCAGAACTCCTCTTGCATTTTACGCAGTAGTCAAATTATCTTTTAGGCCTTTAACTGTGCAGTAAGTTATGGAATTTTCTTTTTTCACCTTTAGGGGCAAATGGGGTGGGAAAATGACGTACAAAAGACTGGTGCTCAGTGCACTGTGTCATATGCAACAAAAATATCAAATTAGGAATTCATTATTTATTGAGTTATAAATTTATTATTTTAAATTGCTAACATAAGAGGCCAGGTTGCATTGAATTACCCCTATATATTAAAAATTACAGCCAGATATATGCTATTACCACGTTTGAATATACATTATCGCTACCGTTAGCCAGAGCCTTGTGTATGTACATATAAAAAGTACATCTGAAATCGAGATGAAAAATGTATTTTCTGACAATGAAGCTGTAATCTATTTCTCCCAGAGGTCAAATTCTCATGATAACATGAATATTTTATGCTAAATCTGATCATGTATATTGAAGTAAATTACAAAATAATTATAGAGGCTTCTGGTTACACAAGTACGATGGGGTGTATATTTAAAGGCAAAGATCTTACTGTCTAAACCTATGAACATCTGTTGGTTTCAGTTTTGAAAGGGTTAGGAAAGGACTACATTTTGTGGCGGAAGGATTCTTCAACCAAAACAAAAATCTAAATTTGCACGATTTTGCAGCTTTTGTTTTATCCAACATATCGCCAATAATTATACCTAGGTATGCTGTGGCCATGTATTTCAAATTTGTAATTCATGATACTATTAGTGGAGACTGTAAACTCATTCAAATGTTGTAAATCATTATTTTGGTTGACATGTTTATTGTAAACAGAATGCCGATTCTTAAAAACATCTATATCGTTAGCATTTTTGGTCAATAAATAAAACGTGTGACCCACCACCTCTGCTTTCTTAAATTCCATCTTATAAGACAAAATGTTGTGATTTATGTGCGATTAAAAATAAAAATTGCGCAAGATGGAACTTAAAGATGCAGGGTTAATGGGTCAAATTTTTGAATTATTGACCTAAAATGATATTCATAATTCATTTGCAATTTTAAAAAAAATGACAATTCTTATGAACTCTCAAATTTTTTCATGTATTAAGTGCATAAAGGTCATTATTTTCAATCAGCTAGCACTGAATGTTTAAACTGTATATTGTTAAAAGGCATGGGTGCGTATGATTGATTTATGTTGCTTGTGTTGACACTAACAGACAAATTAGGTCTATGTGAATAAATCGTTAGTAAATGTTTAGTGCAAAAAGGCAAGTTTAACGCACTATAGCTCAATAACAAGCACTATCATCTTAGGTTTTCTTTTTTGATTTCATAAGTCCTTGTTAATGTGGAAAAAAAATAAACTTCCAAAAACTTTTGAAATATCACTCTTTTGAAAAAGAGTATTCCAGATAGGATTTATAGATTGACCACTATAGGATTTGGGAGATTGACCACTATAGGATTTAGGAGATTGACCACTATAGGATTTAGGAGATTGACCACTATAGGATTTAGGAGATTGACCACTATAGGATTTAGGAGATTGACCACTATAGGATTTAGGAGATTGACCACTATAGGATTTGGGAGGTTGACCACTATAGGATTTAGGAGATTGATCACTATAGGATTTGGGAGATTGATCACTATAGGATTTAGGAGATTGACCACTATAGGATTTGGGAGATTGATCACTATAGGATTTAGGAGATTGACCACTATAGGATTTGGGAGATTGATCACTATAGGATTTAGGAGATTGATCACTATAGGATTTGGGAGATTGATCACTATAGGATTTAGGAGATTGACCACTATTGACCACTATAGGATTTGGGAGATTGACCACTATAGGATTTAGGAGATTGATCACTATAGGATTTAGGAGATTGACCACTATAGGATTTAGGAGATTGACCACTATAGGATTTGGGAGATTGACCACTATAGGATTTAGGAGATTGATCACTATAGGATTTAGGAGATTGACCACTATAGGATTTAGGAGATTGACCACTATAGGATTTAGGAGATTGACCACTATAGGATTTGGGAGATTGACCACTATAGGATTTAGGAGATTGATCACTATTCGTTATTTTCGCCTTTTCATGTAGATAAGCATATTTTCATGACGAAGATCGAAAGTTACTGATATAGGTACATAATATATTTTTGTTGTTGTTATATATTGCTACAAGTGACAATTTCAATTAAGTGAGATTAAAACACATACTTTACTTTAGTATTAAAATACTATTAGTTCTATGCCAGATTTCTTTATCAAAATACAGTAAACTATGGAAGGCTACAGGCGTTTTGCCCCCTGAACCCCCACCAGGACTTCGCCCTGGACCCATTGAGGGCCTAAATGCGGTCCTCAGACACCTGCGTTTTTTCCATGCCCCTACGCTTAATGCAGGGATCTTCCCATGGATGTTTTGGTTGTTTGTTTTAAAATGGACATAATAAACAATACAATCACGGAGGAATGCATCATTTAGGCCATACTTCCGGTAAACATGACAATTATTCCTTAATCATAATAAATCCATTTATGTTTGTTTGTTTGTTTTGTTTTGCGTTTGGCAAATGCTTTCATGATTACGGTTAATGTCATTATGTTGCATGTCATTGCGTGCGGCGATGTCAAAACTTCACATGGGTGAGACACGGACTTTTGACACCTGTTTGCGTCCACAAATAGAATGTCCAAATATAGAAACACATTAAAATAACTCGACCACGTTAATCGGCATTTATGGACATTGATGACTCCCCCATTTTACATGTAGGGAGGTCCTGGGACGGAGCCCCGCTCACGCTAGGATAAGGCGTTAAAATAGGTAATGGTTGCTTCTCCGCCAAACGCTCGGCATTTCAGAAATGAAAGTCGTGGGTCTTTCAGATATGATTTAAAAATCGGAAGTCCCGTGTCAAAGCAGGCGCTGGCATGTCAAAATCTCCCAGTGCTATGTTTGCGGCTAAAATGTCTTGTGAATGACAACGAAGTGTTTTGTAAACATCCAAGATGTGTTTTTACGAATAACTACGGAGTGTTTTGTGAATAACTAAGAAGTGTTTTGTAAATAAGAGTTTTGTGAATAACTAAGAATGTTTTGTGAATAACTACGAAGTGTTTTGTAAATGACTAAGAAGTGTTTTATGAATAACTACGAATTGTATTGTGCATAACTAAAGACGTGTTTTGAATAACTAAGAAGTGTTTTGTAAATAACTACGAAGTATTTTGTGAATAACTACGAATTGATTTGTGAATAACTACGAAATATTTCATGAATAACTACGAAGTGTTTTATGAATAACTACGAAGTGTTTTATGAATAACTACGAATTGCTTTGTGAATAACTGCGAAGTGTTTTATGAATAACTACGAAGTGTTTTATGAATAACTACGAATTGCTTTGTGAATAACTGCGAAGTGTTTTATGAATAACTATGGAGTGTTTTATGAATAACTACGAAGTGTTTTATGAATAACTACAAAGTGTTTTATGAATAACCATTTTACGAGTACGTAACTGTTATCAAACATAACTTCTACGTCTACCGTACAATTTATGTACCTCAGGGCGCCAAGCAAAGGTCTCAATTTGTTGTACTTCATATACAGGTGGAAACATCTCATTATGAGTAAAAAATTCTAAAAAGGACGTAAAACAAATAACCAAAACAAAACATATGTATGTACGAGAACAATAAAAGCATTATGTTGAACATTCAAAGTAACTTTTCACACCACGTCAACTTGTTGCTATCACATTTGACCAAAAACTAATAATTAAAGCTTTTTACCATACCGATTAAAATTCAATCTTTAAAAATTAAAAATGGTATCTTTTAGTTAGAGGCGGTACAGATATAGAGGATACTCTGAATTATGCCTGTGGCGAGGGGTTGGTTGTTTCTCCTAGTATAAATACATCTAATTTTAAGATTCCTGGCCATAGAAATTACTAGAAGTGTAACTAGAATTTTTAGCGATATGATAAAATAAATAATTCAACAAATTAATTACATGATCGTTTTCTAAGGAGTCTGACATCGGTGCAGCGTACTTGTTTTAAAACGCGAAGCATACCTACTGAATTTTGATGCAACTCTTGTATGAAAAAAAAAAATCTACAAAAGTTAGTCTTGAACGCTAAAGTACTTCCTGAAAGTCTCTAATCTAAAAGATATAAATCAAAATATAAATCTTTGTCTGTTATGCCAGTTTTGCCCCACGTGAACTTTTTACACTTGTATGAACAGAAACAATAAACTACAGGAACTAAGACAAGAATTTACTCTTATGATTTTATTTCAAAACCATATATTCTCAAGTTTTATGATAGCCCAAAACCAATATCGTATTGCCTTTACCGCATGCACATCAAAACGTCATTTACGGTCGCAGTGTCGAAGGTCAAATAATAACGGAACATCAATGCCAATCGTTTGGGCTTCGTATTTTGAAGACAACCGCTAAGGTAGTTGTAACTGTGTAGAAAACAAATCATTCTTTTATTCTATTAGACTTACATTTTTGATTATAATTTCATGATATAAATATACTGATCAATACTTATTCAGCTGGTTTTGAATTTTAATTATAATTTTATAATATAAATATACCGATCAATTTTTATTCAATTAGTTTGAAATCTTAATCTTAATCATGATTTTATAATATAAATATACAGATAAATTCTTATTCATTTGATTTTAAATTTCAATTTTAATTATAATTTTATAATATAAACATACAGATCAATACTTATTTAATTGATTTTAAATTCTAATTAAAATTCTATAATATAAATATACAGATCAAAATTTATTCAATTGGTTTTAAATTTGAATTAAAATTCTATAATAGAAATATATAGATCAATACTTATTCAATTGGTTTTAAATTTCAATTTTAATTATAATTTCATGATATAAATATACAGATCAAAATTTATTCAATTGGTTTTAAATTCTAATTTTAATTATGATATATATATATATATATATATATATATATATATATATATATATATAAAAGCAACAACAACAACAAAACCCCCAAACAAAACAAACCTTTTGTTAATTTGAAATGTCTTCCAAAATTGTTTGTTTGTAGACATCATTTACACGTTGTTCGATTATTATTTACATTTGAGATATTCCAAAGATAAGATAAACCTAGATTTGCCAGTTCTCTTTGAATGTATACAATCCCAACAATCATTACAGGAAACTTGTTCTTTATAGCATTTAAGAGTTAATTTAAGCCAATACTTCAATATTCTTCTTATGCTTAAATTTTCATTTTGATCACTGAAGGAAATTTTCCTAGTTCGAAATCAATTTAAACATGAATTATCATAAGGTAGTGCCTTATCTTCTCTAATTTTTGCTTCTTTCCTGAAAATAAGAGTTTTAGTATTTGTACATTAACAGAGTTAGTTTTCATTCGTTAGTATATTCATTCAGAGCGTCTAACAGTTTTCTTTAAAACAAATGGAGTTTCTGATATAATGACCATATCGTCTGCATACATGAAAAGGAGTAAATTTATCAATTGAATATCGATACTCGGAAAATGTTCCTTAATAAAGCTCATCTCAAAATCAATAACATATAAAGAAAAAAATTAGGGGACAAATTTTCGCCTTGCATTAAACCTGTGTCTTTACAACAGTCACTTAAAACTTCATCGTATTTTACACAACTTTTAACATTATTTTACATTGACTTAATGATATTGAATAACTTCCTTTTTATACCTTCAATGAATATTTATTACCAATCATTGAATCAAAAGCCGAAAGTCGTTGAAGCAACAATACAACCTCTTTTTACTACAAAGGGTTTTGTTAATAAGTGTCTATAAAACAAATATTGCACGTATACAGAAGAACGTTCCGCCCTAAAACCAAACTGAGGAATGGTTAATATACTAACTTTTTCCCATTCAGAATTCTGTTATCTAATATACTTGTACACAATATTCCAAAGCAACTCATCAGTGAAATGCTTCAATGATTTTTGGGTTTTACTTAAACCTTATAGTTACTCAGTTAATTTATTAATATCAATTAAAACTATACAACATATAATGAATGTACAATAGCGCATGCCATAAAAATGATAATTAAATTGTACATCAGAATTCAATCTGGAGAGTAGACGCACTCCTTTATATCACCACTAAATCATGACAGTCTAATTAATAATATTTTCAATTTGTAATATTAATTTATGCTTTAAAATTGAATATATTTTGATATCTACAATAATGATATGGCAAATAGTATTTTTTATGAACAGCATCTTTACAATTAAATAGATAGTTAAATAGTCACCATTGCACCTGTGCTACACAAATGACAAATTATATCACTTCCCGTCATTTCGAAATTCCTTAAACTAATAAGCAACCACTATAAATATTTGATAACCTCATTAGAATTGTTGTCTACAGATTATTATTACTTACTTATACCAGCCATCTCTGACCTGAAAAAATACACAAGGCATGTTGGCAGAACTGTCATTGTATTTTTTTATTTGAATCAATGTTCACAGTTAACATGCCACTCGCGTGTACCTCCCCTAAGCACCGATCTTACCACTCGTAAGCCTTGGCCGCAGAGCTGGTGGACCTGGAGACAACAGTATCCCTCCGCAAATGATTTTCTGTCAAAATTGCGCCAACATGTTACCAGTAGAAATTGTCTTATTTACAGAATTCTTCCTCTGTCTCTAATTGTCATAACGATTTCTGAAATTGAAAGAAAACTCACCGCAGAAAATGAGTTCATACAATTTATCTTACAGAATTAAATTTTCAAATGAGCCATAATATTTAAAGAAGGGTGGGAGGGAAATTCGTCTGCCCTTGATCAAGGTGGAAAATGATACGGCTGAGAGCGTATGCTCTTGTTATGAATAATTATTGACCAAATCATGAACGGACAGCATCATTCCGGAAAAAATAATTGCATTGCGGACTGTACAATCATGCAAAAAACGTCTTTCTTAATAACTGTATTTATCTTTAATGGATAAATGTGAGTATATTGAACCATTTATTTGCCTTTTTCATGTTATAATTTACAGACTTTAATTAACTAATAACTGAATAGATAACTTCAATAAGTAGTTTTCTAATGATAGGTTTGAGTTACATATTCTATAATTAAAACCTTTCGAGGAGTTGTACATAACACTGAAAAATTCTTAATTTTCCTAGATAAAGCTGTACCAGAGACAACAAGCATTAAACATTTCCCTGATTAAGTTAACCCGAAGAGTTTTGCATTAAAAAAAAAAAAACAATCTTAAATCTATTGGACATAATTTTATAATTTTACCCTAAAATGTAATCATCATCCCAACTTTAATAATAATCTCTAACAACTTTCTATAAATTTCATCATAAATCATAAAATATGGAATAGGAACTTTTCAGATTTAATATGTATTTCAAAATATTAATTCTACATTTGGATGTTGGTTCAACTCCGCAAGAAAGAATCTCGGTTAACGTCCCTACGCTTATGTGGTAATGCACGATAAACAAATGAAATCAAATGATGTAAGATGAAGGTAAAATGAAACGAAAAATGAAGTGTACATGATAACATGGAATAAGAGTGTCATCGCTGAACCTCTGTCTGGCTGGAGTAAAACTGGTCCATACTTTGCTTGTAAACCCTTATCATACATTCTTAACGTTATGATCAACCATACCTTTACTAGAGAAATAAATACCTAAATTGTTTATTTGATATTGTGACCACAGTGTAAATAAATCGTTAACTTGGATTTGCCCCCTTTTGTCAAACCACGTGAGGAATTTTTATATCAATGTTAAAAGTCATCAGAAAATAGGATCATCTGAACACAAATAACTTTAACTCGGTGACGTTCAGGGTACTACTTAGATTGACTACAGAAACAAAAAATGCTTCTTTTGGTTTTTTAAATCCCGACACCAAACACAACATTAATTTGATTTTCGTACGGATATATCCGCCGCTGTGTGACTGTTATTCGACACTTGATCAGTCTGCATGTTTAGAATGGTGACATTGTGTAACGTTACAATGAATAATGGGCTCTATATATAGCTCTGATTATTGCCTATGTTTGTCTATTTATTTGTCACATCGTTCCTTTAGACTGAAGTTTTTTGCCTTATCAATTCTCCAAGACAGCAATGTTTTTTTCCCCATAGAAACAAATTATTCATTGATTCCTTTATTATAAAATGAACAATATCTCGTCTAAAATGATTTTTAAAATCGTATTTTTAATTGTAGTTCTTTAATATGTATAAAACTATTCACTACAAATATATACTGTAAATCACTTTATTTCGCGAGACATAATTTTTGCGTAGGTACGATGATGCATTTATTCACGACACATAACTTTTGCAAACCATTTTTTATTGTTTAAGTCTTTTATGTGTAAAAATGTATTCGTGAGAACTAAATTTTTCCGAATGGCTAGTTTCGCAAAATTACGCGTAAATAATGTTCTCGCGAAAAAAAGTGATTTAGAGTACATTATACACTGTGCGTTCATGGAAATGATGGGTTTTCTGTTAGAGTCTCATACAGTTCGACTACTCTCTCTATCAACTCCCTTACGTCTGACCCAAACATGACAGATTACTTGTCTCAGTTTAAGAATATCTTTTAATCTTAGAAAAAAAAAAATTAGAACAGCGAAAGAATTTCGAAAGTCGGGAAGAATTCTTTTTTCTTTAGTTCTACACAGAAAAGCTGCGTATGTACTCAAAAATGTGGTTATCAACGTATTTAGAAAGAATTGTTTTAATCAGATACATGTAAAAACATACATCGGAGTATTGCGCGAATGAAAGGGACAAATAAATACCGCGGATGAAAGGTGTAGTAATGCAAATGGAAAGCGTAATAATGAGAAAGAAAAGCGTAATGACGGAAGTCAAAGGCAAAATATTGCAAAAGAACGGAGTAATAACACGAATCAAAGATGAAATAACACAAAAAAGGAATAATAACGTGAATCAAAGGCGAAATAACGCGAAAGAACGGAGTAATAACACGAATCAAAGGCGAAATAACGCGATAGAAGGGAGTAATAACACGAATCAAAGATGTAATAACACAAAAAAAGGAATAATAACGCGAATCAAAGGCGAAATAACGCGAAAGAACGGAGTAATAACACGAATCAAAGATGAAATAACACAAAAAAGGAATAATAACGCGTATCAAAGGCGAAATAACGCGAAAGAACGGAGTAATAACACGAATCAAAGATGAAATAACACAAAAAAGGAATAATAACGCGTATCAAAGGCGAAATAACGCGAAAGAACGGAGTAATAACACGAATCAAAGGCGTAATAACGCGGATTTAAAAAGGGTTATTACACGAAAGAAAGATTATGAGTTAAGGAAGGAGGATTACTCATACCAATGTGTCCCTAATATTGGTAGATAGTGCAGTCCCAAATAACGGACAAAGGAGTTACAATTATCTGAATAGAACACACATGTACATGTGAATTTGTACATTTCGTAAATCTTTTACAATAAAATGTGTTTGAATGAAAATATATTTGTAATATGGGTGGGCCAGGGGGAGAGCCCCGGAAGAAAAAAAATGAGTGTATATTTTGAAAAGTAGCCGAACACAGAAATTGGAAGTTCCAGGGACCCTCGCTGTATTCAAATTGAACAACATATTATCATGAGTACATGTCAAATAAAATGAGGTTAACAACATCATGTCGCGTTATTACGCCTTTGATTTCCGGTATCATGCCTTTTGAATCCGCGTTATTACGCCTTTGATTTCCGGTATCACGTCTTTGATTTCCGGTATCACGTCTTTTGAATCCGCGTTATTGCGCCTTTGATTTCCGGTATCACGTCTTTTGAATCCGCGTTATTACGCCTTTGATTTCCGGTATCACGTCTTTTGAATCCGCGTTATCACGCCTTTGATTTCCGGTATCACGTCTTTTGAATCCGCGTTATTACGCTCTTCTTTTGCGTTATTACTCCTTTGATTGGCGTTATTACATCTTGAAAAGCCGCGTTATTAAGCACTTCTTTTTCCCTATTACGCCTTTCTTTTGCGTTTTTCAGCTTTTGATTCGCGTTATTACGCTCTTATTTTGCGATATTTCGTTTTTTTTTTTTTTAGTCTTGTAAATCCGCATTATTAGTCCATCTTTTACATTATTACGGTTTTCTGTTGCGATTTTACGCCTTTGATTCGCGTTATTCTGTCCTTCGTTCGCGATAATGCATCTTTATTGCGTTATTATGCCTTTTGATTTAAGTTATTACGCCTTCCTTTGGCGTTATAACTCCTTTGATTCGCATTATTACGCCTTCCTTTGGCGTTATA
The DNA here is from genome assembly GCA_024699665.1 of Ostrea denselamellosa. Classification (NCBI taxonomy): domain Eukaryota; kingdom Metazoa; phylum Mollusca; class Bivalvia; order Ostreida; family Ostreidae; genus Ostrea; species Ostrea denselamellosa. The sequence goes on along the minus strand of JAMZEH010000047.1, from coordinate 8,335,784 downwards.
ACTCCTTTGATTCGCATTATTACGCCTTCAGCAATATTTTCCGGTCTGTTTTAAAAGTGATGGCATGCAATCGGTTCTCACGCGTAATTTCCAACTACACGTGCACACACTATAGAATGTACTTTGCGAAGGGATCAGCTAACTTATATACAGACACATGCTGTGGTTTTCCCTTATATTCGAATTTACTGTTATATGGAAATATAGTTGATTTTTTTTTTTTTTTTTTTTTTTTTTGAAATTTAAAAAAAAAAGTTTGATAATGATAATAAAGACAATATCTTCAATAAACTGAGCCAGACCTTCATATTGCTTGGGCATTTTCCGTTACATTCTTTGATAATCTGCCTCATATAATGTCAACTTTTGACTCGCTCCCTATAACAACCCATGTCAGAATCGTCTACATGTTTTATTAATTTAACTCACCACAACCACAGTTTTTTTAATCACAGTTTTTAGTATTCTCAATTGAGAAAGGTTGGGTGTCGTTATCCTTAAATTACGAACGGTCCATTGACCAACAAAATTTTTTTTCACATTCCTTGTAAACTGCCTGGAATATCCATATCAACTATTCATAAACTTTAATAATTTCCATTGACGAATATCAGTCCGTCTATATTTAATATTAAATACACCGTGTCTAAGTTTCAATGTCACATACTAGCCTATATTATATAGCCAGGACCCCCCCCCCCCCCCCCCCCCCTCTCGGTCCTCCTATCGTTTAGTGTATGTTCTTGTGCACTGCACGTGAGATTAAAGTTTCTAAATTTAAGAAAATAAAACCTGGGATACTAGTATAATCCAACAACATTTTATGCATATAAAGGATGTTTGTAAACATGGCCATCAATAAGAAAAGTTTCCTACTACATGTGTATGTCGTTCAGAATGAGTTATCGAAACCTTTAAACCCATTACGTTGAATTACCCTTCGATTTTATTCTTTAGAATTCTGTTTTAAGAATAACACCAATAATTATTGGCAGGTAAGGTCTGGGCATGGAGTGTCTAGGATATGTGTATTCCGGGTTATTTAACCAACAGAAGTAGGTCATTTGTTATATTTACCTAAGCCTTTTATTTCAGTCATGAAGCGTAGGATATTGAGAATTTACTGCCAGGGATTTCGATGGTTTCCTTCACGCGAACACACATCCTCTACTGTTCAGGCTACCAATGAATCCACCAACACATTTTCCTCCAAGACGCTGAAAAACCTCCCCAGCCCACGTGGTATATATAGCATACCTTTCATAGGGAATGCCTTGCAAATTTCTCCGTATGGTGAGTAAATATTAGTAAGGGAACTTGTGATTTTTTGGTCATAAGCTACAATTATGCCCACACACAACCTGACTCTCTGGACCGATTTCATTTGTCCAAGATCGGCGTACGGCGAATTGCGCCGGTCATGTGACCGGGAAAAAGTGGCGCACTGTCAAATGAAACAAAGTGGCTGAAAAAATATATGATGGAACACACTGCTATCGTTCATGTCAATTTTATAATATATTCAGGTCGTCCAATCCTTAACAAAACTCACAGAAATTCTATGAAAGAATGTATACGATAGATACATGTATATCAGATAAACGTGGAATCTGTTTTGGCACAAATAAAAAAAATAAAAAAATCAAAATCCGATTATTCGCACTGATTATGTATCATTATCTTTTGATATTTTTAAATATTTATCTTGTAAGGATATTTGCACCTTTACATATTGAAAATCGCATTTAACAGTGTTAACCATAAAGCGGCGAGAACATCGCTGGTCTTCTGAAACTGGCGTATTCGGCGTACGCCGGCGCGCCAAACACAAGCAAATGGAGTGTCACGCCAGGTGAACAAAGGTCTACCAGTGCATTCGGAGTACACCGTTTTGACGAATGAAATCCCACACTTAATTGCCAGACACCAAAAGCAGGCCTCGCGTCTGTGCATGCTCCATCAACATTTGTGTGCTTTCGACTCTCTCTCTCTCTCTCTCTCTCTCTCTCTCTCTCTCTCTCTCTCTCTCTCTCTCTCTCTCTCTCTCTCTCTCTCTCTCTCTCTCTCCATTGCCTGTATACTAGGAAAAAAACCTTAAGACTAAATATGTGATTTAGAATTTATCAGATTAACACAGTTGTAATTGATATTTATTTAGTGCCTAAGAATTGATAGTTTTTAACTGCTTAAACCCCTCCCCATTACATAAATGAGTGTGTCTGAGAGGTCTACCAGCTGCCTCTGCTATTTGTGTCTGTTAGACTATGTATTGTGTCTAGTTGGGACTGTATCAAAATTCATTTTAGCTCACCTGAGCCGAAGGTTCAAGTGAGCTTTTCTGATCTAAACTTTCCGTTGTCTGTTGGCGTTGTCGCCTTTGTAAACTTTTCACATTTTCATCTTCGTCTCCTGAACCACTTAGCCAATTTCAATCAAACTTGGTACAAATCATACTTAGGTAAAGGCAACCTTCTTCAAATGAAGTGTCATGTCCCATTCAATGGGAAATAATAACAAAAATGCAAAAATAGGGTGGGATCATTTAAAAATATTCTCCAGAACCACTGGGCCGGAAGAGTTCAAATTTGCATGAAAGCTTCCTGCCACAATACAAATTCAAGGCCACAAAGGGTAGAGTGGGGCCACAATAGGGGATCAAAGTTTTCCATACGAATACATAGGGAAAATCTTAAATTTAAAAATCTTCTCAAAAACCATTGGGCCAGGAAAATTAAAATCTATATGAAAGCATCCTAACAAAGAGTAAATCCAAGTTTGGAGACGTCACCATTGCCGGTGAAGGGCTGCAAAATTTAGACCTATGCTCGGCGCTTACGCCCTTTGAGGAGGGAGGGATCTTTTTCGTGTCACACCTGCTATGACAAGGGGCCTCAGGTTTCGCGGTCACATCCGAAGGACCACCCCATTATTTAGTCGCCCCTTACGACATGAAAAGGTACTGAGGACCTATTCTATAACCCGAATCCCCACTGGACTGTTTTGGTATATACGAGTGCTGTTCGATATGTAATGCGTATTGTACGATATCTCAAAAGCATTCGACACAAATAGTGAAATGAACATTACATCCTTTCAAAGTATTCTCCGCGGTTTGAAATACATAATTTCAATCTCTGAATCCATTTCTGAAATGCGTCACGGTACGCTGATTTAGGCAGGCCTCTGCGGCACTGACTGACTGATGGCTGAGCCAAGGGTTTGTCGGGACTTGTATCGACGACCAGATAACCTTTTAAGTTTTGGAAAAAGGAAAAAGTCGCATGGGGCTAGATCTGGAGAGTATGGTGGGTGTGGAAAGACGGTAACCTTTTCCGACTTAAAAAATTGCTTCATAAGCTCAAATGTATGTGATGGAGCATTATCATGAATTAGACGAACATGCATAAAACCTAACACAGGGTTTTGTTTATGATAATATTTCATGGGCTTTTTCAGTATAACATCTCGGTAATACCGACCTGCAACATTGTTGCCCTTCGACACCGGAATGTGTACGGCTATACCATCACATGAAAAGAAAATGCAATAACGAACCTTCTGTGTGCTTATGGTTCTTTTGGCAACTACAGGCCTTCTACCGTGTCTATTTAGCCATGTTTTGTTTCCAATTTTTCTTACTGGTCCGAAATAGTGAACCCATGTTTCATCACCAGTAGCAATGTTTGCAAATTGTCTTTGATTGAATTTGTGAAACATTTTGAACAATTGGTTAGCGCTTTGTACTCATACCCATTTTTCGTCATCTGTCAATATATGCAGTATACATCTGGTAGAAATCTTTCCTACTTTTAAAGTACGCTTCAAAACGAAATGCATCCGCGATGGCGATATGCCAACAGCTTTAGCAATATGACGTATCGTTACCCGTCATGACTTTCAATTATTTCCCTGACTTTGAGACATATGCCATGCCTGTTATAGTCACAGGTCGGTCAGATTTTGCTGCGTCTTTGACGAACTCTGTGCCTGTTAGAAATTTCTTTCTCCACCTACGAACTGTCTCATAACATACATTATCAGACCCATAAACTTCCCCCAATTCCGTAAAAATCTGTATTTCCGAATGACCGAGTTTTGTGCCAACTTTTATATAATTTCTTCAATATTCTCAAACCGTTTCCCAACCATTAGTAAACTACGTTAAGAAGGAAATGACGAATGGCAGGAAATCTGATACGTTTTTCTGGGATAAGATTTTATCGGGTAAAATTCAATATGCTATTCAGTATATACCTGGTATTAGCTATATAGGGTTTTTACATTTTAGTTAAGAATAGGGATATGCACTTGTTCTTCCGAGAACTCCACAAGCGCCATGGTAAAATGGTAAGGATTCGCCTTGGATCGAAGAACTGTGTAGTGCTGTTTGACCCGGAACTAATTAGTGCAGCCATGGCACAGGAAGGAGTCTACCCGGAACGATACGCGGTACCTATAATGGATACCTATGTGAAAAACACGAAAAGATGTATGCTGAGTCACCAGTAGGCATTTTATAAATACAAAAATCTAACTCGTGAATCATGTGCATATTACAATTCGAATATCTCTTTACTTAGTAAAAACTATGGTGTGATGCCTTCGATAAATAGTTCTTTTTCCTTGAAAGATTTTTGTTTTACTTTGGTCTAATATGCTAGATATCCTATTTCTATCATTTTAAACTTTGTCATAACTTATGCTATACATGTTAAATAACTTATGCAATACATGTTAAATGAAAGAAGCTCAAGGTTATACTTTTAAAGGTGAATTTTAACCTGGGTATCGATTTGGAAATTATACATTGTTAAAACGTCATAATGAATCAAGTGAAAAGTAAAATAGTTATTGTGCCATTGCCTTCCTGCAGAAGGAACTTTCACAAACATATCCTGTTAGCATTCATGGCTGTTTTAGAAAAGGTCCAGATTGGCAAAACATACGAAGCCCAGCACAGCAGAGCATTAAGCCAGCAGTCCTTTGGAAGTATATAGTCCCTCAAGTCCAGTGTGCCGAGGAACTGGTCAAATGGCTCAGTCGTCATGGTGATAACAACCCCAACGTCAAAGACGCCTTCATGAGATACTCAGCTGATGGTAAAAACCACTATAGTATTTTTATTTTCTTTACTAGCGTATATATATATATATATATATATATATATATATATATATATATATATATATATATATAAGTTAACCTATATTCAAGTAAAACATTAAATGAGCTATTCATATGTTCACATGCCCGCTCTACACCCACAGCCAATTCCGTCGTTGCTTTCGATAGAAAGATCGGCTTCCTTCGTAGCATGCAAAAACCTGATCCAGAACTTGAAATATTTCTGAACAGCATCAGCCAGTTCATGGAAATGATTGGGCAGAGTTTGTTTACCGTTCCTTGGTTCAAGCTATGGCGCACGAAAATATACACGCAGTTCGAGGATGCAGCTAACACCGTCTACAGGTAAAATGATTTAAACTGATTGACAGAAATGCTCCGGTAACTTAATGATGATTAACTGTATAATCTTCAAATCTATCAAACCTTTCTTTGTTTTAGAATTAGTGGAAAATACATTGATGAGGCGAGGAAAGAACTGGAGAGAAATCCAAACACGACTGATGGCGACCTGACGATTTTAAAATTCCTTATTCAGAATGAACGGATGCCGAACACCTTCCTTGTGAATCTGATGGCAGCAATTCTGTTTGGTGGGGTTGAGCAGGTTAGGCAGCAGTTTATAAATGTCATTCAACTTTTCTTGGAAAGTTGACAAAATTGAGTTATATTCACACTGTTAAAGTGTATTGTCCAAATCCTCCACCTTATATACGTAGCATACAGACAAAAATGTTGGAACTAGTCACAGGTGTGGTATGATAAAGATTCTTTCCTGCTCGAAGGTCGTAAACGCCTAGCATAGGCCTAAATTTTGCTGCCCTTCGCCAACAATTTTCCGTATGACAGCTTGTGGTCAACAAGTTGGAACAGCCATGACGCAATTAGTCAGAGTAGTATTGTGACGTCAATGTACGCTTAATGTGACATCATGATGTCGTTGTCAAATGAACCACATTATATCTTTAAAGGTTTTTCGCAGCAAAATCATATAAATTCATTTACTATCGCGTATCATATAGAATAACAGAACTGCCAGTGTACGTTGATTATGTCGGTTTGTGCGGTCTCATCCGAAGGTCTGCCCCATTTAGATGCCTCTTACGACAAGCAAAGGGTACTGAGGACCTATTCTAACCTGGATCTTCACAGGATAAATATTTCGTGATCACTGAGAGAAAGTGTATCAGAAATACAGAAAGACATTTAAAAATCTTTTTTTTAGCGTACACGCGCCTGGAAGGTCTCCATGTTATAGGGTTTGTTTGGGGGAGATTTCTGCTTTTCTATGGTTATGCACACTGTTCTCTAGGTTTCCCAGCTGTTGATGTGGATGTTCTGGTTGCTGGGCAGGTCCCCAGAGAAACAGGAGAAGCTCTACAACGAGATTGTGACCAACATAGGGGATTCTACTCTCACAGCAGATCATCTTGGACACATGCCTTATTTAAAAGCGTGTGTGAAGGAAACATTCAGGTTATTTCAAACTTTATTTGATTTTGTTAAAAGTCTAGTAAGTATCTAAAATTTGTTTTCCGTTTCGATTTATGTTATTATTTTGCAGGCGTATCCCTCCAATAGCCTCAGGAATCGCCAGAAAACTTACAACGGATACCGAAATAGGAGGATATCAGATCCCTAAAGGGGTAGGAATTAGTTTCCGTTCTAATCTTGGATGCAAATGTTTAAACCTAATAACCTCAATCAAACATTTGTGATAATGTAAATAATTAATCACTGTTTATTATATAATACAGGAAGAGAATCAGATGAATACTAAATCGTATTCTATTGCAGACCTTTGTGTTTTTTGGCAACAACACCTTGTCTATGTCTGAGGACCAGTTCGAGAATCCCGACCAGTTTCTACCTGAGCGGTGGTTACACGGTATTAACGATCCCCAAAAACAAAGACTTATGGGGCTCTGTGTTCTGCCGTTTGGGATGGGGAAAAGAAATTGCTTAGGGCGGCGTTTTGCTGAACAGGAAATCCATTTGGCTGTTATAAAGGTACATTATCAGGATTCTACATTAACTTTTTTTTCCTACTTGTCAATCCGGACAAGGGACGAAGATATTCACTTGTCCGAACTTCAACTTCACTTGCCCGAAATATTTTCAAAGAAGATCTAATATTGTCAACTTGAAAACTGTATTACTAAAATTATAGTCCATTTTATACTTGCTTGCTTGATTTTTGATCTTATTAAATAATAAAAACAACAAAACACATCAAACAAAATTTTGCCTAGACTTCCTGTCTTGAATCAATGACAGAGAAAATAACAACAACTGAATATAAATGTTCACAGGTTAAGTTGCCAACATCAAACATGTAATCACTGTCACATGATCTAGAGAATCCAAAGTCCGTAGGGCCCGGGTTGTTAGAATAGATCCTCAGTATCACTTGCTTGTAGTAAGAAGCGACTAATTGGGGTATTCCTTCGGATGAGACCGAAAAACTGAGGCCCCTTGTAACAGCAGGTGTGGTACGTTAAAGATCCCTCCCAGTTCAAGGGCCATAAGCGCCGAGCATAGGCCTAAATTTTGCAGCCCTTCACCGGCAAAGGTGAGGTCTCCATATGAATAAAAAATACTCGAGCGGGACGTTAAACTATGTATAATCAATCAATCCATCTTTACAATATTGAAAGTAGTACGCAGTAAGTGAACACCGATCCCGATCGAGTGGGATTCAATTAGTTTACATAGCTATTAATATCGGGATCGAAGTTCTTTTACTTGATTTGATCTACGAGAAACTTTACCAATAATTCTGTTTATTATTTGGAGACTTCTTTACATAAAAAATACATTTGTCCAATCGGACAAGTGCCGAGCAATATTCACATGTCTGATTTTTTTCCCACTGGTACCGGACAAGCGTTAATGTCGAGCCATGATTACATTATGTTCCTCGAATTTGTTCAGAATTTGAACCCGACTTCTTGTGTAATCACACTTTTTGTCTAGTCAAGTCAAGAATTCAGTAAATGTACACCTAATACCGTATAACGGGTATTTTCTGTGATTTTCCATTTTTAAAGGAAAAAAAATCGCAAAAAATTGCAATCGCAAAATAATCAAAATCTTATTTATGTGCATCGTTATAATGCAACCGCAGAGTTTAACGCCCTACCTTTTAGAGTTCAAATCACAAAAATTTCCAACCGTAACATATGCCCATTATACGATAATTCGAAGAACACATAATGGAACTGAAGATTAAATATGATATACATTATATATTATTGATTTGTTCTGCAAGATTGTAGCTGTATGAGAATATCCCAATCACGACGGTAGCTCTCTGGATATCTTAAGCGCGACTGTAGTTATACAGAAAAAAATCGGATTTAATCCCAAGCATACTTAAAGACTGTAGCTCTCGGGATGGGGGACATATCCAAAATTTTCCTCAGAGAGCTACTTTTGCAGCTAATCCAATTGATGTTAAAAATTTCATAAAGTGTAGTATCTGAGGTTCTGTATTGTATTAGCATATCCTCTAACTCTCCGAGATGCTTTCAAATGACAGCAGAAATTAACAATTTGCGCAATAATTTCAGATTTTACAAAGTTTTAGAGTGGAGATAACAGATGACTGCCGAGACGCTCTACCCAAGTATACGACATTTGCCGTTCCCGATCGACCAATCAAATTCATCTTTAAACGGCGTTGTCAAACTCCTTGAGCTACATTGTATGTGCAGATTTCATGTATGCGTCACCGCAAAGCTCTCTCCACAGCGGATATCTACGTTTGCACGACAATAAGATTCATATCTGATTTACATAGATCAGTTGTTTTCGTGTGTATCTTTCATCACGTGTTATCGATTCTTCACAACATGTAATCAACTGTTTTTTGCAAGTGCATCAAGGACTATAATTATAGATAATGATCTACTACATTAGCATAAATAATACTCATTTTAAGAACAATATAGTTCCATGTTTATCTAGGGCAAACATTGCAAAGGATACAACACAGTTGTATACTTACTGCATGCATAAAAAATAAGATAAATGTACAAAGGTTATACAAATTGCGATGAAAATGCTACATATGTTTAAAAAAAACTGTCTTCATCCGTGTAAAGGGAAGTCCCACTGAAATAAGCCATACATAATAGGTTTGTGTTTATGTAACAAATTAGAGCAAAAAATGCGAGGAATGGCAAAAACATTTAAGTAACTATTAAATGTTGAACAATTATATGCATAACCCGCTTCCAAAGTCTACGAAATAGATATGCACACATTGACTGCATTTTGCACATGTGCAGAAATGTAAGTGGCTACGAAGTCAGGCGCAAGAACCCTATTATGAAATAAAGATTATTTTTATACTTATCTCAAGGATGAAAGCTTTAAGAAATTACAAATTATGTAGTTTCACATGATGTACATGTAGACTAAATCGTTATTTCTTTACTACGCATGTCGAATTAATAATTCAGAATTTGTATTTGTGTACAAATTTAAAATTCCAAAAGACAACAGGCAAGCCTCAAATCTTCAGTACAACTATTTATTAGTACAATCTGAGTCATGCTTAACATTTTGTAGAGACATTCCTAACATTTTGTAGAGAAAAAAATGACCCACAAATTTATATACAATATATGTCATCAACAAAAATTGTTGCCTTTTCCATGTGTGTACCAATTTGACTTGCGAAAAGGAATTACGATTAACATTTGTTTTGTTCTTCCGTTCTGTTCCGCGTTTTGTTTTGTTCTTCCGTTCTGTTCCGCGTTTTGTTTTGTTCTTCTGTTCTGTTCCGCGTTTTGTTTTGTTTTTCCGTTCTGTTCCGCGTTTTGTTTTGTTCTTCCGTTCTGTTCCGCGTTTTGTGTTGTTCTTCCGTTCTGTTCCGCGTTTTGACAATGTTTTATTGTTTTTGTTCCGTTTTTTTTTTTTCATATACACTTGTCATTTATGTAAATTATGTCAACTAGATTTATTAGTCCCCTTATTACCCTCGGCCTTTAGCAGCAAAGCAAGAGAATTGGTTCCGACAAGTTGTTGGTATATATATTCAATCTATAGGTCTGATACGCCCACACATTTCATTTAAACATAATGCAGTCAACATCATTACAATTTTCAAGTCTTGAATGCAAAAAAAAAAGCTGTTTAAAAAGAGTCCGACACACGTAGCAGAAAAGCTTTTTGGCATTACACCCTTCCCAATCATACCATGCAAGTCATAATGAAATGATACAAATAAACTAAAGAGAGGGTATCCATGATGGTTTTCGGAAAGAGGAGGAGGTAATCTTTGGAAATTCAGATATTTTAATGTAGAATATAAAAGAAGAATCAAAATCTCCCCAAAAGATTCGAACCCTCTCCAACAAGCTCAGATTCTTTGTCGTTACTGATCTCTGGTTGTTAACACATTATCTACTTAGTGGCTATGACCAAATTTGTGTATACCCACTTAAAAAAACAGTACTATATTACAGTGAATCAGGGAACAACATAACTCAAATTGCTAAAAACCTCTCTGTATATCCGGTGTGCAATGTATCCTTAATGCAATGTATGGTTTCCTAATACGGTATGCTTCCAACGAATATTTGTTTTGAATCAAAACTTTTGATACAAACTTTATTACTTCTCAAACTGTTTTTCCGGTTAAAACAAACGTTCATAGTACGAATACACTTCTGGAGAGTGTACAAGTAAATATTTTTTGGTTGACCGGTTTTGAACAACAGATGGTCGTCATCAGAGGCATTGATTCTATATTTTTAAAATTCAGATGTTTTGTATCTGCAGGTAGATTACACAAATGGAGTTTTAAAAATATATTTTATTCCAGGTACTTACAGATCTCAATCATATGTTGTTAGTAGATTAAATTGCAACTTGACTATTGTATTTCCCAGATTTTGAGATTGATTACTAAGGGCTGATAAATTTTCTGTTCGTTTCAAAATCTCCATATTTTTCACATTGTTCTTTTGTGAGTATAAAATACAGCATTTTTAAGACTGATTTAGTTTCTGTATTGCATTAATTATTATAATACTAATTATTAAAATACTAATACTTCGCAATATGATCTATAAATGCCCATACAGACACATTTTCATGTACCGTGATAACACTGTATTGGTTTTAACAAGTTTTTCTAATAAATTATATTTTATTTTACACGTTGAGTTTGTTTTAGTTCTATCATTTAAAGAAGTCCTTCCTCATAAAATGAAAATATGTACCTCAACATAAAACTCCAAAACTAGAATTATATGTATATGATTGGATTTGAAACAAAAGGCCCATGGACCACATCGCTCACCTGAGTCACCTTGGCCCTGCTGTTGTTGGGTGTTGTGGTATTTTGCAACAAATTATCAATCCTATTATTATGTCCTAACCTAACATCAAAGGACCATACACTGAAACATAATTGAAAATGAATTCACATAACACAGATGCCTCAATATGACCAACATATTTTTTTTTCTGTTTTGGATAAGATCAAAATTCTATCGATTGATTGTTGTTTTCCGCCACACTCAACAATTTTTCAGTTATCTGGTGGCGTCCAGTTTTTAATGGCGGAGACGAGAACCCAGATACAATGTACCCAGAGAGAGACCACCGACTTTCCGAAAGTAAACTGGCAAACTTTCTCACATATATCGGCGCAAGCGAGAATCGAACCCGCGCCGACTAGAGGTGAGAAGTCTTGTGATTTTGAGCGCGATGCTTCAAACACTTGCCACAGAGGACCCCTCTCAAAATTACATAATATATGACAAAAACAATGCACTTTGCTTAAAATGTACAGTCTATTCCACGTAAACCCCGACTAGTTTAGCCCCGTGGGGATCCGGGTTGGAATAGATCCTCAGTACTTGCTTGTTGTAAGAGGCGACTAAATGGGACCTCCTTCGGATGAGACCGCAAAAACCGAGGTCCATTGTCACAGCAGGTGTGGAACGATAAAGATCCCTCCCAGCTCAAAGACTATAAGCGCCGACCATAGGCCTAAATTTTGCAGCCCTTCACAAGGCAATGATGACATCTCCATATGCGTGAAAAATTCTCGAGCGGGACGTTAAACAATACATAATCAATCGATAAAAATATTCCACTATACGGCACCAGACCATGAACTCGCAAGTGTGAAATTTTATATTCTATTCACAAAATAAGATGGGATTCTTCAAATTTAAAGCGCATGTGACGCATGATGTTAGTCAATACGATCATGATTCGATATCGTTGATATTGACAAGAAAAAAAATATCTCGAACGAAATATTACACACATGATGGTGATAGTTAACACGATCGTGATTCATTATCAATACGACGTCGTCGATATCAACAAAATGAAGATCACAGCGGTCATGATTCGACATCGATACGATATCGACAGCAAGGACTGACTAAAACTAATTTTGACACGCATAATTCAGATGATTAATCAACACAATGATTCGATATCGATACGATAACGCCGATATCGGCCATATCGACAAGACAGAAAACCAAGATTTTGGTGTGTTAAACTATTTATACAAATACATTTTAACATTTTTCTGTTACATGTAGTAAAACAAAATCAAAATAAGGTCCATACACTTTAACTTTCTTAAATTTTCATGGAATCAGAGATAACTTTGAAAATCGAAGGACCAGCTCATCCACAGCTTTGGAGTGGGTGCTTCCGACAGGTTTTGTTCTTTTCAATGTTCCCTCAGCTGGGTAGTTCAATTTTTCTCTTTTGCGAGATGATTTTTTCTGGAAAGATCAATATAATAAATAGACACAATCTTTTTCGTAAAGCTGAAAAGAATACGTTATGTTCAACTTTTTCTTATCTGAATACTTACGTTTTCAGCTTTAAGTGGCTGGGAAGTAGAAGACTGTTCACGAGGCTGTGTGTGGGATGAGTCACCCCCGTTTGACATCTGTGTATAATAATATATAGTTATTGTTATATATTCATCATCACTGAATTTAACAGTGTACACTAATAAAGTACATGGTATACTTAGAAAATAAACTTGTAAACCAAGACTGACGTTTTTCATCATTTAAGAGTACTTTTCTGAATTTACTGGGGTTAGGTACACAAAACTAATATGATTTCCATTGATAGAGGACAACATGTACTTTATCGGACCTGCTAACACAGGCAGTGATTCTCTGGAAGGATGCTAAGGGTAGTAACACAAAAGCTCGTGCGTCCCTAATAGTATACCACCGAACACAACAACTCGTGCGTCTCTAATAGTATACCACCGAACACAGAAACTCGTGCGTCCCTAATAATATACCACCGGACATAACAACTCATGCGTTCCTTACAATATACCACCGAACACAACAACTCATGCGTTCCTTACATTATACCACCGTACACAACAACTCATGCGTTCCTAACAATATACCACCTGACACAACAACTCGTGCGTCTCTAACAATACACCACCGAACAAGACAACTCATGCGTCCCTAATAATATACCATCGAACACAACAACTAGTGCGTCCCTTACAATATACCACCGAACAAAACAACTCGTGCGTCCCTAATAATATACCACCAAACACAACAACTCGTGCGTCCCTAACAATATACCACAGAACACAACAACTCGTGCGTCCCTAATAATATACCAGCGAACACAACAACTACTTCACCATAATTCATTCCGTTTTTGTATATAACTATATCCCTATCCCTACCCCCCCTCCCTAAACAAAACACGTCTTCTGCGAAAAATCTACCCATATAGTTAGCCCAAATGGCAACGGAAACAATATTGTTCGTAAAGGTTTGGAACCGCCTCTTTTTATTTATATGAATTCATGATAATTCTTAGGAAATGATCCAAGTAAAAAAAAAAGGTACAGGAAGAGATTCGACATACGTCATGGGGCTCTTATTTTCTTGGGAGTAGGGGGGAGGGGAGGGTATATCTATAGTATCATGTAGTAATTACTTACGGACTCCCTTATGGATGTCAGCATTGCAGAAATTTTTTTCTCTAAACTGCTCCATAAAGGCAGATCCTAAAAGTTTAAAACAATATCAATAAAATATTTTCTTTAATATAATATATATGAATAAGAAATAGATAAATCTTTTTATCAGTATAGTGAATAAAAACAATTAAAAACGACAGACCTTTAGATAACTTTTGGCATGATCTTCACCATTGGACCCTTTTGACCGTTGATTCTGGGAATTCGTCTATAAGTGAAAACACATGCACAACAAATGTCAATTGAATATGGTTGGTCATCCTACCCACAATTATATACTTATACTACCAGTAAAAATAATTTTAATACCAGCAAGATTAAAACACTGCCCAAAGACGAACCATAATTTATTATTTATTGGCACTAAAATTAATTATACTGGTAGTATAATTATTTATTCTTCTAGTAAAAATAAATAATATTTTTCTACAATTGGAATTCATGAGTGGCCATCCTACGCACAATTTATACTAGCAGTAAAATTAATTTTATTACCAGTACCAATAACACAGTGACCAAAGCTAACCACAATTAAACGTTTATACCAGTAGTAAAACCAATTTTCGCTGCAGTATAAAATCGACCAGAGACAATATAAGAGAAAGTGAAAATAATGTTAATTAATGTTCAAAAATCATGGCGTACATTCGAAGGCCCCACTATGGCAAAAATGACAATCAAAGGCCTGAAGGGCCACAAAGGCGTCGAGTGCAATATCATATTCATCAAGTTTCTGAATAAATTTAGAGGGTAGCAGGTGAAATTAGAGAAAAACGGAGGAAAAATATTTGAGTGCCGCTGTAGACATTTCCTTGTTTTTAGGCACTCGAATATAGCTTTAAAATCATTGTAAAATGTCAGGAAAATGTGTTTACATGAAAAGAAATAAAGAGGAGAGCTTGGGCTGATGTCTCTTATCCTAAGAAGTTCACACCCTCCGCTTGCTAGATAGTATCACCATAAGCCTCGTTACTTTACAAAGGCAATAATCATTTACTTCAAAATGCAGACGAAAAATGCTGAAAAGAGTATCACTGCTTCAGAGTGAGACTACTAGTATACAAGTCATATCTCCCGTTTCATTAAGCTGTAACAATTTCAACATTTTAATAAACTCTGTTTTCAAAAATAAATCTAACAATTCAAAGGTTTAACATAATTTGAAGAAACGTTATTGTATATCTGAAGAAGATCTAACTCCCATTAAATGCTACCTAGCCTGGGTTTCTGTTATTTTCTTCGCGATATACACGTACTTGTTTTACTTAATAGAAAATAGGGATCAGGATAATAATAATAATAAAACTAACAGAAATACTCTGTTTTAGTGTTTTTGTGGGAATGGCAACTGAACCGTGACACTGTGCAGAATTTATTTTACCTCTTTAGTATTTATCTGTTCTGCTATTCCGAAATAAGGATTCTTGATGAAATTACGGGACTTTAGATATAAATGAAATTTAAGCAGGTTACTTTGTAAGTTTTTAATGATATTCACGAACAACATATTTCGAGGGAAAATTTCTCATTGATAATTCTGGTCCTTCTTTCCACAATATCCAGATCGCTCACTCTCTACATTAGAGAACGGAATTGTTGGAAAGGGGACAAGACTACTCAATGATCTGCTTTGTATTAAATTCATCTGAATAATGAACTTCTATTACCAAACAGTTGTTATTTAATTATTGGACAATGATATAAACAACGATGACAATGGAATTGTCACTCTTCCTTTAGAATATCAATTAAATCTAATGTTTCAAAGTCTTGAACCGCAAGAAACTTTCAAAAACAGTACGCACTATTTTGATTTTGCCCATTGATATTAGCTGAAGGGCGGTGTAGCGGCAAAATCCTGCATGATTGCTAGAAAGCTCTCGAGCAAGCTCGACGCCTTAAATAGTGTGTGTGTGTGTGCATCCCTCGTAATCCCCACTAGCTCCACCACAAAATGCAAGTAATAAAATGCATGAAACTTGTGCAGATCCTTAGCCATGATGGGATTGAAGATCCAAAGGTTAACCAGGCTCAATAATGAACTTTGTTTTCAGAACATGGAATATTTTTATCACCCCCCTCCAACACACACACACACACACACACACACACACACACACACACACACACACACTTCTTGTATACAAAAGTAGGCATGTATTTAGTATGTATAAACACCTTATCTCAGGCTGTCTGTTTTGATATTATGTTGAGTTATAACAAGTACATAGAATCGCCATACTTCCTATCGACATAACAATAGGCAGCCTTTATTTCGTTCCGGTTACCATAATTACCGTGATCCATCTGGCCTCCCAAAATAATTGTTTTAGAGAATACAAAATGTACATACGCTGTATATAAATAAAACTTACCTTTGTTCGTCGAGATCTGGTCTTTCTACGTCTTTTGCAATTGTTTGTTGCAATCTAGATAATATAAAAATAACATACATTTCCAATATTTTATGAAACTTTAAGAAATTAGTTTCTAACTTGTATGTTCAACATATTATTGTAGTAAATGATCAAACCTCATCTGGCGACAATGATAGATTCTGTAAAGCTGTTGTGGCATCTACAATGGCCACATCATCAAATTTCTGAAAAAGATAAACCTTATTCAATACACACCATGCCCAGTGTTTCAATAATGAACTCGTAAATAGGAAATGATCAAAACGGAGGGAAAGAAAAAAAAGGAGTCAAGTTGCGTGAAGCCTTGAATGCGTTTCTAAAGGCATTTCATTATTTTCCTCTCTCAAGTGAATGAATCGTTTCAGTTATTTCAAAAAAAGTAAATTATTTACAATTTTTTTTTTAAAGATGAATTATTTTGGTTAAAACATAGCAAAAAATAAGAAATATGTATCCTAGCAATTTATATCTTTTTAGCATTGTTGAAATTACCCTTTTGTTCCCTGAATTTTTCATCTTCTAATATGAGGTTTTTATAAATACAGTTGATCAGCTGTTAAAACGCGTCCGTTTCTTTTGACTGAGGGCATGAGAACTAGATGTATCTCTGTGACGTCATAATCAATGACATCATAATCTTTAACGTCATAATCTATGATGTCATAATTCATTATATCAGCCTATAGGAAACATTCCCCTTTGCAATTTAGCGTCTTAATATGTTTTTCAGATAAAGGAACCTTTCGCGTTTCGTGAAAAACATTCCCTTTTTGAAAAAAAATTGCTGTTTGTTGTGCAAGTGCAGAAAAGAATATTGCACAACAGCTTACGAGTTCTCCTTAAATACCCTTGGCTATTGTCATAAAGTTGCATATAAAATAGACATAAATAAATGAAATGAAATTATCTACTGATCAGATTCATTAAAATCTGTAAGATTTATGAGTAGATTTGTGAATATTAGAAAAGAAAAAAAAGTTGTCATAATATGGCAGATTTGCGCTACTACAACGCACGCAATAAATGATCATGAGAATCAATAGAGTTCCATTAATCTGAAAAATTCTTCAAAAAGTCTGTTTCTAGCGATTAGTTTATTGTTATTATTTTGGTATGAATTTTAGGGTTTTTTCCACAGGATCATCGGAAGCTTCTATAATATTAAGGTTGTATAGGCTTAACACAAACTAAAGTAGCAGTTGAATTCAGTTAAAATTATATCCTTTGATCCACTCACCTAGGATCACTCTATACGTCGATCGCAAGTGAGCGGATCAAAGGATCTAATTTGAATTAGATTGAGTACAAGTTATGTCTAGATTTAGTAAAACAGATATTTATTTATTCGCGTTTACTTACTTGAAAATTGATTGGGGGTGGAAGGTAGGAATGTGATTGGCTTTACGTTCTACTTTCAATCAATACACGATTTTATTTTTCCGATGAATTGTTGGTACCAATATACTAAACCATAGCCATTGGTACTAGAGAGTCATCTGAAAAATTCTTCAAAAAGTCTGTTTCTGGCGGATTGTTATTTTTTGCAAGCAAAGAAAATATGGCATGGCTATTTGGGTTTCTTGAGCTTCGGAAGTGTCCGTAATATTACGATTGTACAGCACACTTGTTGGAAATGCCCCAAGCAGTAGCAAAAATTCCTTTTTCTGATAAGCCATGAAACAAAAATTTCACTTCTCTGTAGACTGTGTTACTCTTTGTTCGTGCCGATCAAGCATCTCCAATAAGGGGATGTATCAAAGAAGAATATTTATCCTTTATTGTGAATGAAGCGTAATACTATTTGATTTACTGGTTCGAGTTTTGCAGATTTGTAAAATCGGGAAATCATTCAGGTACATAAAATCCACATACATACATAATTCGAATAAATAGCTGTAGGATTTATAAGAGAGAGAGAGAGAGAGAGAGAGCGAGAGAGAGAGAGAGAGAGAGAGAGATCAAAACGTAATTTTATTGGCCGATATTGTGTTATTCATTCAATACATAATTTTTCGTTTGTCTTTTATTTATAGGCGAGAGATTCCCTCTTAACACAGCTACTGTGATGTATACGTAGAAAATGGTATATAACTCGAAATAATTTTCTTCTAGAGCACATAAACTTTTCTTTTGCATCTAAAATTATAATTCAAACTTCCTATCCAAAAATATATCACGCCTATAACGCACAAAGTACTTGACTTTACATTTATACAATTAAGTTGGCACTGCAATTAGAAAAAAAATATTTAAAAAATTACCAAAATACTAATCCTATATTTGAAAATGTGCCTTTCATGAATATGACCATTGTTATTCATCATCTTCAATGCGGTTTTAAATATTCAACGGAAAACTCTGTATCTGACGCCGTCACCAACTGACGCTAATTTTAACGCAATACACGAAAGTTCACCCCAAGCTTGGGTTCGAATTAGCTCTTTAATAGTAAATTCGAACCCAAGCGATATAATGGCTTATGTCCCCAACCGATTCCGAGACATTCAACATGGTGGGGAAAAAATGTATCACACATTGAAGAAATAATTTTTAATAAATGTGAAATTACTAGTTTTGCACAGATTTGAATGGGTATCAATTGGAAATTGAAACCATATCACGTAGGCCACGCAGCTGCAAACACTGCACAATTATTCGTTGGGGGGGGGGGGGGGGGGTGGGGGGGGGGGGGGGGCTACATCAAAGGTGTCTCTCATTCAAGTCACGAAGTTTGAGTTACCCTATCAACAATATAATATTTCACGAATTCCACCATCAAGGAATTCATCCACATTTGTATTCATTTGACAAAACAATGCAATATTCCGAGAACTCTAAGAATTAAAAAAAAAAAATACGCCAAAAATATTGACTGTTGGTTTATAAATCTCAGTATCATCTGCTTGGTTTTAGAACAAAATGTCATTTTCTAGGTGATTCACTTCAGGAAAAACAGCAGTATTTACTCTTCAATTACTGAGAAACTAGAAACATATATACCGGTCGCAGTAGCTCAGTGGTATAGCGTTTGCTTCGTAACCGGGAGGTCGTGAGTTTAAAACCCGCTGATGTCATGACTGCGTCAAATTTAAGACTTATACATGTGTAGGTACTGATTGCTGCGTCGCCAAACGCCCAGCATTTAGAAGTGAGAATCACGGGTCCAGATCTCACCTTTAGTAACGCCCAGCATTTAGAAGTGACAATCACGGGTCCAGATCTCACCTTTAGTAACGCCCAGCATTTAGAAGTGAGAATCACGGGTCCAGATCTCACCTTTAGTAACGCCTAGCATTTAGAAGTGAGAATCACGGGTCCAGATCTCACCTTTGATAACGCCCAGCATTTAGAAGTGACAATCACGGGTCCAGATCTCACCTTTGGTAACGCCCAGCATTTAGAAGTGACAATCACGGGTCCAGATCTCACCTTTGGTAACGCCCAGCATTTAGAAGTGACAATCACGGGTCCAGATCTCACCTTTGGTAACGCCCAGCATTTAGAAGTGACAATCACGGGTCCAGATCTCACCTTTGATAACGCCCAGCATTTAGAAGTGACAATCACGGGTCCAGATCTCACCTTTAGTAACGCCCAGCATTTAGAAGTGAGAATCACGGGTCCAGATCTCACCTTTAGTAACGCCCAGCATTTAGAAGTGAGAATCACGGGTCCAGATCTCACCTTTGATAACGCCCAGCATTTAGAAGTGACAATCACGGGTCCAGATCTCACCTTTGATAACGCCCAGCATTTAGAAGTGACAATCACGGGTCCAGATCTCACCTTTAGTAACGCCCAGCATTTAGAAGTGAGAATCACGGGTCCAGATCTCACCTTTAGTAACGCCTAGCATTTAGAAGTGAGAATCACGGGTCCAGATCTCACCTTTGATAACGCCCAGCATTTAGAAGTGACAATCACGGGTCCAGATCTCACCTTTGATAACGCCCAGCATTTAGAAGTGACAATCACGGGTCCAGATCTCACCTTTAGTAACGCCCAGCATTTAGAAGTGAGAATCACGGGTCCAGATCTCACCTTTAGTAACGCCTAGCATTTAGAAGTGAGAATCACGGGTCCAGATCTCACCTTTGATAACGCCCAGCATTTAGAAGTGACAATCACGGGTCCAGATCTCACCTTTGATAACGCCCAGCATTTAGAAGTGACAATCACGGGTCCAGATCTCACCTTTAGTAACGCCCAGCATTTAGAAGTGAGAAT
>JAMZEH010000047.1:8160000-8312500 GCA_024699665.1 Ostrea denselamellosa | reverse complement strand
GAACAAAAGTATATCTTGAAGACAGACTTGGTGATTCCTATGTACAACCAGACTTTGTTTGAGAGGAGGGGGTGGGGTGGGTGGGGGTGGGGGGGGGGGGGTGGGAGGCAGCAATAAAATGCTATAATCAATATTACCTTGATAGAGATAACAGTATTTTAGGAATATAGGTTTTGTACAGGAACTCTATCTACCCCATTCATCCAGTTTAATGGTGTAAAATATCAATTCATCAGTTGTCACAGGAAGAGGGTGGCCTAAGTTTTTAGAGATTTAATCATGCCTGATCCCTATATGTATGTAATTACTGTATTACAATAAACAAGATCGAGTAGTCACCTTCATGTATTTATTAACACACTACCTATTGTTCAGATGTAGACATCTCAGATAAAAGTACATAAAGTATATCTCTTCAGATGTAGACATCTCAGATAAAAGCACACAAAGTATATCTCTTCAGATGTTGACATCTCAGATAAAAGCACACAAAGTATATTTCTTCAGATGTTGACATCTCAGATAAAAGTACACAAAGTATATCTCTTCAGATGTTGACATCTCAGATAAAAGTACACAAAGTATATCTCTTCAGATGTAGACATCTCAGATAAAAGCACACAAAGTATATCTCTTCAGATGTAGACATCTCAGATAAAAGCACACAAAGTATATGGACTTTATATTCCACATTTCATAAAAAGTTGAATATGCCAAAGAAACATTTTAATAGTATATATTGCAAAAAATTGATTAAGTTAAGCATATTTAAAATCACAGTATAAATTTGTCAATTTTCACTATAATACAAGGTACACATCTTTAATTTGTGTATAAATACCATGTAAAAGTTTGAATGCTATTGGGGGAATAAATTTGAGTTACAGAATACACAACTTATGCACCTCAGATGCATATATAGTGAAAAAATAGCTAAGATGAACAATTTAAAAATCACAATCAAAATTCGTCAAATTTCACGACAATAAAAGGTGCATATCTTAATATGTATATAAACACTGTGCAAAGGTTGAATATATTATTGATGGGAAACCTTTTGAGTTACAGATTACACAAAATATGCATCGCCAATAGCAAAAATTGCAAAAAGAAGGCGAAGTGAAACATGGCAAAAACAGCAATAAAAATTTGTCAAATGTTCTCATAATATGCGGTACACATCTTCAATATGTATACAGACACTGTGCAAAGTTTGAATAATATTAGTTGGATACTTTTTGAGTTACACATTACACAAAGTGTGAACCCATAAGTGTGACTGACGAACGGAGTAGAACAGCTACTAAGCCCACCATCACCGTGGAGACGTAGGTAAAAACAAGTTAAACCCAGCCCACTGGTGTAACTCCATTCCCTCTGACGCACACCAGTTACGTGGTACTTTAATACACCCCTCATGCCCCTTGATACCAATTGTGCTCATCTCTGCTATATATTTTTGTACCCACATTACAAATCTAGTTGGAAAATAAGGCATTACACTGATGAACAGCATAATTTGATTTAGTTCTGTCTTTATACAGAAACATGTATGCCCCCCTTGATGCAAAATTGAAAAGGGTTATACACATGTATACGTTAGTTGATAGTCTTTCACTACATTTTCATTAAAAATTTCTACCCAACCAGTACGAGAAAGTGTAAATATTTCTTAAACAATAATTATTAAATATAAATTTGAGTCATGACCTTGTGACCTCAAAATCAATAGGGATCATCTACTCCTTAGGTAGAATCTGTGTGCCAAATTAGATGTGTCAAAAATATTGAGCAGATAATATATTACTATGTCCAGTTTGACCCTTGACCTTTGACCTCAAAATCAATTGAAAGCATCTACTCCTTGATATGTACCAGTGTACGTAGTGTGATATATGTCAAGGAAAGAGTTCTCAAGATATTGAGTGGACAATATGTTCCTATGTCCCAGAGTGGATTTTTCTTTCTATTTTCTGTTTTTACGCCAAAAACCACAATCTGTTAAAGACTCAAAATAAACTGACTTGAATGAAAACTGACATTTTATACCTTTCTTGTCCAATCAGGAGGTAATTCACTATCAGACTCATCAGACTGCTTCAGTATCAGAATGATATTCCTTTCTCACTGGTCTTGGATGTCTGGAATTCCATGTTGATTGGTAGAAGAGAGTTTACCTGTGAGGAGGAGTGAAAAGGCAATCAACAAGTAAATATCAACAGGTGGCATTTATCAAGGTGTGGGCAATATGATTCATGGACTCAAAGACAAATACATTAAGGGCTCCTTTCAAGTATATGATTTATACACCTCTTCAAATTAACACACAATAGAACACACCAGTACATACTGTTAACTCCATCCTTAATTCATTATCTGATAAAAGTTTAGAAATAGTATTCATTAGAGTTGAAACTAAGACATCATGAACAAAAATATATAAGTCAACACACTTTTTAAGATCTGAGACGTCCATAAACAGAATCTTATATCAACGTCAGATAATTGCAATTATCCTTAAACAGCATCTAATTATCAAAATTTCACAAAAAACTGGTTACACACTTGATAAACTCAGAATTTAATGAAAACACAGTTATTGTCTTGGGTTCATTTCTATAACTTAGACTTTTGAAATATTTTATGTTTAACAAGATTTATTACAATAATTATCAGAAAAGACTCCAACAAAATTTATGTTTCTGCATAAACTTCAGTAAATCATTGATTTTACAAAATCTTACGATGTCACATGAGGGTAGAACTACTTTAAACTTCATGATTAATATAAAATCCATTTTAACACAACAGCATATTGTACACAAATCCCTATTCTCTGTGATATTTTTACTGATACTTTTCCTGTCCACTTGTGCACATCCACCATTAACATCAATCTTTCATAAATATTCATAAATTTTTTACACTGAACAGACCACTACTTCATTAAATGCCCCGGTGGCCGAGTGGTTAAAGCATTGCGCTCAAAATCACAAGGCCTCTGACCTCTAGTCAGCGTGGGTTCGAATCTTGCTCGTGCTGATATATGAGAGAAAGTTTGCCAGTTTACCTTTGGAAGGTCGGTGGTCTCTTCCCGGATACATTGTATCTGGGTTCTCTCTTCCATCTACCAAAACTGGACTCCACCAGATAACTGAAAAATTGTTGAGTGTGGCAGAAAACAAACAAACAATCAATCAATCAACCAATTATCAAATTTGTCAAATATTACTATCTTATATAGTTTATCATGTTGAAAAAAGTTTGGTCTGCTTTCAAACACTGACAAAAATACAGTTTGATATGGCACATACAGCTTTTAAGTATAAATTTACCCTGAGCATGTAGGTACCTGTTTTATCTTTGTTCTGACTTGCTCCAGCTTATCAAAAAGTTCCTGATTAGTGGGATCTGACAAAGGCATTTTTTCCACAAGGTTGATCACACTCTGCAAAACCTTGCATACCCTGAAACAGAAAAATCATATAATAGACCTATTTTTGGGTGGGTGGATTAATTTTCATGCACTTACAGTCCAACATTGTTACAGTAATGCCCCTGAGACAGGTAATGTAAAATTTTCCAATTGCTAACTAGTTATTTCCCTTTGTTGAACTTTTATTTGTGATGAGATGCTAAAGATATTTGTATATAAATGCAACAGGTACAAATATTAATCCCGAGATTAACATCAAAGGCCTGAAGGGCCACAAAGATGTCGAGTGCAATATCAAAAACATTAGGGTTCTCAATAAATTTAGAAGGCAGGTAAATTAGAGTAAGTAAGAGAAGAAATGTTTGAGTGCAACAGGAGACATTTCCTCATGTTTAAGTACATGAATAAAGCATTACAATCATATAAAATGTCAGCAAAATGTGCTTATTTAAATAAAAAGAAATAAAGAAGAGAGCTTGGGCTGAAGTTGCTTATCCTAACAAGTCCATACATGTACCCTCCTCTTGCTAGATAATATCCCCTCAAGACTGGTTACTTTACAAAGGCTATAATAAATAACTTAAAATAGCAGACAAAAAATGCTGAAAAGAATATAACTGCTTCAGAGTGAGACTACTTCTTTATAAAAGATATGTCTTTTGTTCATGTATGATGTAATAATTATACAGTATTAACTCTCTGTTTTCAATAATATCTAACAATTCGAAAGTTCAGCATAATATGTAGTAAGGTTATTGGAATTCTGAACAAGATTCAATTTCCAATGAATGCCACCTAGCCTGCATTTCTATGCCAAATAACCTGTTATTTTCGTTGCAATGCACATGCTACTTTCGTTTTGTATAATTAAAAATCAGGATTACTGAAAACAATTTCTATAGTTTTTGTGTTTTTGGAATAGCAACCTAACCATGACCACCTTAGTTTGATCCGTTTCTACTGATTTGAAATAAGGACTCTTGGTGCAACTATAGATATAAATGAAAACTAAATTTGAGCATGTTATTTTGTAAATACTTAATGATATGACACAAATTTTGCAGGAAAATCTGTTCCATAGTAAATCCATCTGCGAATAACTTCTCTTACCAAACATTCATTATTTAACTACTGGACAATGATATAATAAAAAACAATGACATCAACAACAGAAATAGTATTGTGCTTTTCAAATATCATTTAAATTTAATGTTTCAAAGTCTTGAATCGTAAGAAACATTCAAAACCAAAAGGCACTATTTGATTTCGCCCATTAAGATGAAAGGCGGTGTAGAGGCAAAATCTTGCATGATCACTAGAAGGCTTTCAAGCAAGCTTGACGTCTTAATAATGCCTAAAGAAATATCATCAGCTGTCATGCAACTATATTCACTCAGTTTATATCTGGACATATATTGAACATCACAGGTTTTTCTGGTCAAAAGTAATGCAAATAAACAGTAACTAAATCTATATATTTAATTCAATGATCAAATCTAAATTATTTCTTCTCGCTATGTTAATCTTAATGCATAACGTCCACCGATATAAACAGAAATAATGCTTTTTAAAAATTATTTTACCTACATAGTTAGTTATACATAGCAATATATCTATTGCATTAATTGCAAGTCTGAATATGTGTATCATTTATCAGTATGATATGAGAGAGGAATTGATATAAGTGCATATGCACTTATTTTCCAATCTCTGCAATACCATTGATATGTATTTGATCTTGCTCTAGTTTCTTTGAAATGAATACAGTTTAAACTAGTGTGATATCATGATACAGTTGTAAGCTATATTTGACTATAATCTGAATGATTCCGAGTGATGTAAGTTGAAGTGTTGTGAACCCTTATACTTGTAGTAATTTTTATCTAATATTTTTATACAGTTAATGAGCTTTACGTTAATACAGTAATATGTCTTGCAATTTTTATGATGAAAATAAAATAAACAACAGAAAACAAAGAATTCTTAAGCTATTAAAGTCATATAAACAGTACTGTGATGTATTCCATATTGCATGTTTGTATAATGATGTGTATTGTGATGCAGCCCTCAAACCTCAAGCCTACATTCTGTATCAACTCAAGCAGCATTCAAGGAAGTATCATACATTCTTTCATTTCTGAAGCGCTGGTATCTCGAAAATTTCAAATTGTGTTTCTTTCTAAGTACATTTTGTTACATCCTTTTGATGTATTTTACTGACTGAAAGGAATGCTGTTCACTTTGTTGTCATTAATTCATTGTAATTTGTAATTATGATCTAACGCTACACAGTTCTGACATCAGAATTTAAATAATGATGAACTTGTATATTTTTCCGAAGAAATTCTTTCATATGAAACTGAAGAAAAGTCACACAGAACTTTATAAGGTTTACGAAGTTATCTACCTTTGTTTCTTTTCATCGTCTTTTAATTTTTCCAGCAGAGTTTTACAAAAACTGGAATAAAATCCAATCTGCAAGATAAAATAATTTTAAAGTTGATTGACATTAGAACCACACAATTATTATTTTTTTTGGCTAATTCTTTTTCGAGCTCATACATATATACATTTACAGGTAAGGGCCCCTGAAATCAATTCTGGAACATGCAGCAGTTTGAACACACTCACTGTTGCTTAACTTATGTGATCAAGAGAGAGACTCTACCACATCACTAGAAAAGCTAGCTCACTAGCAAAGCAGTAGAAGCTTCCTGTCCATGACACTTCTCCCCGCTCAGGAAAACTTCATCCCAAAGCTTGGCATGGTTCTCTCCGATTGTTTGGCAAACAACATCCACTATTCACGATGACAACCACCATCATCTCTAGATGAAACCACATCCATAAACAGATATAAAGTCCCAGAGCTCTGAAGACACTCTACCTGAACATGCAGCTGCCTGAACATGCTCGTTGTTGCTTAACTTGCTTAATCAAAAAAGAGACTGCACCATATCACTAGAAAAGCTACCTCACTAGTGAGGCAATTAAAGTTCCCTATAAACTGTCTGTTACACTTCTCCCGCTTAGGTAAGCTTCGTCCTCAAGCTTAGCATGGGTTTTTTCTGATTGTTTGGCACCTGTTCTGCAATGGCATCTGCTGTTCCTGATGACAACCACTGTCGTCCCTGGAAGAAACCACATCTGTGGATGGACACAAAGTCCCAGATCTCCAAAGAGACTTTACCTGATGCAGGCCTCCCACCAAGCATCAAAATCTCCATGCTGCCACCACTTTATAATGTGCAATGGTTTAAACATGCTCACCGTTGCTACACTTGCATGATCAAATGAGAGACTCTACAACATTAATAGAAAAGCTAGCTCACTAGCAAGGCAGTAGAAGTTCCCTATACACTATCCACTACAACTCTATATCTAATATAGGGTCTAAAATCAAATTCTTTGATGGAGGCAAATATAAACAAACAAAAGTTTCAAACAAGTCATCTATCACTTGGAATCTATCTATTGGGAATAGATCCAGCGTAAGCAACATGTTACAACATCTGGAATGGAGATCACTAGAAAACATACGGAGAGATGCCCGACTCACACTGCTCTACAAGATTGAGCACGATAAGGCTGCCATCAGCAAGGAGGGGCGTCTAAAAAGACCAAAGCAACTGACAAGGAAAACACATGACAACAGTTATCAACAACCATCAACGAATAAGGACTACCGCAAATACTCATTCTTCCCGCGAACCATCAGGGACTGGAATTCACTACCACCAGAAACAGTCTCAGCACCGTCACTTGAAGCCTTTAAGGCTTTGGTGATTAAACATGTGTAAATATTAGATCTGTATACCATGTTTTTTTTTTAACACTAATTGCATGCGCACCCACATGGTGGAATAATCAATATGTTGAAGGTGGCCATTACTGGGAAAAAGAAGAATCAATTGAACTCATCTATTTAATGAAATTGAAAACATCTCATATATAATATTGAGTCTTAAATACTTATTATTCATTTAATAGACATTTATATAATTCATAATTAAACTGTTCCCAAGATAGAATTTCAACAGAGCAATTTCAGCTCTGATCACATGCTGTATAAATAGCCTGTATTTTGTCACCAAAAGTAAAAACTTAACCATGTTAACTTCATTTGATAATTTAAGCAAAGATTTTTTTTTTATCAACAACTTGTGTGTATTGGTGACATTAAGCATGTAATTTATTAAGACAGCCTTACAATATTGAAATTACGCAGCAATACCTCTGAGCCAATGGCAGAACCTTTCTGCCAGCCAAGTTTCCAGCCTTCCTGACTCCCTGTCTGTCTGCCTATGCTCAGTCCAGCTTCATAGCCTTCCTGGTGGAACCTTCAAAATATTACAATTAAATTGCAAATGTAACAACTGAACATTTTAAACAGAGGAATGAACTAGTTAACCTGTGAAGTATACAACACTAATTATGATTTTAGCAGTGTATTACAATTTTTTTTTGTATATGACATCACAGATATGTGATTTTCTCCTTGTTTCAGCTCGACAAATTTCAACATTTTTCTGAGCCGTTTAATTTCAAAATGTAAGGGTCGACCACACTCATCCACACATACAGTTATTTTAATCCCCAAAAAAGTAAGCATTTCTGACTATCAAACTTAAATACAATGTTTTGTTCATACTTTATTGTGGTACATGTGTTTTAGCAGACCTCGGGATCATATCGTATGACATGATCGATGGCGACATTGCAACACCAACTAAAACTGGAGAATCAAAGAAAGATTCATCTCTCATTTCAATTTACCTCTCCTCAGACATGACAATATCATGGAAGATGTCATCTTCGTTATTCATCGTTAAGTCAACTTTATAAAGTTTAAAACATTGGGTCTATTAACACAAGATCACACTTTCGCTTCGCTTACAAGCGAGTAAAGAACATTGATCCGCAGCGATAAAGTAATTTGTTCTTGTACTATTCGATTATTCTACTACGGAAACCAATTCAAGTAAAGATTTCCGAAAGTATTGATGCATTCCTAGTTAAGTTATCGATTATTAATTGCGAGTTGGCGAAACAGCTTGGGAGAGTTAACATTAAGGGGTTTATTTGCCCCCAAGTGGAGAAAAGTACGTTGCAGAACCCAAAATGGCAACACAGATCATTTTCGTTTATTCAAAACGTTCAATCAAAAAAAAAAAGGGGGGGGGGGAGGGGTGTGTGTGATAGCTAGATAAATAGACAGACAGGCAAATAGATAGCTATACTGATAGAAAGATAGAAATTGTGGCTTCTAGATTGTCTATAAGTTTTTTCTTTGATGTCCTGAACATCGTGGCCTTGACCTTTAATTCCCCAAATCAATTGGGTTCTTCCTCCTTTGATAAAAAAAAAAAAAAGTAAAAAAGTAAAAAAAAAAGAAAAAAGTGAAGTATGAAATCAATCGAACAAAAAATGTGCATGACCTGTAGGGTGCATAGTGGCCCTTGGCTTTCGACCTTTTAACTCCAAAATCAATAGAGTTTTTCTTGTTTTGATAACAAAACTACATATTTAGTTTGAAATCAATGTAGCAAAAATTATGGGAGTGTCTGTAAGCTCAGCGCTACACACATACTCAACCACATACAAACGTAAATAAGTACGAGGGCGAGTCAATAAGTAACCAGCCTAACTTATTTCCGGTTGAAATCCACCTCTTCTTTTTCGATGTAATTGTCCTCCAGTGTGATGCTCTTAGACTAACTGTTTTCAATAGCCATCAGCCCAGAACTGAAAAAGTCAAGTTCCTTTCCATTGACCCATTCCTCAAATACCGTCAGGACTTCTTCGTCAGACCGGAAATGACGTCCACGGATATCCTTTTTCAACTTTGGTATTAGGTAGATAGAAGTCGCAAGGAGCTAGGTCAGGCAAATAGGCAGGACGTGGTATTAATTCATACAAGTTTCGCTCTACAGCATGAAAAGACTAAGATAACTAATAGTATTCAATCTCGTAATTCCTATAGAAAATACAAATCAGAGAGATGGACAAACACGTACCCATGGATATACCGGGGGGGGGGGGGGGGGGGGGGTCAGGTGCTTAGGAGGAGTAAGCATCCCTTGTCGGCATAACAATAGGTATGAAACACGTCATACAGCATTTGACCTAATTGAAGGTTGTACTGGAAATCTATCTCGTTATAACGACCATACTATACGCCGGTTTTGAGATAAGAGCTCTTCTGTGTAGGAGGTGCATTTAGTGGAACTTTGAATGCCTAAGTGGGACATAGTGACCTTGCAGTCAGTGAGGAAGATAAGATGTATTAAAGCGGAATTTCTTTAAATATGTGAAGCGTAGAAAATACAAGATACTATCGAAATAAATATTTTACTACAGTGGAAATATTTAAACAATGTCATATTTGGATATGATACGTACCAGTAATGAAATAACGAGATATAAGGATTTCACGTATTTAATTACTCCCTGAATACATGTCATTCATCTAGTCTGTGTATCAGCCAAAGTCGGGTGATGAAACTGCGTATGAGAAACTTACTGAGCACATTCACTCATTTGTCCCACTCCTGCAAGTAAACAAAGTGTTTCGCGCCTTACTATGCACAAGAGTTCTCCAAAGAGAAAAAAACTCCGACGTATTTCGAAACCGGCGCATTGCGAAATGCTGACTTTAGACGAGACTGTACAAATCCATGTAATATCAACTTCTTTGTCAGTAGCCTGCCTCGATTTAAAAACTTATCATATGCAAAACAGGCTCTTGCGTATCGAATAATAATTTGGTGATATAAACACCATATGCAGGTGATGATGAAATATTGCCACATAAATAAGGGAAGTTGACGATGGGGAGCATCCATTGCAACTTTGCAAGTGTGGACTCTCGCGTTGTTCTGTTGCAGCAAAACACATTTAGAGAGTTTACCTCGGCGTTTTTCATGGATGGCGGTTCTCAGCTGGTCTAGCAAGTTCGCATAATATAGTCCAGTTATTGTACTTATCTTGGGCAAAAAGACCAACATGCTAACGCCTTTTGCGTTCCCAAATACTGTAGCCATCACCTTGCTAACAGATGGTTGTTTCTTGAACTTCTTTGGACTCCGAGTCCCGACTCTACCCACTGATGACTCTGAGGTTTATTTTCTGGCTCATAATGATAAACCTAAGTCTCATCTACAGTCACCAGATGCAAAAGAAAATCATCTTTTGACCTAATAAGCTTCAACAAGGCGCTGCATACTGATGCTCTGGTTGCCATTTGCTCATCGCTAAGGGATTTGTGGACCCAACGGCTTGTTAGCTTCCGCATACCTAAATGATCATGCAAGACTGTTGAAGTGCTATTATGTGAAATGCTTAATGCTTGTACTATTTCTTCCACCTGAATTCGCCTATCAGAGTATACCAGATCCCGAACTTTGTTACACATTTCTTCGTCGGTGGCATCCAGACCTGGCTTTATCTTCTAAAGACGTTCTACCGTGTTTGAATTCCCCTACCCAGAATTTAGTCTGAGCACAAGATGGTGCAGAAGAACCATAGATATCGGCTAACTAAAGGATGGCTCGATACGTGAGCAATTTTGTTCCCAGGTATAAAACATGTATTGTGTGGTAGTGTGTGTGTATGTGTAAATAGTTTTAAATTCCAATTTGAAAAGATTTAAAAGAAACCATTTCAATTATAAAATATGACAGTAATAGCTTTCCATAGATTAACTTAAAAAATCGTATAAAACATGTATTGAAACAAGGCATGAAAATCGTGACCGTCTTGGTCAATCGGAAATGGAATAGGCCGGCTACTAATTGACTCGCCCTCGTACCATATCCCTTCACGCAATGGAATAATAGATAGATAATAATAATAATAATATTTTAATATAACATAACCTAAAAGGATTTTAAGTAATATTTATGATTATTAGGCCTAGCATTAAGACTTAATCAGTTCTATTGTTTTCCAATTTCAATTTTCGACAGTAAAAAAAAATCAAACTTTAAGCCTAATTTTTATTATTTTAGGCACACTTGCAAAGTAGACACAGCTCAATTTGGTAGTGATTTTGCCCCCAAATATATAAAGTTTTGTCTTGATATCGTTATCTAGAAGCAGTAGCAATCGTGACCAGTGGGAGCTGTACATAGTTAGATTGATACAGTGGTCTGCCATACAAGCTTTCAAGTGAACGAGATTTTCTTTCTCCAATAGAGTGAGCAGCATTTTAATTTTATTCTTATTTTTTTTTTTATTTAAAAAGAAAAAAAAGCAGAGTAAGTTCAAAACAAAGATGAGCTCCAAAACGGAGGATAACACATTACCAAAGGAGAAAGAATCCATGAAAGCGCGTGAAAATGAAGACAAAGCCGATCCTTTAAATGTAAGGTGCCTTTTCCGAATTTTCTCAGTCTGTAAAAAACGTTAACTGTGTCAGGTTTAAATTACGAATGAGTTTTCTTTACTGTTCATTGGTATCTGGTTATAAATAACTGCATGACCTGTGTATCTGTTTGATGAAATGAGATGAAATTCATCATAAATAATTATTGGGATTAGATCAGGGACGTGCAGATCTAGTCAATGTAGAAAGTTGCAATTTACGGCACAACTTCTTCCTGTACATGATTTTGGTGATCTTATCACTGTATCTTTGTGTTGCTAATTCACAATTCAAGTTTTAATATCCCACACATAGGCCATCGTTGCACAGATTATTGTTTCCATTGCAATGATGCACACAGGCCTGTTTTCCTACTCTGAAATGACTAGATCTGGTTTTTGATGTGATATTTTAACTGATCCCAAGTCTGACCACCATTATTTGGAACCTTTTTCCAATATATTAAAATACAAAGGCTCTAGATAACATTGACAAATGTTTTTTACAACTTTGCTGGAAGGCCAACTAACTGTAGTTTGATATATCCAGACTTTGTTCAATCCAGTAACATTTTTGTTGTTTTCCTCACATAGGGGAATAAATATCGCTGCACATTGTAAGCATGAATTCATTATAAGTATGTTTATAATAAGTGTGTTTTAGTGTATTATATTTACATTTGCCAATGTTTTGCACTATATGACATTACTAATGAAATTGTCATTCAGTTTTCAATACCATGAAGTCAGTCACGTGTTCAGACTTTTTCCTTGCGTATGAATACAATCACTTTTTCAAAAGTATTTGAGTCAATTATACTGCACTTTCACCTGTCTTTGCATCATAACAGTTACAGAATAAATAAAACGCATCTGAATAATTACATAGAGTTTAATTTGTAAACAGACAAAAATTTTATCAAGGAATAAAACAGAAACATTAAACATACCGTTCAGTTGTTTTATCTTTTAAAAATACCGTCTTGAACTAAACCTGCAACTTCCGAAGTATGGTGAATTCATACAGTGTCTTTGATATTTACATTATGACAAGTTAACATTTGATTAACTTTATGATGATGGTAACCTGTTGTTTCAGGGCAATAGCAATCACCACCATGAGCGAGGCTGGTTTCAAGCTCAACAAATTATGTTCAAGTTAGGGCACCACTGCAATCTTCATTTAAATCCTACAACAGAAATTTCTCGATTGAACAAAATGTCTCATTTAGTTTGTGCTTATCTTTTCCCACACACCCAGGAAGTAAAACATAAAAAGTAACTGCAGCTGCACTTCGTCTAAATTTGTCAGTAAATTGCTACAACCATGAGTCCTAATGATGAACATGCCGTTGTTTCCTTCCTGAAACCTAACATGGCTAAATAAAGAAGCCAGCTTCATTGACTGGCAACTTAAAATGTCTAAATAAAAATCCACCTTTATTGACTGGCAACCTAACATAAAGACACCAGATTCATTGGCTCTTTTTTTTTTCATTTCATTTTATTCAGGTAAAAATATCACAGAATGTCATGATTATAAAACAATACAATTTTGAAAACAGACATTATCTCAGCATTATGCAATATTGAAATGTGTATATGCAAATATATATTTTAACACGAAGCATGACATACAGTTGATAATTAATACCTAAGGATAGCCCATAAACGCTACAAAAAAGCTTATTTCCAATGGGGTCCTTAATTATTATTAATTTAGTTTTAACCAAAAAAAAATTATTTCAACAAGGAATTTAGGCAGGGTATATTGATGAAAATTGCATAATGCTTGAAGAAATGACATAATTTAACTGTTTACATTTTATATACTAAAAATCACTACAATTTGATAAAAATAATAATAAATTGTACAAGCATTTACAAAGTGTCTCTTGCATTGATAGCTAAAAATAATTGAACAGCTTTTTTAAACCTTTGTTTTGTGTCGACCTCCTTAACCTCTAATGGCAATGCATTCCAATATTTAATGGCATTATAGAAAAAACTTGAAGACTCTTTACCTTTTATCTTGGGTAGATGAAAATTTTTGTTTGTTGCACTTCTAGTGATATTATTATTAAGTATAAAATGATCACAAAGGTAAGATGGTGCATTCCCATGATATATATTGAAAACATGGTTCAGTCTTAATTGAGTAGCTCTGTCCTCTACTCTTAACATGTTAAGAGAGTTTACAACATTACAAGAAATACTTTCTCTGTATTCGATTTTTCTGTTCAGATGGGCTGTGATTTTTTTAAGTTACTTTAGGAACTGACCAATCTAAACAACAGAAAAAAGGGCAAGTAAAGATATTGATTTATCAACCTCTGTCAGGGCCATCACTTCCCCTCAAAGTTAAACCGAATATTGGACCTATTCCCAATTAATTACAAAAGGGACCCATTTTATGAGCAAATTTCCCAAATGGAATTATAAATTGACAACATATTGTACAACTGTAAATTGGCGGTCAATAGAGTCAAAACTGAACGATACAGTTGTTTTCAATTGTTATTCTTCTGTTTTAAACTTTATTTGGATGGAAAAGACAGGAAACTCACCAGTAAAATTGATCAAAATGCAACAATGATTTTTTTAGTTAAAGGGGACCTAGTCTTTGTACCGAAAAGTGCAGTGATGGCCCCATTTGTACACTCTTGACACAAATGCAATGGGAAAAATAGTTGGAATTCTTTGTTGGTTTAGAAATATAAGAATTCTGAGGTGACATTGTAAAAAGATGGAGATATGTTAAACTTTTAAATTGTTTGTAGGAAAAGTTTTGCTGTGAATTGCAGGTTTTTAAGTAGTTGGATCTGATGTCTGTTCTGTCCCAGATTTCTTTTTTTTTTCATCAGAGTGCTATTGTTCAGCTGCCCTGGGATGCTCCATACTGCTGTCAGATTTTAGCAGGTTTTTAATCAGCTATTCTGAAAATTATTGCAGGTACATTCAGCTAATGACTGGGAAAGTGTAGATCTTGGAGACAATGAAAGGAAGAAGAAATTTTTACGTTTGATGGGTGCAGGAAAAGTAAGTATAGTGCATTAGACTCGTAGTATAATTGTTGTGTATTACTACTGACTCAGGGATTTTTGTCTTGTGATGACATTCTTGATTCTTGGTGATCAGGGGCCCGTTTTACAAAAAGTCGTAAGTCTTAGAGAATTATTCGTAAGACATAACTTACAATGTACAGCCATTTTACACAGATTTAGGATTTGCGAGTTACGATGAAATTCGGTTGTAAGTTTACGACCACCCGGGGGCGACCCTATATTCTAAGTTTTGTCGCAAGTGCTCCATAAAACCATTGTTTCTATGGTTCTTAAAATCATTCAATATAGCTGCATTTCTAAATTTGATGCTATAAATCAATGTCATAAATTGTAATGCGTCACTTCCTCAGATAACTTCGTCACACGAAATGTGGTTACATACTCATATACTTCTGTCAGTGCACAGATCAAACAAAAGTGACATGTGTTTCACAGATCCATTGTATATAGCCTATGTATTTCCACTTAAACCATACCTTTTGTAATGAAGTTGACTATTTCAAGCATTTTTAAAATGTATATATGCATGTCATATTAGACCCTTATTTAGATACACCCCTTCCCACGCACTGAATACTGCATGTCCATACATCCATATATATATATATATATACATAAAACTTTATACACACAGTGCTATACAATGTCTTGGTAGATTGATACCTTATACCCATTATCACTAATTACATGAAAAAAAAGGCGGTATTGCATTTTTTCAAATAAAATTGTGAGTAAATTTATTAATCCTTTATAACCTTGCTCCAGTCTCCCCCCCCAACAATCATGGGGTGATCATATTGTGTGTTATAGCCATTATTGAACTGCAGTGATTAATTATTAGCTGAACTAGGGGAGTAGAAGCTGCGATACAGAAACATACATATACATTAATAGAATTGCCTCTCTCTCTCTCTCTCTCTCTCTCTCCACACACTTTTAGACAATGGTCTTTTTTTTTTATTTCCACATCGAAATAAATAGATATTGGGCGACAACTTCAACACCTATTAATTTGATAGCATGATAGTGTCGAGTTTCGCGTGGTATCTACGTTCGTTTTCACAACGTCATGCACTGAAGAGTTCTGATACGACTTGCGACAAAAGAAATTACGATTTACGATTATGATACATTTTGTAAAACGGTCCTAAGATATACTGCAAGTTCTTCAGTTTTATGACTTAGGACTTAAGATTTATGACTTTTTGTAAAACGCAGCCCTGGGATCTAAATATTTATATTTCATAATTTGATTTCATTTGATAAATATACAGGTTTTTAACTTTCTACTACACATTGAAAAATTGTTGTAATCATGGAGAAGTAAAGGACATTGAAACAGTATAGATTCATTATTGATTTATTATAGATACAGCACTGACAATCATTTATATGTTAACATTGTATCAGCATACTTGGCTTACTTGTAGAAAGATCACCATGGTAAAATAATCATTGGAGACCATGAAGCAGTCCATACCAGATCACGTGAGTCACTGTTTTAACTTTTTAATTTATATTGATGGCTTTCATCAGATATCAGATATGTTCCCCATCCAATTTCAGTGCAGGTGTGAAATGCTATCTGTTGTAAAGTGCTGTCTGTACTGCTTTGTGGAATTTTGATACTTGTAAAGTCTGTAGTCTGTATATCAACAATTCACCATGAACTCATTTAGTGATTTTGTGCATGTCCTGTCATTGTCTTTATGATCTGAGTCTGGTGTCTTTAATGTCTGAGTGTGGCCATCTTTAATATTGTAGTGTGATCTTTAATATCTGAATGTAATGTCTCTGATATCTGAATGTAGTATTGATATATGAATGTAGTATCATTGATATCTGAAAGTGGTGTCTTTAATATGCGAATGTGGTGTCTTTGATATCTGAGAGTTGTGTATTTTATATCTTAGTGTGGTGCCTTTGATATCTTGAGTGTAGTGATTTTAATATATAAATGTGGTGTCTTTGATATATGGGTGTGGTTTCTTTAATATCCAAGTGTGGTTTCTTTGATATCTGATTGTGGTGATTTTAATATCTTTAGTATGGTGTCTTAAAACTATACAAGCTATAATTGACGGTAAATAAATTGCAAAAATAAGACTAAATATAATAACATATTTGTGATTGAACATAAGAATTTATAGAAACAGGGTGAATCTGAAGTAAATAAACCCTTCAAATCAGCAACAAATTTCGATTCATGAATCACTGTCATTCTGATAATAATTCCTTCTCTTAATGTCGAATGTGCACTGACCTTGGAAGTCGCCAGTTCGGAAAAATATGAGAGGCGCTAAACACATGTCAGATATGTAAACAATTTAATATGCCAAATTATAGCAAATTTATGGATAAAATTTCATTTGAGTGGCATATTTGCATAATTCAATTACTTGCTTACACTTATAATACTTAAAAAGTCATTTATGACGTGTTGTAACATTTTAAAACAGATGAAATGTGTAGTTACTCACGTCAGTCTCCATCTTTGTATGACCTCGATCTCAGTGCAACCCGATTATGTTCGGCAATCATCGTTCCCATGTCTGTGTATACGTGGTTTATATGAAACACTCATTGTAAGTATGCTCTAAAACAATCTTCCCTTGTTTATTTTGCTAAATTTTTCTTTAGACCTTTGGGATTTTATAAGATATATCAATAGGCGTCAATTGTTGCATAACCCTATAGTTGAAAAATACCATCAGTTGAAGTTTGTATTGCTTAAAAAGTCTTACTGTGATGTCATTGATATCTGAGTGTGGTGTCTTTGATATCCGATTGTGGTGTCTGATATCCAAGTGTGGTGTCTTTGATATCCGAGTGTAGTGTCTTTGATATCTGATTGTGGTGTCTTTGATATCCAAGTGGTGTGGTGTCTTTGGTATCTGAGAATGGTGTCTTTGATATCCGAGTGTGGTATAGACATAGATTTTTAGCATTGTTTAACAGCACTTTTTTCTGGCAATACTTACTACTTTAAAGCACACTGATTGAGGAACAACACAAAGGAAACCTAGCTGCTGTAATATATTATCACTGAGAGGATGAAATCAGTAATACGATCATTGTCAGGTTAATGGAAGGTATCCCAAAATGGAATTGCATTCATGAAAAGAAGCAAATGTAGAATCTCGATATCTCCTTTTTTACAGGTGCATCATTTTGAAAAGTTTGTTAGCTTTTATATTGAAGAATTTATAAATATGACTCTAACTTACACTTGGGAATACCACCTTCCAATTAGTCATGTTATTATGAAAATTGAAGTATTTACAACCTTCTGCAAATGAAGTTATGGGGAATATTGGATTCAACATGTCGTGGTGTCTGTCTGTCCATCTGTATAGTTTCATCCGGGCATGTTGAGAAACCAGTGCAGGGATTTTTCTGAAAATTTGTACACTCTTTATTACATACAGATATTTGGTGTATTCATCATTTTACAGACATTCTTTAACATTAGTTATTTTGTAACTACATGCTCTCTCTCAGAGACTAACTGCACAAGTTTAGTAGAGGGTATTATGGATTCATCATGACTGTCAATTTGTCTTTGTCTGTTTGCCTGCCTGTCTGTTGGTATGATTTTGTTCATACATTTTCTAAGAAACTAGCACATGGATTTTCTTGAAAAATTGTGGCCCTTTATTATACCATGATTAATAAAAAAATTTTTTTTTAAAAAATAATAAAAACTATCGAGGTCATAGAAATTTAGTGTATCCTGTTATTTGTACTGAGATAAAACGTGATTAATGCTGAAAATCATGCCTGTTTGGTTTTCAGCTATATTTCAGCAATATTTCAAATTCTGCTGCTACATGTATATCGATAAGCCCCATGAGGGGTATTTCAAATTCTGCTGCTATATCGATAAGCCCCATGAGGGGTATTAATCCCATTAGGGCAGTTCTAGTCGTTACAATAGTAAGGAAATCAAAAGATGATATATTTTACATCAGGTTTTTGACCAGGGGACAATAAGTGTACATAATTCATGTATGCATATTTTAAACCATTATCTTTGTTTTGAAATAGTAAATATCATTTAAAAAATGTGGAAATATAATATATTAATGAAGCATTTCATTAATTCTTATACAGACTTTGGATAAAAGATTTTACTTTTGCTTGCATGTAAGAGAAACTGAGAGAATTGGCCAGTTTTGTGATATCATAGGGGTTATTGTACACAACACAATGAAATCAGTACCTACATATTTTTCCATAGGTTTATGTGTGGCAGATACAATATATTTATTATATGCTAAATAGAGTCCTTTGTTTTGAAATGGTGTAATTATTGAACATAATTTCTGACCCAACTATTACATGTTAAATAACAAGACAATATATATATATATATGAACATAATTTCTCCCTCTTTATTTTTAAATTCTTGATTGCTTTGAACATAACACTCTGTATGAAAATTCCTCATTTGAATGTGATAATTTTTCCAGGTGTATATGATTATTATTTATGAGTTTAAAATAAATTGGTGTATCATGACATTTGATGGTAAATTGGTGTATCATGACATTTGATGGTAAATTATTGTATCATGACATTTGATGGTAAATTGGTGTATCATGACATTTGATGGTAAATTGGTGTATCATGACGTTTGATGGTAAATTGGTGTATCATGACATTTGATGGTAAATTGGTGTATCATGACATTTGATGGTAAATTATTGTATCATGACGTTTGATGGTAAATTATTGTATCATGACATTTGATGGTAAATTATTGTATCATGACGTTTGATGGTAAATTATTGTATCATGACATTTGATGGTAAATTATTGTATCATGACGTTTGATGGTAAACTGGTGTATCATGATGTTTGATGGTAAGTTATTGTATCATGACGTTTGATGGTAAATTGGTGTATCATGACGTTTGATGGTAAACTGGTGTATCATGACGTTTGATGGTAAACTGGTGTATCATGACGTTTGATGGTAAACTGGTGTATCATGACGTTTGATGGTAAATTATTGTATCATGACGTTTGATGGTAAATTATTGTATCATGACATTTGATGGTAAATTGGTGTATCATGACGTTTGATGGTAAACTGGTGTATCATGACGTTTGATGGTAAATTATTGTATCATGACGTTTGATGGTAAATTATTGTATCATGACATTTGATGGTAAATTGGTGTATCATGACGTTTGATGGTAAATTGAATTTATTTTTATTTTTCAGGAGATGAGACTGAGCATGTGGATGATGTTTTAGAGGTGCAATTTAAGCAAGGGCTGGAACACAAGATGGCTAGTGGGTTCAAAGGTCATTTAGGGCTTGGGTTTCACAAGGATGAAAAAAAGGAGGGTGAGGAAGTGAAAGGGGAGAGTGCAGCTGATAAAAAGGAGGATGAAACTGAGCGTGACAATTTACCGGAAAAAACGAGGAAAGAGTCCGAGAGCAGTG
The DNA here is from genome assembly GCA_024699665.1 of Ostrea denselamellosa. Taxonomy (NCBI): domain Eukaryota; kingdom Metazoa; phylum Mollusca; class Bivalvia; order Ostreida; family Ostreidae; genus Ostrea; species Ostrea denselamellosa. The sequence continues at coordinate 8,292,180 of JAMZEH010000047.1, read as the reverse complement.
ACAATTCCAAAGAGTTGGGACAAAAGCATAAACAAGATAACGCAGAAGAGGGAGGTGAAAGTGTCAAAAAGAAAATGAAAATGAATTTTGTGAAGGCTAGTTCATGAATTCCAAAACAAGAAGAGTTGTAAAGGACATTCAGTACTTTATTACCTCATTCATGTTAAAGAATTCTTCATCTTTGTTTATTAAGAATTAATGAGGTGAATTAATTGTTAGTTGAATGAAAGAATTCATGTATTTCAGTATCGTGACTATTGCAGTATATGTGTACAAGTTTTTAAATAAAAAAAAACCCCCACATGGTCAATAAAATTCATCATTTGAAGATTCTCTCACCTTATATCTAATTGCAAAGCAATGTCTTGGGGCAATAAAGTTTATCATCTGATGTGTCTGATGTCAATACTTAATAGAACAAGATAATTTTTATCCAAAGCAACAAAATGATTGTTATAAGCATTCTAAACAATTTACAAAGAAACACACAGGAATAATAATATGATGAATTTCTTTAAAATTGGAAATGGAAGAGACAATGTTATTAATAAATACTTTATGAAAAAAAAACAAACGTATAATTTATGCAAGAAAATTTGTGTAGTTTTCAAAACTTATAAAAGTATGAAACTTGTAAATATACTAATGCAATTTATAATAAACACAGTCTATGAAGACAAAATATTAAAATGACACGTGTGTATGTAAAAGGTGTTGCGAAGAAATTTAAGTGTGATAAAAATGACGTGTAGGTAAAAGGTGGTGTGAAGAAATTTTAGTGTGATAAAATGACGTGTGTGTACGTAAAAGGTGTTGTGAAGAAATTTAAGTGTGATAAAAATGACACGTGTGTAGGTAAAAGGTGTTGTGAAGAAATTTAAGTGTGATAAAAATGACACGTGTGTATGTAAAAGGTGTTGTGAAGAAATTTAAGTGTGATAAAAATGACACGTGTGTAGGTAAAAGGTGTTGTGAAGAAATTTAAGTGTGATAAAAATGACACGTGTGTAGGTAAAAGGTATTGTGAAGAAATTTAAGCGTGATAAAAATGACACGTGTGAAGGTAAAAGGTGTTGTGAAGAAATTTAAGTGGGATAAAAATGACACGTGTGAAGGTAAAAGGTGTTGTGAAGAAATTTTAGTGTGATAAAATGACATGTGTGAAGGTAAAAGGTGTTGTGTTAGCAAAGATGTTCATTCAATTATAACACTATGTTGCCACAACGATCTTTAATGCAGACGGGTATAGTACTGATGTCACGTGATGATAATTTATTGCCTCCTGTGGACGCGGATTCGATTCTTGCTCGCACTGATATACGAGAAAGTTTGTCGGTTTACTTTATGAAGGTTGGTGGTCTCTTTCCGGGTACATTGTATGTGGGTGCCCTCATACACCAATAAAAACTGGACGCCACCAGATAATTGAAATAATTTTGAGTGTTGCGGAAAACGACATTATACAATGTATGTATCTGGTACCAGAAGACAAAAGTATATCATAAACAACTTCACGTTTTCGTACGTATATCTTGACAATTTTCTTATGGGTATCTTATGTACAAACACATACATTGTATGTATGTATGTATGTGTATATATATATATATATATATATATATATATATATATATTGTATATATGGCCTATGGTAGTATAACGCATCTGAGATTACTTATATGACTGGCACGGAAACGGAGAACAAATATTTCCACAAATGTTCCTTGGATATCTTGTACAATTGTTAAAAACAAATACATGTACTAACAGAATAGCAAAACTTCCTTAGATTATATGGACAAAAATGAAAATGACTCCTCCTGTGTGACTGTCTCTATAAATTAAAATGCAGATTGCACTCCTGAGAGTTGAACTTTGAACTTGAGGATAACCTACAGATATTATCTGGAATTTTCTACAATATAATTATGTTTTACATCGGCCTTGAACTTATCAAAAGGGTATTGTTTGAATCCATTCATGATTCATTATATCAAATTTTATTTCAAGCCTTGACTGCTTTCTTAGAAATGCATATGCTGTCTGACGTGTTTCATACCAATTGTTTGACTAAGGATTACTCCATTTGCCTGATCATGATACAGGGCTCACGGCGGGTGTGACCGGTCAACAGGGAGTGCTAACTCCTCTAAGGCACCTGATCTCACCTCTGGTATATCCAGGGTTTTGTGTTTGCCTAACTCTCTATTTTGTATTTCTTATATATAGGAATTATGAAATTGATCACTGTTCGTTATCTTCACCTTTTCTTGCGTCATACGTATCTAAAAGATGACAGACTGACAAACAACCATACATACCCAAATAGATGACTTCCGCTTTAAATGGAGGACAAAAACAAAAAATTTTAATGATTTATTTTTCTTAATTAAAAATTCTCAAGCGGGACGTAAAACAACATAAAATCAATCAATCAACACCAAGTATTTAACTTATGGTATTAGTTGATTTATAACATGACTGGCTCTCCGTAAAACTTTTTTTTTTCTAAACGGGCGTTAATTTACTACTACTAGGCAATGTTGGGGGAGAAAAGCTAATATGTAACATATATCCCATCTTATCATATTTTCATTTAAATATCACTAAAGTAGACCTAATACTTGGAAAGAGATAAATATATTTATTATCAGAATTACCGACACTGTACCTTGGTCGATGAATTTGCATCGGCTGGATGTTTTTAAAACATCTAAACAAGCGAAAAGTTACGAGAGGTTCCGAGTGGTTGATCCCGTACATTTCGCAATCTTCGTCGCTGAATATTTATAGACTTGTCACATTTCCTAATTCAAGATAGACATTGCGAAATGTACGGGGTATATAAGAAACTTCTTACGAACGAGATGATTATTAGAAATGTGAGCGATTCACTTCTCTCTTTGGAGAAATACAAGCCTTATAGCCCGCTTGGGCGAACTGAAGTGTCGGACGCTGTAGAGAGGAGAAAGTGTCAACATGGTGGGCTTAATTTTCTTTCTATTCTTTTTTAAAATATTTTTTCTTTTTAATTGTATTGTTACTTCATATAAGAATATTCTATAATTTATTTGTCTTTTAAAATTATAAACGTATTCATTATGATTGGTGCTTGGATTTAAATTAATCCGTATGTATAATATATATATATATATATATATATATATATATATATTTGATAAATTAAACAGAACTGAACTACGTGGGTATAATTAAGGATGTAATGATATGTTGTAATGAGAATTATTTTCAAATATAAGATTGAATCAATACTTTTCTTTTTATGAAATATAATTGCAATGTATATAATTTTATTACAAACGTGTATGTAAATTCACTATATGGTATATAATATATAATAACAAAAAGGTAACAAATCTGAATATATATATATATTCGACTAGTTTCTTTTATTCCTCAGGAGAAGAATATGCTGCCGTCAAAAATTATCGCCATCAATTACTTATTTTAAAAAAAATTCAAAGTCCGATTCGTTTACTTTTGTCCACTGACATCAACAAAAATAACATTTCCTCCAGCAATTATTTGAATATAAAGTTTGTATGAGTACGAGACAGTTATAGCGTTCTACTGGGACAGTTTCCCTGAATCAGAATTATACAAAAATGTTCCCTATGAAAATTTTCGACTATTGTTGTTGATGTGTTATAGCTAACGTATATGAACCAAGAAAAAAAAAGAAAAGGTCAAAACAAAAAACCGCTTATAAGATTTAAAACCAATTTTTAACGACTGTCGAAAATTTAAATAGTACAAATTATTAATATTGTATATTTTCTCTACCAGTTTCCTCCTTTAAATGAAAGCAGTTTAACTTTCATCAAATTGTCGTGGGTCTAACACATGCAGAATTTATGTTTCAATGTTTCAGTCAATAAAATGCACTATTGAAAGTAGAAATGGTCAAATCCGGCTTCAATTCTCTAAAGATTTCCAATACTTTTACGAATTTAGAAATTGAAAATAGACATTAAAAGTTAAATTATATGATTGCACGTTCAAATCATTCGTTTTATGGCGCAGTTGTTAAAATTAGCATGTAATGAATATGTAATAAATTTCCTTTGTGGAATAAAGCAAAAATTTATGCGTTACATATAATTCAAGTCATCTGCATACGCGTGTAAAGTTTTTGATTTTGACATACGAGGTATCCCGTAACAAATTCATATATCAGGTTTTGTCACGTTCGGAATTTTTAGACTTCTGACTTAGACATACGATATTTTGAGAGTGTACGGAAGAGCAACGACCTGCACTATGAGGACAAAAATTCTGTCGACACAATTACGTTCTCATACATGTGACCTATAGCATGTGGAAGATGTAGATAAAAATATTAGATTAGTGAGAAGTGGTGTGAGGACATGTCTTTACTAATATTTTCCCTCAAAACCATTATTTTAATAATAATACGAAAGAGTGTTAGATAAATTTTTATAGCTATACCTCACATAGTACTTTTTTGAATTTAAAATAACTCGTGTATGTATTCACTTCTAGAAATTATGACGACGTCCTCAGTTCAAAGGTTTGGTCGGGTAGAAAGAGATTTTATTTGTTTTATTTTGATATAAATTTAAGTAGTTGGAGGGGGTGGGTGGGTGGGGTGGCTTCATTTTTCATGAAGTACGCCGGCGTGAAGTGTCACTGCTCATACCATCAAGTATTTTCAAAAATGAAATTTATTTCTGAAGTATGTATTCTATATGGCATAGTCACGTATGATATTTGCTGCATTAAGTGACATATGGTAGGTGCGTATGTACGTACAGTTATGTAATTCATTTATTGTCTATGGGTCTGTCGTTCCATAAACTATAAAAATAAACTTAGTATTTTGCAACTAAACTTAAAAAAGGAAAGATATGTACAGATTGTTTAATAATAATAATAATAATAATAATAATATATATATATATATATATATATATATATATATATATATATATATATATATAATCAATCACAAAGGGGTAGGAGTCCGCACTCCTACACTCCGCTCCTGTGTATCCGCGCCCATTTCATACATGTACTTGTACATACTTATATGCATGTAGCTAGTTTTGTCATAAACAAATGAATTCTGTTGCAGGTGAAATTCTCAGAAGAACAGTTACGGACGGTTATGTCCATTCCCCGTCAGATCAGAAACATATCAGTAATTGCCCATGTGGATCACGGCAAGACCACCCTTACGGACTCCCTCCTGTCAAGAGCTGGGGTCATTTCAGCCGACCAGGCAGGGGATAAGTGTGCAATGGACACACGCAAAGATGAGCAGCTTAAGGGAATCACTATCAAATCCACGTACGTTTACTGACGTTAGCTCATCCCATGCTTATGTACTGGCGTTAGTTAATCCCATCTAATTCACGCAAGTTTTCATCAATTTACCAGATCGTCAAAAATATACGTAACTGGTGACTAATTCTATTTTTCAGTGCCATCTCTTTGTTTTATGAGGTGGAAACAAGGATGCTACCCAAAACCCATGCCCAGCAAAAAGGGGAGGGGATTAGTGAATACCTCGTTAACCTGATTGATTCCCCTGGTCACGTGGATTTCTCCTCTGAGGTCACAGCCGCGTTGAGAGTGACGGACGGTGCTTTGGTTGTGGTCGATAGCATCAGTGGTAAATACGAAATTTAATGATATGAAAGTATACCTTGTAGGGCGATTTAATTCATCAACATTCAATCCTGGAAACGTAATTTAATCTCTATGATTAAGCTTACTATGTATATTGAGTCTGAGTAGTGCAAAATACAATACGTATAGCGTGTTCTACTATTGTAATTGATTTTATGAGCGTATAACGTTCTGTGTACTCTTTTAATGTGCAATATTAACATGTTCCAGGTGTACTTTGTAATGTGCAATGTTTATTGGTTGCAGGTGTACGTTTTAATGTGCAATGTTTACCTGTTCCAGGTGTACGTTTTAATGTGCAATGTTTACCTGTTCCAGGTGTACGTTTTAATGTGCAATGTTTACCTGTTCCAGGTGTTCGTTTTAATGTGCAATGTTTACCTGTTCCAGGTGTCTGTGTTCAGACTGAGACCGTTTTACGCCAAGCTTTGGCCGAAAGAATAAAACCGGTCTTGATGATCAACAAACTGGATAGGTGTATATTTGAGACACAGTTGGAACCAGAAGAACTCTACTGTAAATTACGGAATACCATTGAACACGTGAATGCAATATTGTCAACCTACAGCGAGAACGACAGTTATCTGACCGACATTTCGGTGAGCACTCTATCACGTCCTGGTGTCTGAAGACTTGAGCTATTGTTTTGTATCATTAAAACAAATAAAGAATGTTAATGTCTCACACAATTCATGCCAGAATATTCTTTAATTGCAGCTGGATCCATCTTTAGGCAATGTCGCCTTTGGCTCCGGATTACACCGATGGGGCTTTACCCTCCGGCGATTTGCAAAGATGTATGCAGACAAAGTCGGTACTGATGAAGATAAGTTCTTGAAGAAGCTCTGGGGAGACCATTACTATAACCCAGAAACCAGGAAATGGAACAAAACTGGAGGAGATGGATACATCAGAGGATTCAACAAGTTTGTTCTAGAACCTCTGTTCAAGGTATTAAACAATCCCCGTATGCACACCGCAACATTAGTTATAAAAGACAGCATAATATGTATTATTGCAACATTTTCTTTCACAGATGCTGAAAGCAACTAAAGCTATGGAAAAAGAAGAAATATTCAAGATGACTGACAAAGTAGGTCTGCAGCTTTCAAGCGAGGAGAGAGCATTAGAAGGGAAGGAGCTAATGAGAAATGTCATGATGAAATGGCTTCCTGTTGGAGATGCCATGTTGGAAATGATTATTGTCCACCTACCGTCTCCGGACAAAGCCCAGAAATACCGAACGGATATCCTGTATGAAGGCCCCAATGACGATGAGGTGGCAATAGGTAGAAAGCTTTTTTGCGTCCCAGTATTAAATTTTTGATTCTGTATGGATGCATCGAAAAGTTTTTCCAATATGTTTTGTTATTAACTTAACAAGTTTGTCTTTTATTTATCAAAGCAATGAAAGAGTGCAACCCAGATGGCCCATTGATGGTCTACATATCCAAGATGGTACCTTCTACTGATAAGGGTCGGTTCCTTGCTTTTGGACGAGTGTTTTCTGGCACGGTATCCTCCGGAATGAAAGTCCGTGTCATGGGTCCCCAATACGAACCCGGGAAATCGCATGATCTGTTCTACAAAACAAACCCCCGGGCGGTCATCATGATGGGTAACAAAATCATTTCAGTTGGTGACGTACCATGTGGAAATGTTGTGGGTCTTTGTGGAATAGACAAATTCTTGGTCAAGTCTGGGACAGTGACAACTTTCGATAAAGCCCATAACATGAAGGTAACTGTCCGTTTTGATTTTTCTTTGGAGAAAAGCAACATTTTTATACAGAGTCCTATCTTACTGAATTTCCATGTCAACAGGTGATGAAATTCTCCGTCAGTCCTGTCGTGAGAGTTGCGGTGGACGTCATTAACGCTCCCGATTTACCGAAACTTGTAGAAGGTCTCCAGCGATTGGCCAAATCTGATCCCATGGTGCAGGTATGGGAAAGTATGAAATTTGGTAGAACAGTTCCAAAGTTATTCAAATTGAAGAATCCGTTGTGAAATACCAGTAATTAACTTTTTTCTAATTTAATTCCAGTGCTCATTCGAAGGCGGTCAGCATATTGTCGCTGGAGCAGGTGAACTCCATCTTGAAATCTGTTTGAAGGACTTGGAAGAACTGCATGCTTGCGTGCCTATCAAGAAATCCGACCCTGTTGTCAGCTACAGGGAAACGGTTTCAGAAAAGTCAAGCCAAGTTTGTCTGTCAAAATCCGGAAATAAACATTGCCGAGTCTATATGACTGCGGAACCCATGTCGGATGGTCTGGCGGAAGAAATTGATTCTGTGAGTAGTATATGTATGATTTATAGATTTACGTCATGGTAAAGTAAAACGATAATGCAAGTATATAGTAATAGTCTTTGCATATAGATTTGAATTTCACACTACTTTTTAAGGGCAAAATTAATAGCATGAATGACGCAAAGGAGCGCGCACGGTTCCTGGCCTCAGAGTACGGAATGGAATTGAATGAAGCTAGGAAGATATGGTGTTTTGGTCCTGCCAATTCCGGACCCAATATGTTGATCGATGTGACAAAGTCTTGTCAGTATCTTAACGAGGTGAAAGACACTGTTGTAGCGGGTTTCCAATGGGCAACAGAAGAGGTATGAAGTAGTACAATGTAGTGCAGTTAATTAAAATTTAGTTCATGAGCAAATTCCTCGCAGATTAAACAGTGATGCGTACCATGTTACAGGGAGTTCTCTGTGAAGAAAATATGCGCGGAGTCAAATTTAATTTGGAAGACCTTACCGCACATTCTGATCCGGCCCACCGCAAGGGGGCGCAGATGATTCCGGCCACCAGACGATGCCTCTTCGCTTCATTCCTAACGGCTCAACCAAGAATTCTGGAACCAGTTTACCTGGTGGATATTGAGGTTCCTCCATCGGTAATGGGAGGAGTATTCAATGTGTTGTCAAAGCGACGTGGTCAGGTTACGGAAGAACAACAAAAGATGGGTTCTCCAATGTTCAACATCAAAGCCTTCCTTCCTGTCAACGAGTCTTTCGGTACGAATATGTGTTTTATAAAACTGTTTTAGCTGTATATGAAGTTTATTTGTACATATATGTATTTCGCTAGGTAGAAGTGATCCCATTGCGGTAATATAGTTTTTACATTGTATTTCTGTACTGCTCCATTGCACTTTATTTCCTTTTATGATTTGAACACATGCATAAAAGTATAAGAAACACGTTGTCAGCCTCTTGCGAGTTCGTCCATTTTTCCCCCTATCATTTTTCTAATTTGAATATGATTCAGTTAGATTGTTTATGGGTTGCTTCTGCAACACTTATTTTCTCTATGCTACATGTAAGTGTAAATATGTAAATATGTGTGTATAATCATAATATAAAATTTCATTTAATCAATTAATTTTATAGGTTTCGCTGAGGAGTTGAGGGGACAGACTGGTGGGCAAGCTTTCCCACAATGCGTATTTGATCATTGGCAGCTCTTTCCGGGTGATCCTCTTGATCAGACGTCACGTGCTGCGTCCGTGGTAACCGACATCCGACAGCGAAAGGGGATTAATCCTGTCATACCTACACTAGAGAACTTCCTCGATAAACTTTGAATGACAGATTTATTTTATCCAACTTCAGTTCTTGTGTTATTTTAAGACATTAAAAAGTTGTTGACTTAAAGGAATATTCATGGTGGAGAAGAAAGCAGAAATAAAACACGAATAAATAAAGAAAAATCACGAAGTATTTGATTTGTTTATTTTATTTATCTCGACTGAGAAAATCAGGGAATATTTTGGTTTTTCAAGGAATATCTAAAATGATTTGCCTCTTTATATAATATTTTTATGTGTCGCCAAGGAATAGGAAGCCTTAAAAAGTACTAGATTTCCAAAAAATAAACTGGGATATGTCAAACTATCTTAATTACGAGGGGTGATTGATATGTGTTAAGCCTCATATGTAAGGGTGTGAATTTTGGCGGATATAAATTGCATTATTTTTCAACATAATCCCCTTCAGTGTCTATACACTTTTGCCAGCGATGTTTATAGGCCTCAATACCACTTTAAAAAAGTCCTTTCTTGACCGTTCGGAAATTCTTCCACTGCATGTATGACGTCATCATATGACTGAAAGAGGGTACCGGAAATGACCATTTTCAGTGTTAGAAATATATGCAAGTCTGATGGAGCGAGATTAGGCGAATAAGACAGATGCTCAACCAATTTAAAGCAACACTCGTCAATGGCAGCCATGGCAATGACAGACCTGTGTATAGAGACATTCTCCTGGTGGAACAACACATTGTTACTGCGTTTTCCGCGGCGCATTAGTTTAATATTTTCTCGTTACTGTATCTGAAGTGATGTATAGCATGTGCCATGGATTGGTGGTCTCTTTTTGGAGGTAATCTACCATCAGAATACCATCAACATCCCAGAAAACCGAGGTCATAACCTTGCCAGCTGATGGAACAATCTTTGCCTTCTTTGACGGGGTGAACTAGGGTGCTTTCATTGTTTAGATATTTGTTTGGTCTATGGGGTGAAATGATGGTCTCAAGTTTCATCCATAGTAAAACATCTCTGGAAAAATGTTGGCAGGATCTACCTTTAAATGGTTTAAATTAGCAAACGACAAAGTGCGCCTGGTGCGTTTCTGATCAACTGTCGGAAGTTTTGGTACCCAACGGGCTGAAAGCTTTCTCACTGCAAGATCCTCTGCCAGAATGGAATATAATCTTTCCTGTGAAATGCCAACTGTGCTGGCTATATACCTTTCTGTAACCCGCCTGGCAGTCATAATAATACCATGGACTTTATTGACCATTTTTGTTGCAACAGTGACGGGCCTTCCAGTTGGAGGTCATCCTCACGGCTCTGCCTGCCGCATTTAAATTACGCCACTCGCCCTTTTATTGTAGCATACGGAGGGACATCTTTCCGTAGTTTTGCTACCATATCAGTTTGGATATCCTGAAGTGCTAAACCTTTCATATGCAAATATTGAGTCACTGCCCTTTTACCGATTTTGTCATTCTGCAAAAGTCACTTCCCTTGTGTAATTTAGAGTGCTACTTCGTCGATATAAACTGGCCAAATTACACCAGTCGTCGGGTACACGGCCTTAAATAATCAGGTAATAGTAGAACTGAAAAAGTCTAACCTCCTTCAATACAAGTCATATCAATGAACCCTCGTATTTAACAGTATTTTGAAAAGAATATTTAATATACAACAAATATTTAATATACAACAAAACTACTATTTATATAACATTTATTGGGGTGCTAGCACCACAAAATACACAAAGCGGTCGCATTAGCTCAGTGGTGGAGCGTTCGCGTGATAAATGTGAGATCGTGAGTTCGAGCCCCGCTTATACCATGACCACATCAAGCATAAGACATAAAAACAAGTAGTGATTGCTCCTTCAATGCCATAAGCGATAAACATTAGTCTAAATCTGTGGCACTTCACCTAACCGGTCGCGGTAGCTCAGTGGATAGAGGGTTCGCTTCGTAACCGGGAGGTCGTGAGTTCGAGCCCCGCAAACCTAAGACGAAAAATAGGTAGTGATTGCTCCTTCGCCAAACGCTCGGCATTTAGAAGTGAGAATCACGGGTCTTTCGGATATGACCTTAAAAACGGAGGTTCCGTGTCACGGTAGGCGTCGGCACGTTAAAGAACCCTCACTGCAAGGGCCCTGAGTGCTAAACATAGGTCTAAATTTGTGGTGCTTCACCTACAGCTGGTGACGTCTCAATATGAGTGAAAAATTCTCGACGGGACGTAAAACAAACAAACAAACAAACTTCACCTACAACTGGCGACGTCTTATTTGGAATGGAAACTTCTCGACGGTATGCACAACAAACAACCAAATGCACAAAATTATTGCTCGCATTAGATAACAGAAAATTGTTTACCTCTTGATGGATAAAACAACACACTACTCCTTACAAGGAAAAAAATACATGAGAGGTGTAGCTGCAGGGATGTACCTCCCTAAAATGCTACGTCCACAAATAATTTTTTTAATCAGTGAGTGTACGGTTGGCTCTTCAATGAATATCTGGAGGTGAAAGAAATATTTAGATGTGATGATGAATAGGTGAAGATAACGAATATTGACCAATTTCATAAATCCTACAAAGAAAACAAAATTAAGAGTAGGGCAAACACGGACATACTAGGACATACGAGAGGTGGCATTACGTGCCTAAGAGGAGTAAACATTCCCTGTCGACAGGTCACGTCCGATGTGAACCCTATAACTTGATCAAGTAGACGGGGTAGTCCGTAGTCAAAATCATTAAAGAATGGTCTAAAAATTAATATGAAACATGTCAGACAGCATTTTACCCAATGACAAATTGTATTGGAAAATTAAATCGTTCTAATGACCATAAAAGCTATTTGCGAAATACCGATTTTAAACGAGATTGTTGATGATGCAAGAATACAGCGATATGAGATCTCAATCGTATTGCACTGTAAATGGAAGGGATAGATCTGGAACTCTCGGGTGCGTTCCAGTTTTTCCATAGGGGTGCCTTGTCTATAAAAGTCGTAGATTTTTTTTCTAATTCCTTTTCCATTTATCCCATCTGTATGTATAATATAAACACAAAATTCGCATGCAATTATCAGCTTCTCTATCTGTGAATTGGATGGGAGAAAGATATGAAACATAGTTTGAATTGTCTGTTAGAATTTATTACATAACATAACGCGACGTTCAGGGTTTGAAGATTACCACAGAATTCTGATCTAGAATATTCGGAAATATTTACATTTTCATTAATATTACCTTTGATGTCTCTATAAACTGTAATGATAGCCATTTCCTTATAAATTCAATTCCCTGCAGTTCTGAACAATGCGGTATGAAACACGAATCTTGATAAATTTAGTCCGGCTTTCTCAGAAATGAAAGTAGAATATATATATATATATATATATATATATATATATATATATATATATATATAAACAACTTTTTGAAAATTTAAATACATAACATATAACACTGTGGACCGCAGACTCGAACATACTTTTCACAAGCGCGAAGCATCGCAGTTCATGCCTTTCTGTATTTTCAATAATGAAAATTTGTTTCTCAAATAGACTGTATTCTATGATGGATTTATACTGGCATTAATTAGACTAAACAGCATGAATCCTTGGACTATATTAACTTTTCACCTCTTAGAAGTCCTTTTTGATGCTTCTGAATAATCAATGTGACGTCATTATTACCTTGTAAATGTAATTACGAGTGTCAAGACTTCTGATCCACAACTGCGTGATTCGTGATAAGCCATTCCAACTAAACAAATGAGCTGTAGGAATTTCTTAAACCACATCCATGTAGGGTCCCAGTAATGTAAGCGAATGGATGATATTTTCGGCGGTCAGTTATTTAAAACACAACTTGTACTGGAATTTCTTTTGTACTTTTTCTGGGCATTGTTGTATTTCCGTTTATATGTATAGCAGTTGTAAAATGTACCGAAATCAGACGATAAGGCAGCAATGGGCATCGCCAACAGTAACAGACCAAACAGCGCCGTCACGGAGGCCATGATATATCCGACGGGAGTCTTTGGGTAATGATCACCGTAACCCACTGTTGTTATGGTAACAACTGCCCACCAGATGCTGATGAAAACGTTAGGGAAAGTATCTGCATTGTCAAATTCAGTCCAGAACATGGCAGAACCAAAGATAACGGAGAAAATGGTAAAGACCATGATAAGAAGAGCGATTATTTTCCAACTGTTTTGAAAACATAGTTTTAAAATCTTCATTTCGGAAGTAGTTTCAGCTAATCGTAAAAGTTTGAGGGATCGAAGGGAGAATAAAAATCCAAAAACCATTAACACCTTTACATTACTGATGGTGCTTTCCATGTATCTATCTGCCTCCATGATAAGGAAAGATGCCATAGACGCTATTAACTCCATGATGTTTTGTATATTCAAAACAAAAGCCTTCTTTCGGTGCGTGATTAAGAATCGTAGACATATGTCAACCAAATGAAATACGTTACAAATAACATCTAACGTGATTCTCTCCGAAGGAACAGCTTTGGTGAAAATCACTGCGACCTTTGGATTGCGGAGGATTAGGTTGTAGGTGACATTATCTGATACAGCTGGAACTTGTCCACGTGGTACTCTAAACTCACTGTGGGTATTCAGCAAGAAACAGGTAACTGTGGTGAATGTACACAAGGCCACCAACAAGAACCACACCTTGGAAATATTCGAAAAACAATTCATAAAATAACAGAATCATCTATACTGCGGAAAAGGTATATATAAAGACTCAATGAAATTGTACATACCATGCTAAATGAAAAGGCCAAGATAACTAACAGTATTCAATCTCGTAATTCCTATATAAAATACAAATCAGAGAGATGGGCAAACACGGACCCCTGGTCATACCAGAGGTGGGATCAGGTGTCTAGGAGGAGTAAGTATACCCTGTCGACCGGTCACGCCAGCCGTGAGCCCTATATTCCGATAAGATAAACGGAGCAATCTGTAGTCAGAATCAGTGTGCCAAAACGGCGTAACAATTGGTATGAAACAAATCAGACAGCATTTGACTTCATGGTAAGTTGTACTGGCAAACTAGATCGTTATAACAACCATAAAATTTGCGAAATGCTGACTTTAGACGAGACTGTACAAACTCTTGTAACATCGACTTTTTTGACAGTAGCCCAACTCGATTTAAAAACTGATCATATGCAGAAGAAGCTCTTGCGTATCGAATCAGTCGGGATATATAAACACCATTAGCAAGTGATGATGCAATATTGCCATAAATAAGGGAAGTTGACGATGGGGAAATTGAAATCATCCGGTTTGTTATAAAGTTGAGTTGTTAGTTTGCCGCCGGCATCTATTTTCAGTAAAATATCTAAGTACGAAGCAGAAGTGGAAGACTATGTGGTGTCTTTAATTTCAAGTTCACTGGGATATATCGAATCGACATATGAATGAATATGATCATTGTTAATAGACAAATTGTCGTCAATATATCTAAATGTCGAATTGAAGGCCATAGCAAGAGATTTTTTCTTCTCATGTAGAAGCTTTTGAATGAATTCTGCTTCATAAGACTATAAAAATAGGTCAGCTAACAAAGGAGCACAATTCGTGCCCATGGGATTTCCAACAAACTGTTGGAAGATCTGATCACCAAAGACTACGGAAATATTGTCAATCTAAAATTTAAAATTTGATTTAAGGATGAATACTACGGATATACCAGAGAAATCTGATGGGGATGAAAAGTAAAGGATTTGTACAACAATATTTTGAAATTTGAAACATACAAATTACTTTATTTAGTAAAAAATGCAGCTATAGTAGAAAAAATTTTAAAACTCTTGCTGGACTCGAACCTGCGATCTACAAATTAGCAGTCGACAAGCAAACCCTCTGAGCTACTCAGCTAGGCAATTAAATCTAAACGGAATAGACAAATATTGCTGATATTTCCATTCCCATTCATGTTTTCAAAGGAAGTCAGTCATTATAACGATGTACTACTACTAGTAGTATATCGCATTAACATTCAACGCATGTAAATGGTTTATTGTTTGTTTTACTTCCCATCGAGAATTTTTCGCAAAGAGGTGTTGGTGAAGTACCACAAATTTAGACCTATGTTTAGAGCAGATGACTGTAGTAATGAGGGTTCTTTAATGTCCCAATGCCTGCTGCGACACGGAACCTTCGTTTTTAAAGTCATCCGAGAGGCCCATAATTCTCATTTCTAAATACCGAACGTTTGGTGAAGGAGCAATCACTACCTATGGTTACGTCTTAGGTTTACATCTTAGACGTTTTACGCCTTGGTACGATCGAGGGACGAACTCACAACTTACTGGTTGAGAAAAGAACGTTCTACTATTGTGTTACTGCCACCGGTCCTATGTAAATGGAAATAATAGGATTGCATTCTTTTTAAATTTGAGACAATGGAATGTGGATAGTTTAAAAAACATTTTAGTCACACATATGTATATATACAGTTGAAAACTATTAAACTGCAATGATGGGGAAAATTCAAAACAGTACCCCCCTTTGAATGGCGTTTGTTTTTAAAGAATATCATGCTGGTTTGATTTTATTTATTCTTTTCAGAAACGATTAATGTTTGAATAACATGGAAATACTCACCTTCCCAAGGAGACTAGACCCCGGACGTGCTGCTGCCTTGTTCAGGATGTCTCTTATGGTCTGAAATTTACTCCGATATACAGTCTCGTTTTCCACTGGGGATATCCCAATACTCAAACGTTCCTCCATGTTTTCAATAGCCTCATAACTGGACAAATTGTCGTTGTACAATACTTCATAACAACATTTTGGAATGGCGTTAAGGGGTATCATCCAGAAGTCAACTTCTTCCTTCGCCTGAACGGCACATATCCCCTTTGGAAGATGAAATGTTTTCCCTGACCAATAATCCAAAACATGGTGAAATATGACAGAGTTTCTATCCACGAAATAGTTCCCTGCTGCAGTTGCTACCGCTAGACCATCTTTGGTCAGATTGTCCATGAAATCCTTTGCTGGTACAGAGTTCGTTGTAAATACAGTGCCTCGTACGTTGATGTTGAAACAATCCATCGTTGTTGTTTCCGTGTTGCTGCCGTAATACATCTAATTAAAAGAAATCTATCATCGGTCCAAGGTTGTCGTATAAAATTTTTAAAAGCATATGCATTGACATTTGAGTAACAATTCATCATATTTCAAGCTGTAATCAAATAAATGATCGACAGAGCATTAAATGGTGTTGGATGCTACATTAATTATCCATCAGAAAAATCAATCCAATCATGACATGTGGTAACCTAGCAAAGTGAGGCTGAGTTTTGTGGCAACCTAGTAAAGTGAGGTTGAGTTTTGTGGTAACCTAGTAAAGTGAGGCTGAGTTTTGTGGTAACCTAGTAAAGGGAGGTTAAGTTTTGTGGTAGCCTTTGTAAAGTTAGGTGAAGTTTTGTGGTAGCCTTTGTAAAGTTAGGTTAAGTTTTCTGGTAATCTAGTAGAGTGAGGTAAGATTTGTAGTAACCCAGTAGAATGAGGGAAGTTTAGTGAACGCCTAGTAGAATGAGGTTAGAGTTTTGTGGTAATCCAGTAAAGTGAGGAAATTTTTGTTGGTAAACTAGTAGAATGAGGTACGCTTTGTGGTAACCTAGTAGAGTAAGATAAGTTTTGTTTGTTTGTTTGTTTGTTTGTTTATAGCCGCCTGAGCAATTTTTCAGCTATCCGGCGGCTGTTAGATAAGTTTTGTGGTAACCCAGTAGAGTGAGATATGTTTTATAGAAACCTAATAGATTGAGGTAATTTTTGTGTTAACCTAGTAGAGTGAGGTAAATTTGTATCAGAGTAGTAGAAAGAAGTGAGCTTGTGAAAGCCTAGTAGATTGAAATTAAGTTTTTGTGTTATCTTAGTAGAGTGTGGCACGTTTAGTGGTAACCAGTAGAATAAGGTACGTTTTGTGGTGACCTAATAGAATGAGTTAGGTTTCGTGTACCCCCGTGGGGATCCGGGTTGTTAGAATAGATCCTCAGTACCCCTTGCTTGTCGTAAGAGGCGACTAATTGGGGCGGTCCTTCGGATGAGACCGCAAAAAGCGAGGCCCCGTGTCACAGCAGGTGTGGCACGTAAAAGATCCCTCCCTGCTCAAAGGCCATAAGCGCCGAGCATAGGCCTAAATTTGCAGCCCTTCACCGGCAATGGTGACGTCTCCATGAGTGAAAGATTCTCGAGCAGGACGTTAAACAATATTTAATCAATCAATCAATCGTGTTAGCCTAGTAGAGTAAGATACGTTTTGTGGTAACGTAGTAGAGTAAAGTAAGCATGTGGAAGTCTAGTAGAGTGAGGTAAGTTTTGTGGTAGCCTAGTCGGGTGAGGTAAGTTTTGTGGTAGCCTAGTAGATTGAGGTAAGTTTCATGGTAATCTAGAAGTCTAGAAGAATGAGGTAAGTTTTGTGCTAACCCAGCAGAGTGAGATACGTTTTGTGGTAACCCAGTAGATTGAAGTTATGTTTTGTGGTAGCCTAGTAATGTGAGATAAGTTTTGTGATAACCCAGTATAGTGAGGTAAGTTTTGTGGTAGCCTGGAAGAGTGAGGTAAGTTTTGTGGTAACCTAGTAGAGCGAGGTAAGTTTTGTGGTAGCCTGGTAGAGTGAGGTAAGTTTTGTGGTAGCCTGGTAGAGTGAGAAAAGTTTTGTGGTAGCCTGGTAGAGTGAGATAAGTTTTGTGGTAGCCTGGTAGAGTGAGATAAGTTTTGTGGTAGCCTGGTAGAGCGAGGTAAGTTTTGTGGTAGCCTGGTAGAGTGAGGTAAGTTTTGTGGTAGCCTGGTAGAGTGAGGTAAGTTTTGTGGTAGCCTGGTAGAGTGAGGTAAGTTTTGTGGTAGCCTGGTAGAGTGAGGTAAGTTTTGTAGTGGCCTAATAAAGTGAGGTAAGTTTTCTTGAAAAAAGTCAACAAGACACCAATACTTTCTTTTTCAGTTTTGAGTTTTGGGATTTGTTGATATTACTTTCATCAGTTTCAAATATGCTTATGACTCTGCAATTGTAATTGTTTAGTATACGACAGAAATTAAATATGTAATCTTTATTGAAATTTGAAGTACAAAAAGATTACAACGATAAAAACGCAATAGTTTGAACATTTTGGATAATAAGATTGTCTATGTGCAGAAAGGTCATATTAATGTTATCTGACTTATTATGAAGCACATAGACTCCCATTTCGCTCCCCGATTTCGATTACGTATTAAATATGTTGATGCAGAATAATTATTGTCAATCGCACCCCCACCCCCGGAATTTTGTCATTGATTCTGGTTGATCCATTCTTAATACAGTATAAATGTAGTTTGAGATAACAGATGACAGACCTTTATAAAAATTTTATGTGGATTCGATATACCCCAGAAATCTCGACATAACACACATCTGTTTCAATTTTGGATGTTTTACTGAATATAGACGTAATTACACGCTAATAATAAGAGTAGAAAATTCTTGACGAGACGTAAAACAAACACACAGCACACTAACACGTTAGTTTTATGACAAAGATGCCTGTTAAGCTGTTGTGATCATTTTGAGTTTAACTACGGATTATTTCGTATATAGGGCTCGCGACAGGTATAACTAGTCAACAAGGTATGTTTACTCCTCTTGGGCACTTGATACTGGCTAGTATTCCAGTGTCCCAATGGTCCCCCTTTTACCATGTTCTCGATTTTTTATTCTCTATAGGATTATAAGATTGATCACTGTTTGTTACCTTCACCTTTTGATTGTTTGTTTGTTGTTTTCTGTCACACTCAACAATTTTTCAGTTATCTGGTGGCGTCCAGTTTTTGTAGGTGGAGGAGAGAACCCAGATACAATGCACCCGGGAAGAGACCACCGACCTTCCGAAAGTAAACTGGCAAACTTTCTCACATATATCGGCGTGAGCGAGAATCGAACCCGCGCCGACTAGAGGTGAGAGGCCTTGTGATTTTGAGTGCAATGCTCTAACTACTCGGCTACGGAGTCCCCTTCTTCACCTTTTCAATCATTCGATACAAAAAAGATTTGTTATTGAATTCATATGAAACTCGGATACAAATGATACCGATGAATCATTATAGAATATCAATCATTTAATACACAGTACAATTAAAAATATTGTATACAAATACATATTAAAAGCTTACCAACAGCGAAAATACATTACTATTCAACATGTCGATACAAATAGGAAAAACCGAGTATTACAACACTTGATATTCTCTAATAAATAATGAAAGTTTCATGCAGGAGTTGTGACTAGTTAAAGAGATACTTCAACGTTCCAGTCGTTTAATCATTACAACTATAATCGATGTGTCAAACGAAAATGAATGTGAAAGAAATAGTTACAGGAAAATTGTCCTTTCTCTTAAGAAATAAGAAATGAAAGTTTGGTAATTCTAGAGTTATAAACCTCACGATTCAATTCTATCTCGATATGAAACAGTCCCCTAAAGACTGTAGAATCGATAATTTACATTTAAATTTAGATGTTCGATACCAAGCGAATTGCCTGCGTTATACAAGGTTCTTTAACACAATACTCCAATCCATCGCACGTTAACGCTGACTTTTCGTCATTTTAGTGATAAACAGGTCACTATCTTCTTGCGCAATTTCATGCTGTATGAACTTTATTGAAACAAATGTCAGTGTTCTAAATAATGTGTTATGAGTGTCGTAATGATTAAACGTTTGAAAAAAAATGTTTTAATTGCAAAACAGTCAATAGTCTATTGCTCACAAAACCCTAGTAGACGTGAATATCAAAATTTCATTTAGAAATCAAATACTGATGTAATCAAGATTTCACCAAAATATTAATAACAATAATAAACACTTACTAACGTTTAACTTCAGATCCATATTACCTTGAAATCCTTGTGAAAACATATTATCAAGTGCATGAATACTTTGCTTTGTTTTGTTTGTTTCAATTCGAGAATTTTTCACCCATTTTCCCTCAGATGTCAGCGGCTTTAGATGAAGTGCATTCAATGCAAAAGAAACATTCACTGACTATAATATTAGATGTTTTAAGTTTGTGTCCGCACTCCCAAAAAGTATTGAATCCTGGACTGTCCGCTGCACAGAGAGGACGCCTTAAATACTATGCTACCGTGAGTTGTTGGGTTTGAAGCAGTCGGATCATGAATTAAAACGAAAGAATAATCTGTATGGAAATCAATCATTTAGGCAACATAGTGGAATTTTCTCCGTACTTTCTCTTAGCATCATCGTATTTCTTTTTGTAAGTATAGCAGTTGTAAAAAGTACTGAAATTGGACGATAAGGCAGCAATGGGCATCGCAATCAATAACAGACCAAACAGCGCCGTCACGGAGGCCATGATATATCCGACGGGAGTCTTTGGGTAATGATCTCCGTATCCCACTGTTGTTATGGTAACAACTGCCCACCAGATGCTGATGAAGACGTTAGGGAAAGTATCTGCATTGTCAAATTCAGTCCAGAACATGACAGAACCAAAGATAACGGAGAAAATGGTAAAGACCATGATTAGAAGAGCGATTATTTTCCAACTGTTTTGAAAACATAGTTTTAAAATCTTCATTTCTGAAGTAGCCTCGGCTATCCGTAACAGTTTCAGGACTCTAAGTGTATACAATCCCCCGAAAACTAACCCCAGATTACTCATGTCTTTGTTATCAATGATTATTTCAGGATGTCTATCTACATATAAAACTACAAATGAAAATACACAGGCAATTAACTCTATCACATTATCCATGTTCAAAATGAATGCCTTCTTTCTGTGTGTAATAATGAATCGGAAAAATAGATCGACTGTAAGAAATACGTTGGAAATCATTTCCAAGATGATGCGCTCCGTGGGAACAGTCCGTAGGAACAGCATCCTTCGTTTCGGGTTACTGAGAAATGTGTCGTAGGAGGAGTTGTATGTCGTCACAGGAATGTGTTCTCTTGGTACTCTAAATTCACTGTGCATATTCAACAAGAAGCAAGCGACAGTAGTGAGGGTACACATGACCACTAGAAGCAACCAGATCTACAAAATATGTGTTGAATGATAACTATTCCAAAGATAGTGGATGGACAATTCATTTTCACTGAGCGAAAAATTCAAAATTTCGTTAATATGAAAAATTTTGAAGAACTGAGCGTCTGCCAAAACCTGCTGTGGTGCAACGTTCTTGAGAATGCGATTAGTTGAACAGTAGCTAATCCTTGTGATATTATGTGTCTAACTAATGCCTGGGTCAACGTTTATATACTTATATTTCCAATATTTTTTTCCTTTGATATCTTTACAAATTGATATCTATTAACTTCTGAGTGCGTGAATCTTGATAAATATAATACATCTATTTCAACGGCTGAGAATTTGACAGAAATGAAAGTAGAATGTAAATATAAGAACATCTTCGTAAGACAATTCTTCGATTTGCTTACCCGCGTTACCCCCTTGGTGTAGTTATTCATACTGTTATAAGCATTTAATTTAAAGAGCCCTGGGTTTCTAGGACATCCAATCGAAACGTGTATTTAAAATAGCTTGTAATTTGTATTTTGTGAAATATTTGATTTTAAACCAAGTCTATACAGTTTATCATTTTCTTCTGTCATGATAGATGTTAAGTGGTGTAATAATAATAAATGTTGCATAAGTTAAATTTCAAAATACCCCTTGCTTGTCGTAAGAGACGACTGAATGGGATGTCCTTCGGTTGAGACCTTCGGATGAGGGCCCGTGCCACAGCATGTGTGGCACAATAAAGATCCCTCCCAGTTCAAAGGCCCTGATTGCCGATCATAGGCCTAAATTTTGCAGCCCTTCAGCAGGAATGGTGACGTCTCCATATGAGTAACAAATACTCGAGGGGGACGTTACACAATATATAGTTAATCAAAATGACTGGTACGCTATCTTAAAACATTTATTTATTAACGTGACTGGATTTAGTGCCCATGAACACATGGCTTCCTACGCACAAGTTGTAATCCTTTATCTGATTATCTCTTAAATATTCAACGTTAAAACGTTACGTTATTTCTTTCACTTAGAGTCCATCCATTTCCATTGTAACACTTGTTTATTGTAAACCTTCTCAATATTATTAATGCAACGTTTACTGCGACTGGTTAATAATTCTACCTGCATATTAAGAATCATTGTTATTCATATGTCAATTCGATATATCCCAGTGAACTCGAAATAAGAGACAACACAGTCTTCCACATCTGCTTCCTTCTTAGATATTTTATTGAATATACATTTGAACGGTAAACTAACAACTCAGCTTTATGATTAAGGTGATGATATCAGCTTCTCCATCGCCAACTTCCCATAAATATGTAGCAATGTTCTATTATCTCCTGCATATGGTGTTCTCAACTGATTCAATGCGCAAAAGCTTATTCTGCGTGTGGTCAGTTTTTAAATTGAGGCAGGCTACTGACAAACAAGTTGATGCTACTGGGGTTTCAACAACTTTGTTTAAAATCAGCATTTGTCTACGGATTACTCGGTTTACATGATCAAGAGATAGGGCTCACGGCTGGTTTGACCGGTCGACAGGGGATGCCTACTCCTCTTAGGAATCTGATCCCACCTCTGGTATATCAAAGGGTCCATGTTTCCCTAATTCTTTACTTTGTATTCCTTATAGGAGTTATGAGATTAATCACTGTTCGTTATCTACACCTTTTCATCCACTATATAGGGTATAGATGGAAAATATGCAAGTAAGATTAAATCCGTCAAGGGGGAGGTGAGAATAAGCGAATTTTACACTTGCAAAGATGATAAAAGAAATAAATTTTGAAAGTACATGAAGACATGAACTGGACGCTTCACGTCGGCATAAATTACATTAAGCGCCATGCCTGCGTGAAGCGTCTCAGTTCATACCCTCATGCATTTTCAAAAACGAGACAGTCTAACACACACACACACACACACGTAGTGGGGACAGTGTATTTACAATACACGATTGACTATATTGTGTAATGGACGAGTGGGGATATTGCTAATATATCTCTTGCCTCTATGCTGGTCATTAGAAGTTATATATGGTCATTTATTTATTATATGTCATGTATTTTTGGAAGCGTCAGACAGTCGATTCAGCGTATGAATTAAAATAAGAAATCGAATTGTTTATTCTATTATATTAATACAACACATTTAGAGATAATGTAAATATATGAAAACTAAAAAATAAAGTTCACCTTTCCAAGCAGACTGGAACTTGGGTCCACGACTGCTTTGTTGAGAATTTCCCTTATTTTCTGACGTTTACTCCCAGAGGAGCTATTTCCTTCTTTTGGGGAAATCCCAATACTCAAACGTTCCTCCATGTTTTCAATAGCCTCATAACTGGACAAATTGTCATCATACAATACTTCATAACAACACTTCGGAAGTGCATCTAGAGGGATCATCCAGAACTCCATCTCTTCTCTTGCCTCTATTGCACAAATTCCTTTTGGCAGGTGGAATTTTCTACCTGACAAATAATCCAAAACGTGATGAAATATGGCAGGATTTCTGTCCACAAAGTAACTACCGTCTGGTTTTGTCTCTGCTCGACCGTCTCTGGTCAGATTATCCATGAAGTCTCTTGTCGAGGCTGAAGATATTGTGAAATCAGTACCGCGCAAACTGACACGAAAAGAAGCAGCCATGATATATGTCTTTGTTTTATTTCGCAGTTGAATTTTATTGGAATATGGCTATCATCTGAAACATGTCATTGATGTATATAGAGAAGCTCTTTAACATCGATTGGTCAGACAACAATATGAAATTTCCAGCATCTAACTATTTCAATGCTTAGTAACAATACTCGACATTACAATAGATATCGATTGCACTTGATATGATATGGAAGATAGTAATTAAATAATGACACTCATTGTTCTGGATGAGAATCGTCTTTATTCTCGCCCTTATTTGATTATATCTCACGGTGCATAATTAACGACATGGTTCCCAACGTACTTGTACAAGAATTATGAAATGCACAAATATGACCAATGTAAATGTAAATGTAAGATAAGAAATAATGGAAATGATCAGATACCATGGTACAGATAAATCAGTTGTAGAAACAAAGTTTTAAAGGGGTTGGGTGAATTTAAGTTTTCCCTGTTACGCAATAGATGCACTTTATCTATCTTAAGTGAGATGTTTGGTAAATAAATCGATTCACATTTCGTCAAAGTGAAAGTAACATTTACAATGTCTCTCATTTCATTTTGTTTTAAAAAAATTTGCTCGAAAATTACCAACACGAATAGACGTCATCTTACAATATGACAGACCCGTGGGGATCTGAGTTAGAATAGGTCCTTGGTACCCCTTGCTTGTCGTAAGAGACGACTAAATAGAGCAGTCCTTCGAATGAGACCGCATTAACCGAGGCCCCGTGTCAAAGCAGATGTGGCGCGATAAAGACCCCTCTCTGCTCAAAGGCCATAAGCGCCGAGCATAGGCCTAAATTTACAGCCCTTCACCAGCAATGGTGACGCCTCCATATGAGTGAAAAATTCTCGAGCGGGACGTTAAACAATATACAATCAATCATACATACAATCTGACATCATAAATGGTAGCTTTACTGGTAGATGATGGAGGTAAGTTGAAATAAATAATATTTGCATGAAATAAAAATCCACCTCTTTTTTTCCGATGTAATTGTCCTCCAGTTTGATGCGCTAAGACTAACGGTGTTCCAAATATGCTATGGGAAGCTGCTGGCAGTATATTTCCAATTGCGTATTGCGTTGAGATAGCTTTTGTTTTCATATTGTTTGTTTGTATATTGTTTTGAGTCACTTTAGCATTTTTTTTCCATTCATATAGCGACGTCATCAACTTAGGTGCAGTACCACATATAACGCTTAAGATTGTAACAGTGTAATTTGTGTACTCCTCTAGTGACGAAGTCCGATATCAAGGTCATATCCAAAAGACTCCTGAATTTCACTTTCGCTGTAGGGTGCATGGCGAAGGACCTTTGAACCGACTTTAAATGTCTTGGGTTTGACGTGGCGAATCTATTTTAAACAAGACCTTCGGGTGAAAAAGGCAACGGTCCAACCTCTAGGGGCAACTTCGGTCATACTCCAATTAGTACGGCAATTTTCCAATGTTCTTTCTTACTCTAATGTATAATACTCTAACCAGTCACAGCCACCGTTTTAAAACTGACACAAGCGCAGTATCGTTACAAGATAGACGTGATGCTACAACACTAACCAGGGGGCCTCCGTGGCCGAGTTGTTAAAGCATTGCGCCCAAAATCACAAGGCCTCTCACCTCTAGTCGGCACGGGTTCGAATCCCGCTCGCGGCGATATATGTGAGAGAAAGTTTGCCAGTTTACTTTCGGAAGGTCAGTGGTCTCTTCCCGGATACATTGTATCTGGGTTCTCTCCTCCACCAATAAAAACTGGACGCCACTAGATAACTGAAAAATTGTTGAGTGTGGCGGAAAATAAACAAAAACAAACAAACCACACTAACCATCACAAAGGGCAGGGTTAGTTGTGTGGAGTTTAAATGTCACACTACATGTTCATATAAGAATTGAAACTCTCTCCGTTTTGATTGCAACTCAGGTAACACAAGTTCGTATTCAGGTATGAACCGAAGTCGCCGTAGGGTATCACTGCCATTCATTCATGTAGCGGTCACTTCTCTAAGATCGTGGAAAACGTAACAGCTATTAGTAAAATGCTAATATTTCTAGAAGATAAATACTGTGGAACACAAGTAAAGGATAAACCATTATGGAATCTCTGTAACACAGATGGCACTGGGCATGAATATCATAAATTTGCTTTAAAAGTCTATAGTTGCAAAATTATTAAAATTTCAATATACATTGTAGAATTACCGTTACCTTAAACTTAACAAGTAACAATACACTAAGGAATGTAAAGTTTAAAAAAAAGTTTTAATGATTCATAAGTTAATTAAGAAAACACGCAGAGGAAGAATTAACATCGACAGGTCTATTTATACGGTAAGTGCTAGTTATAAAGCGCATGATATCATAATACATAAAAGGTGGAAATACCGTAACTATATGAATTCAGGAATCTGACCGTCAGGACAAAGTCGTGTAAGAATTATCATTACTGAATTTCAAAAAAAAAAGATATAGTACAACCATTTATTAATCCCCAAAGACCTGACAGAGATGAATTGAGAAATTACAGACCTGTTTCAACCTTACCTTTTCTATCTAAAATATTGGATCAGTACGGCTGCTCAACTTGAAAATCATCTAAAGCTTTATCAGTTTCTGGTGTTATCTGCCTACCACAATCGTATCTCCGTAGACGTTTCTCAGAAACAGCTCTATTACGGGTTCACCCAATATTATCTATGCATTGGATTGGAACGCATGTCTTGCACTCGTGATACTTTATATTTCAGCATTCAGTGTCATAAAACATAGTATTTCGATCAAGCTTATGGAATATGCTTGGTATTACGAGATCGGCTCCATCATTGATGAAATCTCATCCCTCTGGTCGACGTCAATATATTGCTGCTAGTTCTACACTGTCCAGAGAGTTCCTACTCCACTTTGGTGATCCACAGGGTTCTATATTGGGACCTCATCTATGTTGCATGTTTTCTAAACTAATCGGAGAAATTAGCCGGATGCATAATATGTGCTATCATTGTAACACATACGGCACTCGGGTATAGGTCTATCCGATTATAAATCCGAACGACAGCTGGGAAAACACTGAAAACAGACTTAAACGGTGTCTTTCTGATTGACAATTGGATGTAAAACTACATATCCAGGCTAAATCAGAAAAGGACAGAACTTATCATCTTTACCCCAAGAGGTATGGCTAGTGAATTCTCAGGATATCAAGTGGCTTTCGGTGGATCTGTCATCACTACTGTTCCATGTCTCAAACTCAAATGAGGTCACTGATTACATCCCGTCTTGATTATGGAATTCCACTTGATGTTGTTAATTCAGCATCCTTGTAGATGTTACAGGAACTTCGATTCGAAGGTTCAATAACAGTATTTTAAAACAAAAAAAATAAACTTAAGACATATCTTTTAAACTTGCATTTAATTTGTAATTCGGTATTTAGTTAAACGGTTGTTTTTACATAAAAAATATTTAGTTATTATTTTAACCTCGGTTCAGTATTATTTTACGTCCTTTTTATATATTTATTGTTCTTTGCTTTAGTTTGCTTTACATATAAAATACTTTAGGGTAATTGTATTGATTAGATGACGCGGTATATAAATGTACACTAATGATAATAATAGAAGAAATTTGTTAAGTGGACACCATACATTGTCTAATTCGTTTCTACTGTAAATAGATCAATGTTTGTCGGTGTGGTAGGAAACTATTCATCATTGTTAACATTAATCGGTTATCTTCATACTATGTGAACTGAACTTTATTCTAGGCCTACATGATCAATGAATACATAAGGAGAAATGACAACACGGCACGGGAACTTCTCTGATTTACCATTGTGAATTGATTATTGCAGTTATGAATTTTCTCGCACAACCCGTGATATTATATATATATATATATATATATATATATATATATATAATATATATATATATATATATATATATATATATATATAAGGAGATATGATTTGTGTGTATGTATGTCTGTGTGTTTGTGTGTGTAACACTGTACTATCTCTTATGAGAGAGAGAGAGAGAGAGAGAGAGAGAGAGAGAGAGAGAGAGAGAGAGAGAGACTTTGAACATATACATGCAGGCAATCAGAAACATCACACCTTTTAGTTTTTTCACAATCCGGTTACGTGCACCTTTCAGAATTTATAGTAAGATGTCACTATAATCTGCGTATGTTTTATGTAAATATTGTTTTTGTGATTTTTTTGTGTGAACTGCAACATGTTAGCAGGCTTGAAATATGTTTTTTGATCAGGATGATTTATATGAAGAGCTCCCAAAGGTTTATATAACAGTTATCGCGAATTTTCATTTTTATTCCCCAATCTGTTCTAATATGCAGCATATTGTAAGCTTTGTAATTCTTAGTGGATTTTGTGTCATTACTCAGTCTTCCAATGTGGAGAATCACGAAACTCTGTACAGTACGCATGGGAAAGAAATAAGGTGGGTTTTTTTTTTCAGTGTCTTAGAATAAAAATTCTTAATTTACCAACACTTATTAATGATTAGGTTCCATTCTTAGATCCGCATACGGATATTGCAACCCTTCCACTGGTTATCAACGGTCGAAATGTATATCAAGACAGCAGATGGTGACAACATATTACAGGGCATGTGGATGGTTATGGAAAAAGCGATGCAAAACTGGATCCAAGTAAATGAATTATTATAGATTACTTCCCTTTACCTGTGTTAACTTACTTATATTTTCATATAAGTAGTACCTATATATAACTGGTAAGTCTTGCACTAAATGCACTTACGTATTAGATAATATTCTTTTGAATTTTAATAGCAAATTGTCTTCTCTCATGAGCATGCCAACTGGATTTTTAAAACGTGTACTTATTATTTTTTTTTTATCATCGAAGAAAAATGTTTAATACAACTAATAACACATTTCATAACATTCCTGAACATATTATTTAATAATTAAATGAACGCTAACATACTTGTACATTGCATTTTAATAAAGTACCTGTTTTCAACATATATTCATACACTCTCCTACACATGTGCTTTATATTTTAAAAGTATATATTGATTTTAATCTTACTCACTGTGATAAAGTTACAAATAGGGCGTTTTATTCTATCTACCCCCCCCCCCCCCCCCATTACAGACTGGTATAAAAAAAATATAAGATTATTTAATTCAAAAGGTTTGAACAGAAAATATGAGTTTAATAAGTATATTTTGTACAATCATTTATAGATTTTCTGTCACAATTCCTTACATTGAGCCATATTAAAAGTGATTTGTTTTACCTCATATCTTCTATATGACGTCCTCCACGCGATCTCTGACATTCTGTATCACTGCAGCTCAAATGACAAAAGTTTTTTTTTTTTTCACTTCTCAAAACCCTGAATCTGTTTTTTTAATGAAGTTTTCCTGCTTTGGATATTTTCTTTGCATCATCCATATTACTGTTATTGTGGAATTACATGCAAAATATAACTTCAACACTTTGTTCTTTGCAGAGTGACATACTGAAATTGCAACGTTTCATTATGACGTCATACATGACAGCGTAAAGAAAATTCTCGTATTTTTATAATGAAAAATTAATTTCTTTCTTCTCAAAAGCACCGTTGGGATCCGGATTAGAATATATCCAAGTACCCTTTGCTTGTCGTTAGAGACCACTAAATGGGTCGGTCCTTCGGATGAGGCCCCGTGTCAAATATAATAATCTTCTCAAAAGTAAAGTTTCAATTTTTAGGATATGATAAAAATTATCAATTTTACAAGTATTTGTAATGGAGATATATATTTTAAAACACCCTGTATGTACAGAATAACTTCACAGTACAAGAGAAACGTGATATATATATATATATATATATATATATATATATATATATATATACAGAGAGAGAGAGAGAGAGAGAGAGAGAGAGAGAGAGAGAGAGTACGGGTTATTAGAATAGATCCTAAGTACCCCTAGCTTGTCGTAAGAGGAGACTAAATGGGGCGGCCCTTCAGATGAAACCGCAAAAACCGCTGAAGATCCCTTCCTGCTCAAAGACCATAAGCACGAGGATTGGCCTAAATTTTGTAACCCTTTACCGGCAATGGTGACGTCTCCATTTTAGTAAAAGATTCTCGAGGGGGACGTTAGATAATATATAATTAATCAACAGTACAAGATAACGTTACATATAAATAGAATAACTCTATAGTACAAGATAAACGTTAAATACATATAGAATTACATTGATTGTTGATTGTTTGTTTTACGTCCCGTCGAGAATTTTTCATTCATATTGAGACGTTACCAGCTGTAGGTGAAGTACCACAAATTTAGACCTATGCTTAGCGGTCAGGGCCGTGAGCAATGAGGGTTCTTTAACGTTCCAACGACTACCGCGACACGGGACCTCCGTTTTTAAGGTCATATCCGAAAGACCCGTGATTCTCACTTCTAAATGCCGAACCTTTGGCAAAGGAACAATCACTGCCTATTTTTCGTCTTAGGTTTGATGCGGCCATGGCACGAGCGAGGCTCAAAATCACGACCTCCCGGTTACGAAGCGAACGCTGTAACTACTGAGCTTGTGATTCTCACATCTAAATACCGAGCGTTTGGCGAAGAAGCAATCACTACCTATTTTTCGTCTTAGCGGGGCTCGAACTCACGAACTCCCGGTTACGAAGCGAACGCTCTAACCACTGAGCTAGCGTGACCGGTACATAGAATTATAACTTTACAGTACTAGATAAAAGTAACATATGTATAAAATAACTTTACAGTACAAGATATCGTTACATATGTATAAAATAACTTTACAGTACAAGATATCGTTACATATGTATAGAATAACTTTACAGTACAAGATATTGTTACATATGTATAGAATAACTTTACATTAGAAATTGTAATTACGGCCGTCTCCGTATTTGCCATTGTTTATGTACACATAAATCAGTGACAGAATGTTTCATTATTGTTTTTGTTTGTTTGTTTTCTCGTTTTAATTAACTGACAATATTAACACTTAAATCTATACCATTTACCAAGATTATCAATTGGACTTAATTCGACTAACCCTTCTACACTTTGTGTATAGGTATTGGTTCAAGACAACTTATTATTCCTGCAACAAAAGATGTCCAGGTAAATTAGGAGTGAATCTAAAATTCAGAGAGAGAGAGAGAGAGAGAGAGAGAGAGAGAGAGAGAGAGAGAGAGAGAAATTGCTGGGGTTATAAATACCGAAAATTAAACAAGTGTTTCTTTTTACGTTGACAGTTGTCGGTGGTTGGAGTCCGTGGAGCGGTTGGGGTAGTTGGGGATTTTGTACTGGTCACTCGTGCATTGGTCAGCAGCGAAGGCAAAGGTCAAGGAGGTGTAATAATCCAACATCTAAAAATGGCGGACGGACATGCTATGGGGCTTCGAGACAGACCTCAAATAGGCCATGTTTGCGCAGTGGTAACAGTTAAACCCTTTCTTGCTAAACATATGAAGTTTGATATGGTATCACGCACTTAGTATATGTAATATAGGCAACAACAATGTCTCTTTAATCATCTTATTTATCATGTTAAAGCTTTTAAAATGACATGAATCATTTAAAAATGTTCTCTAGTAAATGGAAAGTGGAGTCCATGGGGTTCCTGGCGATCATCAGGCTCGTGTTCAAAGTCTTGTGGAAAAGGGTCGATATTAAGGACCAGGGAGAGATCCTGTTCAAATCCCAGGCCGCGGTGTGGTGGGAAATATTGCTATGGTTCACCCAAAAATTGTGTCTTAAAAACCTGCTATCTGAAACACTGCATCGGTATGTATGCATCTATATTTTACTGTCATTTTTCCAATTCAGGAGTAAAGTGATCGACTCTATCACGATCTTTCAATAATTGTTGATTTAAAAAAAAAGGCTTCCTGCAAGATCCTCTTGATGTTCATCGTAATGTTCCAGTGATTTCAATCCCCTGGGGATCCGGGTTGTTAAAATAGATCCTCAGTACCCCTTGCAAGTCGTAGGAGGCCACTAAATGGGGCGGTCCTTCGGTTGAGACCGCAAACCCGAGGTCCCGTGTCACAGCAGGTGTGGCACGTAAAAGATCCTTCCCTGCTCAAAGGTCATAAGCGCCGAGCATAGGCCTAAATTTGTAGCCCTTCACCGGCAATGGTGACGTCTTCATATGAGTGAAAGATTCTTGAGCCGGACGTTAAACAATATTTAATCAATCAATCAATCCAGTGATTTCAACCTGCAATGCAATTACATTATACAACCTGTCATTTTCAAAATCTTCAGTCATAAGAGTTTGAGAGAAG
This sequence comes from Ostrea denselamellosa, assembly GCA_024699665.1. Lineage (NCBI taxonomy): Eukaryota > Metazoa > Mollusca > Bivalvia > Ostreida > Ostreidae > Ostrea > Ostrea denselamellosa. Next base: position 8,259,923 of record JAMZEH010000047.1, on the reverse strand, counting down.
TAAAGTTAATTGTTGGTGTTTTAGTGAACGGGGGCTGGAGTTCTTGGCATTCATGGAACAGGTACGGAACATGTTCAAAGACCTGTGGATCTGGGAAAAGATTTAGATATAGAGAGAGATACTGCAATAATCCTGTCCCAAGATACGGAGGATTACCCTGCAAAGGGAAAAGAAAAGATACGGATGTAAACATCTGCAACACCCAGCATTGTACACGTAAGAGTGGGTTTACCAGCATTATCAGACCATGCCTGCCATTAAAAACCGATAGATAAAAAAGAGAGGTTGGTATTTTTCCCTACTTGTTTCAGCAGTGGATGGCAAATGGAGTGTATGGGGCAATTGGGGCCACTTCCGGCACTGTTCGGAGACCTGTGGACATGGAGTGAGGTATCGGTATCGTTACAGAGCTTGTAATAATCCTGAACCAGCAAACGGCGGCAAGAAATGTCCGGGGTCACTGAAAGACGAGGAGTTCAAACGCTGCCATCTGCGGAAATGTCCGAGTAAAATATTCGAAATTCACGATTTTCCACGTAATACTAATGTAATGATAAAAATATATCCACCGAAAGTGGGAAAAATAATTTGTCTCTGATTTTATCATAGATGGGAGATTACCTTTTCCCTTTCAATTTGTATCAATATACTCTTTTCGTTACCTCTGATTACAACACTGTGTATTTATCATGGAGCAGATTATGGTGTTTCATTTACGTAAAAGATGATAGCATAGCTTAGAGAGGCGTTATCACATCAAATTCACATGAAATTATCCAGTAAGAACATGTTATTTCAGAACTTTCTGGAAATACGAGGTTCTCTCTTTCAAAGACAAATACTTTCAATGACAAGAAAACGAAAAAATACAACTTGACTTCCAGTTCTGAATTAAACAACACACGAATTTCGTCACAAGAGTTAATGGAAAAGGGAAATGGTGTCGGTAAGAATACAAACCTTACGATGAGAGAATATGTCTTTCAAATACAAAATGATTTATGACTGTAATAGTGTTCTTCTCGCTCTAGAGTCGTCGCCAAATAGTGCCCAGTTAAAGGAAGAGGATAACTTCAACGATCTCGGGACCAATGCATCGATGAAAGCATCTAAACTGGAAATATCTTCTCGAAATCTTACCAACACCTCCGTATAAATATAGCAATAAAAAAAAATTGAATGGCTTTTGAACGTTGAATGTTTTAATTAATGTTTTCGGAAATTAGAATTTTATTCTGTATTTTAAAATCTGGCGTTTTCTGTGTTAAATTTCAAAAATATGTATTTGAATTGATCAATAAAGTAACCATTCATGGATAAATGATTGAACAAAGTACACGTTTACCTGCAATTACTGATCGCAATTGATGTGACTATATCATGGATTATGTTACCTTGATTTTAGGTTTTCTTTTTGATTGATTTACCTTCCACTTGATTGGTTGATTATAGATTGTTTAATGTCCCGTTCGAAAATCTTTCACTCATATAGAGACCTCACCATCGCCGGTGAAGGGCTGCAATATTTAGACCTATTCTCGGCGCTTATGGCCTTTGAGCAGGGAGGGATCTTTAACGTGTCACACCTGATGTGACACGGGATCTCGGTTTTTGCGGTCTCATCCAAAAAAAACCCCGTCCCATTTAGTGGCCTCTTACGACAAGCAAGGGGTACTGAGGATCTATTCTAATATCCCGGATCCCCACGGAGAACCTCCCATTTGAAAATGTGTCACTTGTATATATGGCATATATACGTCACGAGTTTTATGTGAAATGCCACAAATTCTAACCTATGCCTGGCGTTCATGGACGTAGCTGTGAGGGTTCTTTATCATGCCAACATATACATTAATCAGCGACCTCGACAGACCCGTGAAATTGATGTGTAGTGTCTGGCACCTGTCGATGAAATGTATTCTATAGATGTAATGTACCTTACTAAGATAGCATCCTGCGGATAAGACCGCAAAAAACTAGGCCCCGTGTCACAGCAGGTGTGGCACGATAAAGATCAAAGGCCCTAATGTCGAGTATAGGCTCAAATTTTGCACTCCTTCACCAGCAATGGTGACGTCTCCATTTAAGTGAAAATTCTCGAACGGGACGTTAGACATATACAACCAAACAACAACCATGCTGTATATTGTAGACACGAAGTTTAGTTCATTTAACTAAGAAATTGTACTGCTTTTGTTCATCTGTTTATTTTCCTCATGTAATTAGCTTCTTTGTCCTGAGGAAGGAAAGGGGCTGTCCGGAAGATTTGACAAATTTATTGTTCGTGTCGTGGGTCATAGCATATCAATAGTAGATATATATCTGTGCATATTGTGTTTGTGAAAGATAGGCTAAGGTCTATAATTCCTCATAAATTTATAATTTATAATTTTATAAATTTATGTTTATAATTCCTCATAAATTTATAAATTATAATTTTATAAATTATATTTTGAAAAACCTCTCTAAATCCTTAAAATTTTTAAATTATCACCAAATATATCTTTATATTTAATTTAAAAAAGGTGTCCAGACGTGGGAAACCCCCATGGGTATCACGTGAATAAATTAAACCACAAAACCTGTGACAAAATAATTATGCAGAATCGATGTCAATTGTTTGTTTACATCCTTGTGTTAGGACCACGTGATCTTGAAGTACCGGTGTATTGCTGCCCTTCTACTTAAAACCTCTTGAACAGACTCAAAACAAATTCGGTTTCCCGGAAGCAAAGCTTTCAATTTCTGATTCAAAAAGTTTTATCCATTTATTTCTAATATGGAGTAGTCAAAAATAAAATCACAGCCATTAGAATTCACATCCCAGAACATAGTTTCATACCAGATCGCGGTTTTTCTTTAACATCGCCAAATTACTAAACTGCTCCTCAGTCTATGTACACGTGATTGAAGGCGTCACCACCTTTCAATTTCCTGGTGAACGTTTTGTGCATCTCTCATCGTCTTTGATTTTTTGTCTGGTGGAACGCTTTGACAATATTTAAGGCACTAGATCTATCACTGTTTTTCATTTTTTTGGTGTAACTTTTTATACAATGTTTAAGTCACTAGGTCTATCAATACTTTTGATTTTTCTGATGTGTCTCTCTGTGAAATGCTTAAGGCACTAGACGTCTCGCTGCCTTAATTTTTTTTTTTTTTGTGGAAGTGCGCCGTTACGGAAACGTCTGTTATAATCAATTGTACTTGTAAACACACTCAAATTTCAAGAATCTCTCCGTACAGTATGTTTCCAGTTTTATGCATTTATGACAGGATTATAAAATATCTATAAAATGTATTGTTATAAAACCTGTATGTTTCTATATTTTCATGATTTAGGTTCAGAATGAACACAAACTTCGTGCTCATCGAACTGATAATTTTGATCTTTTTCCTTTCCTATTCCAATGCCGATTTTGAAGAGGGATCGGAAACAGAAAAGAGGTATGATTTCTACCATAACAGTGATAGGTCAGTGTGTGAGTTTTACGTACTACGGTTCTGTTTTTTCTTTCACTTGAAATATACATGTCGCAATCAAAACTATAATAATACGTATAATGAACTGTAAATTGGAAGGCTTTCCGTGCTCCTTGGCCACATGCATTACTGAATTCATTAACATAATTAGGAAGACATATGTACTACATCATCTGATTAGAAAAAAAAACCACGTGGTACAAATTGAAGGTGAGAATACAACAGTAAGCATAATATACTTTCCATGATAATGAGATAGTATGGCCCCTCAATCTCATAATAGATGTGGATCAATTACAGTAGAAATTCTACAAAGCAATTTAAAAGACTGTAACGGCCAACAACCGTGATTATTTCTTATAAGTATGCTGCCCGTTTATAACAGATATTGTGCGTCATACTTCACATTTAAATTTTACATGTTTTAATGTGGAGGTTCTTTTTCTTTTCATTTAAAAAAAAATGGGAAAAAAGGAGGTGTGTGTGTGTGAGAGAGAGAGAGAGATTTTGTTTGTTTGTTTGTTTATAGCCGCCTGAGCAATTTTTCAGCTATCCGGCGGCAGTCACCATTACCGGTGACAGGGCTGCAAATTTAGGCCTATGCTCGGCACTTAGGGCCTTTGAGCAGGGAGGGATCTTTATCGTGCCACACCTACTGCGACACGGGACCTCGGTTTATACGGTCTCATCCGAAAGACCGGCACCCACGTCCCACAGTGGGATTTGAACCCCCGACTCAAGGATCATCAGATCTTTGAGCCCGACGCTCTAACCACTGCGCCACGCGGGCGGCTGTGAGAGAGAGAGAGAGATTGGCCGTTTGATGTGATTTGACTTCATAAATTTCATTGTATCGAAAGAAATATACATGTAACCTGGAACATATACATTCACATTCATGATTTCGATTCGGGGAAAAAGTAACAGAGTAAAATAATAAACTGACGGTCGGAAGTCATTTTTACGGGGGTTAATATTGTTCTCAGGTTTTACATTTTTCCGTTTCAGATTTGTACGGAGATTTTGGTGTAATCCACGGACGGGATTACGAAAAACAAGGTGCATAACATGGACGAAACTAAAGAAATACACGTATAGGAAATGTGGGTTTTGGGGTCGAAAAAGATGCATATCTGGGACCAAGTAAGTATAATAAGAATATGATGGTTTTGTACAAGAACGTCCAACCTCTAAATATCATAGAAACGATATAAAGACGACGCACGCTATCTGTTTTGGTTTCTATGACTAAGATGGTTTTTCTCTAATTACATTTGTCAGACCATCCTTTATCCATTTGACTGACATACGTTTAGTGTTAACGCTTTTAAAAAATGCATTGAATTCATATACACTTTCACCTCAAGCTTGTGGTTTTATCTTGCAACAGATATTACATGAAATCCAGGTCTAGATGGTGTTTTAAAAAATGCAAAGGTAAGCAAAAATGTACATATGTTTCGTCTTGGATGTCCTTTCAGTCTCTTCTTGCATAAATAAAACTTAAAATGCACTCTTTGCAGTGAATGGAGGATGGAGTGGCTGGAGTGGCTGGAGGGGATGGGGAGTGTGTTACGGAAGTTCATGCATCGGGCATCAAACGCGATACAGATCTCGTACCTGTAACAGACCTCGACCTAAAAACGGGGGAAGGAATTGTCGTGGTCCTAACAGACAGTGGTCAACTCGGTCTTGTAAACCGGTGTACTCTTTAGGTAATGTATTCAGTAATTGAAAGGAAAATGAAATCACGTTTACTGTTTGCGTTTGCTGTTTTACATCTGTAATCGGAGATTCGGGGGTATTTAGTTTTTTGTCTATCTGTTTGTCCGCAAAGACTTTAACATTGGTCATACCTTTTGAACGCTTAGTACTAAGGTTTTCATATTCATATTTGTATTCCTTCTGACAAAACCTTACTTTGCATCAGTATTTCACAAACATATCTCCCCCCCCCCCAAATCTTGCAGTCTTGTAAAACAGCTTCAAATGATTGTTAGAGGCATCTATGTCTTACTTATAAGCACGGGATAGACATCATCATCGATATGACTTGCCGATGCAGAATCGATCACACGTTTGATTCTTAAATAAACTTATACGAAAGAGTTTAGAATAATTAGACACATCAAAACTGTGCTCTTCTAATGTTTGAACCCACAAAACCACTTGTGTGGAGGTGTTTTTCTTTTTCTTTCACAGTTAATGGAAACTGGGGTTCTTGGGGGCATTGGAAATCCTTTGGTACATGTTCAAAAACGTGCGGCAATGGGAAACAATTGTGGGTAAGAGAGAGAACTTGTTCCAACCCTTCCCCTAGATGTGGAGGAAAATCGTGTTTCGGATCGTCCATCCGAAAACGATATAAAAAGTGTTTACTAAAGAAATGTGAAGGTAAGCATGCAATACTAATTAAAACATAGTTTGGCTTCTTCCACTTACGTTTAATTTCTGCGTCATTCGTTGGCTGGTTTGTTGTATATTGTTTAACGTCCCGCTCGAGAATTGTCCACTCATTCGTTGATCCTTCTCTTTTAAATAAAACAAAGTAAACATGTAATTTGTGATATGCACTGCCTTATTTTATTAGACGTTAAACCGTTGAATTGATGGTATAACAAAAATAACAGATGGTTCAATATAATACTGTGGGGATCCGGGTTAGAATAGGTCCCCAGTACTCCTTGCTTGTCGTAAGAGGCAACTAAATGGGGCGGTCCTTCGGACGAGACCACAGAAACCGAGGCTCCGCGTCATCATAACAGGTGTGGCACAATAAATATCCCTCCCTGTTCAATGGTAAGTGCCTGGCAAAGTCCTAAATTTTACAGCCCTTCACCAGCAATGGTGACGTCTCCGTATGTGTGAAAAATTCTCGAGCGGGACGTTAAACAAGATACAACCAACTAACCAGCCAATGCATATACAGTTGACGGTGGTTGGAGTGTATGGGGAAGTTGGACTTCGTATAAGGCGTGCTCCAAGACTTGCGGAAGTGGACAACGGTTCAGACAAAGAGTTCGATTCTGCACAAACCCCCCACCTTCCAACGGAGGAAAAAAGTGCAAAGGAAAGAACAAGGAAAAAGATTTTAATATATGTAACGTTAATCATTGTCCAGGTACATATTGCCATATACTTTGCATCAATCAATTTTGGTGCTACTTTGTTGTTACTGTGAGCAGTTTTTAAGTATCACATGATGAAGGGTACTGAGTAACAAACTGACATGAAATCTGTTTCTGAAACTTAAGGACATAGTATACATTCATGCAAAAATAATTAATTAGTTGTATGTTTTAACATTGCCACCACAAAATTTTCTTATGAAACTACATTTATTTTTATTTTTTTTCATTATTAAGAAATCTTTACTTCAATATTGAATACATCGTGAGGCATTGTCCAAATATTGAAAACTTTTATAAACGTTGTTCTGTTGGACAATTTCATAACTAATTTAAACTGTTTTTGATTAAATAATAGAAACTCACACGTAAATACGACAAAATGCGGCTTAATTTAATGCGTCCAAAATCTTGAGTATCTTACATTCATTTTACTTGCACAAGTCCTATCATGATATAAAATAGTCACGTATTTTACTACTTACAAACATGAAATATTTGCTTCAGTGGATGGGAAGTGGAGTGATTGGGGTAGCTGGGGCCACTTCCGGCACTGCTCCGAGACCTGTGGTCACGGAGTGAGATACCGATACCGATACAGAGCTTGTAATAATCCTGAACCAAAACACGGCGGTAAGAAATGTCCGGGGTCATTGAAAGACGAGGAGTTCAAAAGATGTTTTCTTCGAAAATGTCCAGGTAAATTTATTACAATGATATCATCTAACTGGTTAAAGCAGAGTGATCACGTCAAGGAATATTTTTTTTGTTTTACTCTCGTCATTTTTATTAAAGGAAAATCCTCCAAAACATCAGGGAAGTCAGCAAAGCAGAAGTAAGGATAGAAGGATTTTCCTTTTCCTATTTGTGTGGATTCCCCGGCAAATAACTTGGAAATATCACAGAATGAGGATGATGTAAACTTAGAATCCCTTATCACATTTCTGGCATTGAATGATATCTGTTGCATATACAAATAAATACCATTAAGTGAATTCCAAAAGATGTTCCATTTTTGTTCTTAGTTTAGATGTTATTCAGAAGATATTTTAACAAGTCATGTATTTTTACTATATAAGCCATACACCCCCACCCAAGCACCAGATCACCAGCTTCAGGATTTAAAATATTCATATTTCTCCTGTAGTTATCACCGTGTTCTCTGGCTGTTTCTTATAACAAAGGTTCACTATAAATATATACGACTCGTTGGTTGGTTGTATATTGTTTAATGTCCTGCTCGAGAACGGAAACGTCACCATTGCCGGTGAAGGGCTGCAAAATTTAGGCCTATGGTCGGCGTTTACGGCCTTTGAGCAGAGAGGGATCTTCATCGTGCTACACCTGCAGCGACAAGGAGACTTGGTTTTTGCGGTTTCATCCAAAGGACCGCCCCATTTGGTCAACTCCTACGACAAGCATAGGTTACTGAGGACACACTTTCACTATAAATGCATATAAATCTTAAATCCCGCCTTAGCCCCGGGGCAAAAATCTAGGGACCAATAATTTCACAACTTATACTCTCCTTGTCATTATTAAATTCTTGATGTCTACGAGTCAATCCAATTTTTGAAGAATGCAGTTTCACTATGCGAGTCATTCTAGACGCTGATGCTAGGACGTGACCATGGGCCGTGAATTTCACAGTCTTAGCGGAGACTTAGCTTACCATGACAACGTTTACAGCTTGCCCAATACCATGAGTGACGAATATTTTATAATGTATCTTGTCCTCTGTTCATTTTCAGGACAGGAGTCACAAAACAAACAATTTTCAGCAAAATTTACCGTAATTTGAAAATAATTCGCAATGACACTGACAAAATTCATCATCAACTTTTATCAAGAATATTCGTTTTATTACAATTGTTGCCAACCCTTTGCAGCTATACGAATATTTAACAAATTTTGCAAACTTTTACTCTGCAAATAAGGTTTTCTCCAAATAAGAAAACATTAATGTGAACTACGAACTTGCAGTGCCTAAAACTTCCGTTTCTTTCGCGAGCACAGATAGGAGTTTGATTGTTTGTTTGTTTTACGTCCCGTCGAGAAATTTTCACTCATATTGAGACGTTAACATCTGTAGGTGAAGTACCACAAATTTAGACCTATGCTTAGCGCTCAGGGCCGTAGCAGTGAGGGTTCTTTAACATGCCAACGCCTACCGTGACACGGGACCTCCGTTTATAAGGCCATATCCGAAAGACCCGTGATTCTCACTTCTAAATGCCGAGCGTTTGGCGAAGGAGCAATCACTACCTATTTTTCGTCTTAAGTTCGACGCGGCCATGGCACGAGCGGGGCTCGAACTCACGACCTCCCGGTTACGAAGCGAACGCTCTAACCACTGAGCTACCGCGACCGGTCACAGGTAGGAGTAAAATCGTCTACTACCACACGATGCAGCGAAATGTTATGAGCTCTACGTCTCGGATTTATATAACCTTTTTTCATATTATATCTGCTTGATTCAGCAATTTTATTGTTATCATAATATATACTTAATCATCTTCCCATATTTATGCAGCAATATACCACCAGCACCTGCATATGGTGTTTATCAAAGGCGCTCGACGTATTAAAGTTTTATAGGAAAAAAAATTGTCTTCCTGTAAACAAACTATTCACAAGGTATGTCACGCCGCCATCTTGGTTTTATTTTTTTATCAGCTGCATCGCTTGCAATTCTCGGCGAAAAGTTCGATATAATATTATTATACACCCCTACCGTTTAGAAGCAACTCTGTCAAGGTCTTACCTTTCGCATCGTCATGGTGAACTGGAAATGAAGTCCATTTATCGACTATAATCAACCGTCAAACATCGTCTACTGCTTCTCAAATGCGAAAAATCGGTGGAGGGATCAATGTTCGATTCATAACCTCGATCTTCGGTTCGATACGTTTTTGTTTTTTTTAAATCGGGTTCGGTAAAATACATCTGGCTTAAACTGTGCCTATTTTTACATGCTTGAGGAACAAAATGGCGCGTGATAATGGTCAAACTGTTGTTAGTCTCGAGGCTGACGAAAGCAATAATGAACTTCATCAGTTTAAGCTACAGAACCAATTAACTTCTTACCGTTCAACGGTTTGGAAATATTTAGCCTTAATTGTGACTGTGGATAGTCGTTAATAAACTTTTTTCAAAGTTATTAATGGTTCAATCTTCTGTAGAATGTATCGTATAGAAAATATTGAATCGTGGCATAAGTATTGCAATACGTATTGTATCGTGAAAGGGGCGTAGTTTTGATACGCACGAGCATGCCCTGGGTGACAAAGTTTAAAATCGAGGTCGGTTTCTGAGAAAGTTGAAGTTACAGGGATTTCCACGTCTCGTTTAAAGTCAGCATACTTCGGTCGTTATGACGATCTAATTTGACAATATAACCCGTCATGGAATTCATTGAAATCAACCGACTATTTAATTCGATCATATCCCTTGGAAAAATACATCTGCCTGGAAGCAAGGATTTATTGTTCCTTTGTATAAAGGAGGAGACAAACCCAAAACGTCGCCAAATAGTTACCTGCCGGTTGCCTTATTGTCATGTTTCATCAAAATTTTTGAAAGTGTTTTAAATAACCGAATCTCAAAGTATATTCTTCATAATCAATCCTTACCCAACAAGCAACAACACGGATTTCAAGAAAAACTAGGCTGCTTATCCGCGTCTTTCAATTTGAAAGAAACAATTAACTTCAATTTAGAACAAGGAAGTAATGTATATATATATATAAGTTTTTGTTAGATAGTTCTAAAGCATTTGACACTGTGTGGCGATAAGGTCTACTCTACAAGTTGTACGAATTAGGCGTAAATTGTAAATGTTGGTCAATTATCGATGATTGTCATTCAAATACATCCAGTTCTGTTATTGTATACCAAACCCAATCAAGATGGTTTAATGTGTTACAAGGTATACGCCAAGGCGGTGTGTTGTCCTCGTTATTGTATTTAGTATTTGTTAATGAGTTAATTGACAATTTAGAACAGAGTTCAACATGTACAAAACTATTAAATGCAGCAAATAACTGTCCCACACTGGCAGATGACATTTCTTTGATAAGCCTAAGACCAATGTCCTTGCAAAATATGTTAAACATAGCACATGAAATTCCAAAAAATGGCGATTCAATTTCAATGCTGACAAATCTTGTATAATACAGTTCCGTTCCAAAGGCAGAAACACTAGTCAGGATTTCGTATGGACTCTCCGGGACAAACCCATACCCCATATGAATTCGCACAAACATTTAGGAACACTTGTCAATAAAAACGGTTCTCTGTCAGACCACATAAAGAATGCATGTAGAAAAGGAGAAAACTCATTTTACGCCCTCACAGATATCGCTTCTCCATATCTTAACCCTCTAACATTCGCAAAACTACAAATCCGTCGTGCTACCATCTGTTTTGTACAGTTGTGAACTTTGGAACAACATGTCTGTAGGTGATTCTCAACGCCTTCAAGTGTTTCAGCATTCTATTTGTAAATCTGCTTTGAATCTCCCACGCCAAACGAGGTCCGACATGTGCGAAAGCCTCCTCGACGTTTATCCAATTTCAACTGACAAAGACGCTCGGAAACTTCTGTTTTTGGTCGTTTATGTCGTATGTCCAGTCAGTCCCTCCCAAAACAAACTTTTCTTACAAGGCTCTTCTCATACCTTCTGGAATTAACAAATAACCAAAGAGGATTCATACCCGACGTTCTCCAACTCTTGACTACCTATAACCCCATTGGTCACCTACACCAATGGTTAGAGGACGGTTTCTTTCCCTCAAAACATTCATGGAAAATTACTGTAAGATCTGCAATCAAGAAAACTCACAAAGATCTGCGATTCCTTAGGATGTCCTCCGACTCTGACTTTTCAAGAGTCCTTGCAATATTTAATGGGCGTCACCCCTCATCATTTTGGCACATACCAAAGAGCTGTTTCGAAATTCGATTGTGCAAATTCATTTGCAAACTGATTACTGGCAATCCTCGTGAATATCAGGTTTGTTGTCAATGTTGTTATGCATGTTTCCTTAATCTCTTCGAGCATATTGTTTGTTCGTGTTCAATTACTACCAATATCCGAGACAACTGGTGGGCCGACATTATTAAGCACTATCGCATTAGTCTTTCTGCAGAACTGTGTGGCCAAACAGATGACGAGCTCTACTGCATTCTCCTTGGTCAAATACCAATTTGGACCCGAGTGAACTTGAAGTTTTCCGAATTAAAAACTTTAGATTTTTAAGCGACGCTACTGCTATATATCAGCGCTACATGCGTCATCTGCCAGTCAGGGTTAACTTATCACCCAGCCAATGTTCTAACTTGTAAAAAAAAAAAAGTACACGTATTGTGACAATTCATTGTATATCTTTAATATCATATTTATTATCATTTCGTTTTTCTCTGATATTATGTCGTTAATATGTATTGTATGTAACTGATTATATTTATACATTAATCCCATCATGGGGAAATAAAGAATGAATGAATGACTACGGATTACTCCGTTTACCTGATCATTGTTAGACCGTTCTTTACACACCAACTCTGACTACGGATTACTCCGTTTACCTGATCAAACTAAAGAACTGTACCTCCTGCATGTAGCCACGTACTTCGGTACCAGCATGAAAATACGAATAAAAAATTGTTGTGATAAAGTTAAGGAATTCATTTCAAATTTAAGGATTATCTCTCTCATGCACAACTCTCATCCTTAGCAGGATTTGGCTCCAGGTTTTTTGTTGTTGTTCTTGTACCTCTTCCAATTTTGTTCTTATTTCTGATTTCCAACATTTGTTTTTACTTTAGCATCACTGAAGAAACATTATTTGTCGAAATGAGCATCTGCTACATCAAAATTGACACCGTTTATGTTTTATGTGTAAAAGACAGTATTTAACCCATTAAGCACAATAAAATAAGCAAGTCCATTAAAATTTCTGAGTAACTTCAAGCCTGCACACATTTTAAATGGAGAAGAGATCCAACATTTTAGTCCATTGCCTAGTTCATCTCTCTGTGCACTTCCTTTAAACATTCAAATTATTGTCAATGTTATTCACACTTTCTAAGAACAATAGATGAGCTTTAATGTTTCTTGTCATCTTTGTAGAAATAACCTGAAGTTCTTGTGAATCTACTGCAAATTTAAAGAAGCTAGCAGCAAAGTTGTAAATATTTTGTTTGCTGCAAACTAGCAGGAGTGTTGCCTCATATTTGCACCAAACAGATCGGTTTGGTAAGGTTTTGAAAGTGGGTATATATAGGAAATAAAACCCATCATCTAACTGTCATTTTATTTGATTTTTTCCTTTTCAAATAAAATGAAATAACTGAAATCCCCCACAACACAATGGATGAAAAATTCTAACAAGAATGTGATCCCAGTTTGATCACTATTTCACATAAAATTTACATATGAACACAATATAGATATTCTAACTTGACAAATTTTGATTCTATATGAATATCTAACAGGTCTTTTCCTAAGTGCATAAACAGAAGATTAAAAGATTGCAAATTATAAATTATCTGCAAATACTAACATTGACAGTAAAATATATTATAAGTTTTAACCGCTATTTTAAAATCTAATCTCACAATTCTGCCTAGCATTAACCAAAAATATGACTTAAATCTTGACAAAGGAAAGTCTACAAAAGCCGTATGAATACAAAGTTTTTAAAACAAATTACATTGGAAAAACAATCTTGCTCATACCAATATAAGTGTAGCAACACTTTGGAAGAATTCGAAAATAAACAAGACTTAAAGTGAACAACTGATTACTGATATACATACCATTTCTTGTCTTCAGGAGGAATAACACACCAGAGAAAGAAACAAAAAACAGTTAATATAAAATGTAATTTGAAAAAAAAATTAAACCCCCTGCGGTACCCAAACCTACAATCTACAGTTCCGCTGTCAACATGTAAACTGACCTAGCTATCCAGTTAGGCAAGTGAATTTAAAAGGATATAGATGTATTACTGATATTTCAGGTTTGAAAAGGAAGCCAGCCATTATGACAATGTGCTATTCCTCCGTATGAAATTCAATGTATTTAGTAAAGTATACAAGTGCTTCACAAGTATAACTGTATGTCATGGTTAAACACAGGTTACCTACATAGATTTTACTTCCCAAATATCAAGAAGCTGTGATCTCTTCTTTCATTTTGAAAGATTGCAAAATGTTTCTTTTCTCTTCTTGTATTTAAGCAATGTGCATGTGCATATGAACATGCTCTAGAAACAGGAATTCAAGGAACAAATGACATCCATACATTTTACAGAGTATGGACTACATTGAAGAAGCCTGGGAACCAAATATATATATAAAAAAAATAAAATTTGAATCTGCAGAGAGAGAAAATTAACAAAGAATTTCTAAACATGCACTATATATAAAGAACATGCATGTACAGGTATTCAGCAACATGTATATATCACACAGCATTTTGTAAGAAAGGAGTTGAGGATCTGTAAGGTGATGTACAACAAAGTTTACACAGAGCAAACTAGGTACTGAATATCATGATGCTATAACGTCAAGTATTTGAAAACATGCTAAAGAAATGTGCCAGAACAAAGTATGAGCTATGTCATTTCAGTCAGGTTCACATAAAATGTTTTACCTGGCCAAGACAAGGTGCACTGTGGTTTGATCGCTATTCACTGAATACTAAAATGTTCTTAAACTGATTTATCAAATAATTTAGTTATATGTACTATTATATTATTATTTTTCTATGAGGGGGGAAGTTTTCTACTAAATAATGTACCAACAAAACTGAATTATTTGCAATACAGTGATATTCATACCCATAAAAAGATAATAAAGGCAGCGTATAAGAGGAGCATAGCAAAGTTAAATAAGGCTTGTTTCTGTATGATGTAGGACAGAATACTACATTCCTCCCACATAGTAGTACTACACTAATTTTAGAGGTCCTACAAATTTAATGCATTCACACATCATGAAGCATTTCATCTTCTTTCGATAAGGAGCAATTGATCTCACAAAAATTTCCAAACGAACATAAATGATATGTTCTTCAAATTACTATAAACATATCTCCTGTTCAGTAGTAACTGTATAGAAAACAAATCAGAGTTTCAACAGATTCACGTGAATCTTGCTAGGATACACATCACTCACTTTGTAGGCAAAATGTGTAAAAATTACAAACATTTTCATAAACAAAAGACAAGTAAATTTTGCTACAAATTAAAATACAAGTGTTTTTAATTTAAGTATAACGTAGACATACTTCAGTAGACGTTGACAATAATCCTTACAATATGATGTACCATGATAAGAAAAATTCTACCTGAATTGAACAAAATTACATACGGTGACTTTAAATTCTCAATAATGCACACTGTAAAAATATTTCAAAAATGAAAATAAAAGTGAAAGTAGTGTGGATTGTATACAAGTATATTTTCCACAGCTACTTGATAAACACACAAATAATTAACATCACAAACTAAAAACAGAATGGCAAGACAATACATTAAAAAGGATATTTACATTAAAGGAAAAAAGGCACACGCACACAATACTTAAGGGGAAGAGTGTGGTTTTCACACACACACGCACACACACATGCACACAAACAACACACTCATCTGAAATGAAGAATATTAAAACACCCTGGTGTGATATGTTTGGCACAAAAAACCAGATAGGTCTCTACTTAGACGTATTATATTTCAGAAGTTAAATTTGTGTAAGACACAAATGGGATGCAACATACATTTACAAGGCAGTCCTATGCAAGGTTTTTTTCTTTTCTTTCAAACATCTTTGCAAATAATTTATCTCTAAAAACAGCAAAATTATAAATAAAAGTCACAACTTCATTAACGGGTTAAACATTAATACATAAATCAATTAATACACAAATACATAAAAGTGGAATTTATTAGGCACTTTCATATATTGTACTTTTCAAAAAAGAAGAAAGAAAAAAAAAAATTTCTTAAGATTCAAACTTCAAGGCCCCCACTAGCAATATATATGAATACTTCCTATGGAAAGAATTTCAACCTTTTCTCATATTTAGCACTTGCAGATCTGCAAAAAAAAAAAAGCCCTCTAAAACAGGCTGTAGGTAATGATTGTTTGTTTGTTTTACGTCCCATC
The DNA here is from genome assembly GCA_024699665.1 of Ostrea denselamellosa. Classification (NCBI taxonomy): domain Eukaryota; kingdom Metazoa; phylum Mollusca; class Bivalvia; order Ostreida; family Ostreidae; genus Ostrea; species Ostrea denselamellosa. The sequence goes on along the minus strand of JAMZEH010000047.1, from coordinate 8,244,137 downwards.
AAGAATTTTTCACTCATATTTAGACGTCACCAGCTGTAGGTGAAGTACCACAAATTTAGACCTATGCTTAGCGCTCATGGCCATAGCAGTGAGGGTTCTTTAACATGCCAATGCCTACCGTCCACGGGTCATATCCGAAAGACCCGTGATTCTCACCTCTAAATGCCGAGCGTTTGGCAAAGGAACAATCACTACCTATTTTTCGTCTTGGGTTTGATGCGGCCATAGCACGAGCAAGGCTCAAACTCACGACCTCCCGGTTACGAAGTGAACGCTCTAACCACTGAGCTACCGCGACCGGTCTTAGGTAATGATAGAGCAGCAAGTTGATGACTTTAGCTTGAACATGTATGCTTTTGCATGTCAAATGACCCATATATAAGACACAGACATTATCATTTCACAGTATGTTGTATGTCCAACTGGTGTGCATTGTAACTTAAAATAGTAATAAATTCATCTATAAAATGGGACTGAAAGTTGTTATTTAATTTCTTTGTTTACATATATATCCATGTCACAAAGAAGGTAACAAACATGTCATTTTTTTAATCACACGACCAAGTATATTCAAAGTTTCCAGACATTTTTTCAATACATTTTTGCAAATTATTCAAGGGCTCTCATTCATATTAATAATTAGTATTCTCAAGTTCACATCTAATTTTAAATTTAGTAACCTTAGTATCATTTGTGTAACTAAAAGGGATCCTAACACTTTTAAAGTGTCTTGAAAATGCCCTATAAGTTCATGGATGATGGAAGAGAATATACAAGGACACCACCTACATAATACTGGGTTAAAAAAATAATAAAACAGGTTGACAATTGGACGGAATTCACAATCAGCAGTGACCTATAAATTCAAAATACTAACATTCAAGCAGTATCACATTATTTTCCAAACTTTCAAATAGTAATGCAAAAAAAAAAAGTTTACAACAATTTCTCCATGCTGTTTATATAGTTCTCTCTACCCATACGAAACAGGATAAACAGGGTGTTGTGGACTTACAGATGGTAACATTCTCTTTCTCACCAGGGCACAGTTCAAATTCTGAGAAACACATATCAACATTCACTGGCACTCTGCTCATGGCTTATAACCCCATAATACTGGTCATTTCCTGGTGCCCCGCCCCCTTCCAGATGCAGTGGGCGTGGTCCTGTTGTGGACTGACAGTCTATTGTTTGAAGGGGTGGGTGTTTTGGCACTTATTTTGGAAGGTGTGGATGTTGAAGGTTTAGAATGAGAGTTACTCTGACTACTCTGTCTTGCAGTTGAAGGCTGGTAAACAGAAATGATTAAATAACATTTTATCATGGAAAATTCTTTCTCATGAATAATGATCCCCCCTCCAAAAAAAAAAAAATATATCAATGCATCAATTGAAAAATTTAACATTTACACATCTACATCTTCCCTTCATATTTTGAATTGACACTGCTCATTAAAAACAAAAAGACCAGCTTATTTTAAAATAAGTTATGTATTGAAAAACAATTTTATCCCATTTTTACGGAAGCCCATTTAGGACCTATTAAAAAATATTTTTGAATTTGATATAACGAATTCTTGAATTTGTTAAAACGAATTTAAATCGTTATAACGAATTGTTGAATCCGTTATAACGATTTAAATTCGTTATAACGAATTCCTGGAATTCGTTATAACGAATTTAATCTGTTATAACAAATTCGCTGAATTCGTTATTTCAAATTTTGAAATCTGTTTTAACAAATTAAATTTGAAATAACGAATTCTTGAATTCATTATTTCAAAGATTGAATTCGTATTTTCGGTTTTTTAAAATCTGTTATAACGTATTTTCATCAGATTGCATTGGAGATTGAAATAACAATTTTATAATTTGTTATAACAAATTTATTTATTTGTTATCACAGATCACAGTCCGTGATAACGGATTTATAACATTGAAATTTTGACACTCTTTAATTTGTTATCACGAATTGGATGAAAATACGTTATAACAGATTTTAAAAAACCGAAAATACGAATTCAATCTTTGAAATAACGAATTCAAGAATTCGTTATTTCAAATTTAATTTGTTAAAACAGATTTCAAAATTTGAAATAACGAATTCAGCGAATTTGTTATAACAGATTAAATTCGTTATAACGGATTCAACAATTCGTTATAACGATTTAAATTCGTTTTAACAAATTCAAGAATTCGTTATAACAAATTCAAAAATATTTTTTGATAGGTCCTATATGGGCTTCCGTACATTTTAGATTTATTCCAAATCATTCATGACTACTTGAACTTAATGAGTAAATTCAAATTTTCCCAGCTTTGAATTCTCCCATTTTTGATAAGGAAAAATGGGTGACAGAAATAAAAGGGCCAAAAATTTCCTGGAATACCATACATGATAGCATGATAGCTGCATTTATATAAGTGTGATGCTCTTAAATGGCATTCACAGAAGACTTACTCCTGATTTGCCTCCTGAACCAGGCTTCTTAACTCCTCCTGACCCTTTTCTTGCATTTCCATTCTGGAAGGAAAACCAAGACACATAAACTTAATCATCCTAACACACAAAGCATTACAAACAATTACACTTTAATTGCATCACTGCAAAAATACCTTATTACTCCAACTTTGTGATTTTTGAAAAAGACTGATTTATGTTGATTTCATGGTATGGGGATACTTATCATCTAATGATCTAGAGGACGGAGCTGGGTGTTAGGACCCCACTCATATTTGACAAAATGACGTATATATGTGAGTACTTTTATGCAGCTTAAGGTGCACTAGTACTAAAACTTGGACCACTTAACAGCTGGAACACATCTGAGTGTATAGCAGGCAATACAAGTCCCCCACCAATAGGATAATTCAATCAAAAGTCGGTCAAGCATAACAAAGCTCAAACTTGATCTGTAACTATCCAAGACATTGAGGACATCTATATTGCGTGATTTGATATTTGCTCTATCCAATCTTGGCAAGCCTCGCGAATAAATACACCATTTCAACTCCTTGGATAGAGCATATGTAAAATTACACAATTACAGATGTTCTCTTTATTTCATTTGCTCTTTCTATCACTTTAGTTTTGAGATGATCCCCAATACAACAAAACAGCTGATTTAAATCATTTGCAATGCATCATTAGCAACAGTCATGTTTGTTCATGTTCCTATGTGAGAAAAAAATACAGTGTGATATATATACCAATACATAGATTTTCATTCATGCCTATCAATGAATTTCTTGGAAGGCATTTAAATGATCAAACATAGTACTTAACTATTCCATTTTTTTTTTTTTATTAAACTATTATATTTCTTTACCGACTATTTATTTTGCTGACGTAACATCTTGACGTACTTGAAAAATATTTTGGTTGCGACATTTTGAATCACATCAATGATCAATGACTTCAATTTAGATAAAACAGTGATTTTAGTGAACAAAGTTTTTGTTATTGGAATTACAATGTTTTAAAAAGTCAAATTTCATGTGTTTTCTTGGATATTGGAAGGGGAGAATAGGACTTCCCAAGACAACAACATGGCTGGCCTGGCCTGGTACATTCCATGTTCACATATGTTACGTTTAGAATGGTTCTAGTTATTTTTAATACTTTAATTCGATAAATATATTTGAAAGGGTAAAAAAAAAATAAATTTTTTTTTGAATTATTCGTTTATCCTGTTAATAAACAGGAAAGCAAACTACGCAATATTGAATCGGAGATGATCTCAAAGGTAGTTCGGACCAGAAGTGCTTTATTCAAAAGGCGTTTGATAAAGCTATGGTATATCACACTAGCAATATACACCATATGGATGAGATAAAAAGTCATAGATAAAATTTCAGTTGAATATCTTCATCCATTGCAGAGAAAAGTGATTTGGAATGACAGACAGATGGACAGACTGAGAGTAAACTAATAATAATCCTCTTCAGCAAAGCCGGTAATTTGTCCATGATGAACCTTTCCTTTAGATCTGTGCATGCCAATGAATTATCCAAAGAATGATAACTCTTACACCATGAAAACAACGTGGTGAATTCTAATGTTTTTGACACTGTGCAGTCAGAAAACTGCTCTTAAGAGCAAATGATTCCACTTCTCGACCCAACTTTGAATAAATATTATCTTGCTGTGCAATCCAGCACACACCATCTAATTTGACACAAAATTAAGTTTAAATTATAATTATTTTGTGACAATTAAAAGACAAGTTCCACAACTTTTATTAATGTTTCTCATCACCTTAGGTATTTGCTAGTCGAAATCACTGATGCTGGGGGAAGTCCGAGCAACAAAATTGGTTAATCTGTAATTTCAGATTATATACAGGTTTCACTGCATTCAGAGGTATGTACACTGTAATCAGTACATGTGACACATAGAAATGTTCATGTGAAGCTAAACTTGTTCAAATTTCGCAGAAGAGAAAAATAGCAAAATAAATGCCACATAACCAAAATCTGTATATTCATTACTAAGTTAGACTATCTATTTCTACAAATCCAACACAAACAATTCATACGCTGTACATAAATACAATATGTTTCTGAAACATACCACTTCTGAGCATGGCTATATGCATGCTCGGTTGTGACCTAGTTCTACCACGACTTTCATGAATGAACTTGACATTAAACAGTCACACATTTATGAAAAAGGTTTCAGTTGCAAAGACAAAAAGAGACAGAAAAGCAAGAACAATATATCTCCAGGTCTTTGACTTTGGGTGTATATATATGCCAAAACTTACTCCTTAAAAAACTTCATGTTTTCAATAATGCAAGTCTCTATCTTTATAGTTTTATAGTTATAACTAAGGTTTATGATGCAGACAGACAGACATACAAAGAACAATATGTCCCCCAATTTTGGGCACATAATACTGTCAAAATTTAAAACCCCCTGAAAAATTGTTTCTGTTTACAGTACCTTAACAGCATTGTTCTCCGAGTCCTCCATACTGAGCTCACTGAGGTCCCCGTTTATTGCACTGTCCTCTGTCTTCTGGCTCTGCTCCTTGTGGAACATCCTCATTAGCTCCAACACATTGGTCGACTCTTGATCATTTCCCTTTAAATGAACAGTACAGACTACTTTGAATGGTGCAAGTTTTCATTCTTCTGATTAGCATTTCTTAGAGAGCGACATTCCATAAAGAATGACAACACTTCTGCTGCCATATTAAGAACACATTCATGAATAATTGTTTATTCTCAATATGTGAAAATTTAAACCAACTAAAACAGATGATTGTACGAATTATGAAGAGTTGTCCAACTGTCTTTACACAATACTGTGGTTAATGTTCTATTGAAACTAGACATTGTGCTAGCATTTCTATGAATGAGAGTGATTATGCTTTAATTTTTTCAAATTAAATTATGAATAGAAAGGAGATTTATAATTACCGTGATCCATGGATGATGTAACATTTCTGTGGCTGTCAGTCTGTGAGCCGGGTCAACCCTCATCATTTTCTCCAGTAAAGATTTAGCTACAACACAATGTTGAACAAAACACGTGAATTAGCATTAATACGAAATCTAATCTTCCATCATATATATTGAGGTCATTTGGAAAGAGTAATAAAAATTTCATTAAAAGCATTAAATATAAAATATATTTTCTGTAGTGCTAACAACAGCCAAAACATTGTGATTTAGTGGACAAAGCATGTTTCAAAGTCATCCTGGAATGCATACCACTATCACTGATGGTGGCCCAAATCTTGTCACTGTAATCCAGCTCTCCTTTCTTAATCAGATCATACAATGAATCCTCATCTTTTGATTTAAAAGGCGGACTTCCACTTAACCTAAAAACATAAACAAAATGATCAACAGCCAAGCCTTTAATGACTAACACATATTCACTCATTTTCTATAATAATTTATCACAACATTGACCAAAAACTCCTTTACTGTGACTTAGAAAATTAGATGCAGAGGTATTCTATCCTGTGCTTCAAAATGCTGCAAAATACTCCTAGTAGTTAACTACATATCATCGTGACGGTGAGTATCACAAAAGGACTTTCGTTTGTGGTATTATTTAAAGGAGGCTCACACTCGATTTGTAACCCACTGATATCAGTTCATGTATAAATTTTCAATTCATTAGCTGCAGGGATAAACCAAAACACTCCAGACAAATCCCAGAAATCTGCTATGTTCACGGTCTATAGCTCTTTCAAAAACAGGTCAAGAAACTTAATCTGTAACCACTGATAAAGTTCTGTATGAATTTTCAATTCAGTAGCTGCAAGGATATAGCCAAACAAAAAGTCTGGAAAACTGCCAAATCCCTAGAATTTATCCTTCCTAGTTCTTCTACATGGAAGCATTTAAAAACATGTAAATTTGAATTTCTAATCACATTGCTTAGTAATCATGAAGATGTGTCACTACTTACATGATATATAATATAACACCCATCGCCCAAACATCACAATTTTGGCTATACGTTTTGTTGTCTATAATTTCCGGGGCTACAATGGTAAAAAGAACAAAGCACTGTACAAACTTAATTTACTATCATGTCTACTCTCAATACCATTAAGTACACCATTATAAATATTTGCATTTTACAAACACTGACTACAGGAAAATATTTATTTATTTTCCCATTGTCCAAATTTGACGACATTAAAATTGGGTGATTTTCAGATTTACTCATGACTCTTAAAGTACTGAAAAATGGTGGTAGGCAAATTTGAAATGGAACAAAATCACTTCATGAATTGACTATTAATTAACTTTAGCATGTATTTCACACCAATCTTGCACGACAAGCCACTTTAATAGAGAGTCCACTTACACATATATATAGGAGTCCCACAAAAGTCTTGCATCATGTTATCATGTCCTGTACCCCCTTTCACCACTGAGAGTCCAAAATCTGTCACCTAGGAAGAGATGTGAAGCATGCCTTACAAAAAAGAATACTGAAATTTCAGCATATGTAAAACACTATTACAATGTGAGACAAAGTTTCATTTCTTCTTAAAATATAATAACATTTCACTTTCTAGAATTTGCTTACAACTTATCAAGAAATATATCTGAAATGGGTATTCAGACCTATCTGAAGGTATTCTGTAGTATACATGTATATATTTTAGTTTTAGACAGATCAGTATTTTTAGCAAGAACTATTATATGAGAGGAATTTACTATTGCTTAATTTGGTGAAGAGCGTCACACACAAAATAAATGTTCTCGCTTTTATTTTTATTTTGCTAAAATACACGTAAAACGTCTTGATCAACAGAGCACTATGTTTTTGCAATTTGACATGTAAGAGTCATATTGCGATATCTAGTACTTGACTAAAATAAGGAATTTACAGTACCTAGACATGCATGTCACAGTCAACAGTGACCAAATATACCTGTGTGTCTGTATTTGTTTTATTTCGTCATTTATATAAACCTGAATAAAGTAAACTGTTACATCAATTTCCCATACAAAATGTGTCTCATCAGTGGTAGACAGTATAGACAAAATTTAGCTATGGACTAAATCACGGTCATTGTCATCTGTTGGCATCATCATGTCGGTATACAGGCAAAATATAATAAGAACAAATTATCAAACAAAATCATTACAGACTAGCATGCAAGACATCAATTAGAGTTATTTAGTCTTTCAAAGGACATAAATTTTGTTCACTGTGCATATAACATTTATTTAAAAAGTTATACTCACACTTTGCAGATTTAAAGTCTCCGAGACTAAGAGTTTTCTTTAATATATTAAAACCATCTAGACTAACTTAGAAAGTGAATTATTGGAAGTATTAATGGCATGGGTTGATGTCACATGACAGAGGGACTCAAATAGTTGGTTTACCAAACAAAGTTTGTCTTATTAAATTAGAAATTTTAGAAAATATGGCAAATAAAGATACATCTAATTTATAGGATAAATGAGTGAAAAAGGTCCTTAAGACTTAAAAGTAGATTGGTACATTGTAATCAATGATGTGAACCAACTTTTTTGGTATGTGAGAAACTTTCACTAGATTCATGAGAACCTTCTTTCATTACAAATATTTCTCCCCACAGAAAATGTCAATTAACGTTTCTAATATTTATCTTAAGACTATTCAAGCCATAAAAATGTGTTGCCACAAAATAGTATATCACAATAAATTGCTAAATAAAGACTTCCCAAATAAAAACTGGTTTACAGTATCAGGTAATTATTAATGTACATGATTTATCATTGGGTCAAAAAAATTTTTAAACCCAATGATAAATCATGACCTAGATTAAAGTTGTGGACAGTTAAAAAGACAGATGGAATGGACAAAGAGACAGATGGACCAAAAACAATCATTATTCTCTCCAGTTTAGGAGGCAGGAAAATTAAATGATTAAAGTTTCATGCCATAAGACATCTGAGGTTTTGATAGAGAGTGTGAACTGCAACAGTAGCAGTTACATGCTTAAGCAGCTGTATGCAGTACGGAACCATTACCTTGATATAAAGTTTATCATCAGTGTTTTCTGGATTCAAAGCCAACAGGATATTCTCCAACTTCAAATCTCTATGAACTATGTCTGCAAACAGAAAATGAAACATATCTACATTTTACAGGATACATCATAATTTGTCTGTGAATTCAAAGGTGTGTTTTTCTTATCAGTCTCGGATATCACATGTTGTTAACAATGAAGTGCATGGGTAGTGTGCAAGTCAACCTGACAACAGTGTTAACAGTACAGTGAGCTAACCCAAACGGTACAGTGGGCGAACCCAAACAGTACAGTGAGCTAACCCAAACAGTACAGTGAGCTAACCCAAACAGTACAGTGGGCGAACCCAAACAGTACAGTGGGCGAACCCAAACAGTACAGTGAGCTAACCCAAACAGTACAGTGGGCGAACCCAAACAGTACAGTGGGCGAACCCAAACAGTACAGTGAGCTAACCCAAACAGTACAGTGGGCTAACCCAAACAGTACAGTGGGCGAACCCAAACAGTACAGTGAGCTAACCCAAACAGTACAGTGGGCGAACCCAAACAGTACAGTGGGCGAACCCAAACAGTACAGTGAGCTAACCCAAACAGTACAGTGGGCGAACCCAAACAGTACAGTGAGCTAACCCAAACAGTACAGTGAGCTAACCCAAACAGTACAGTGAGCTAACCCAAACAGTACAGTGGGCGAACCCAAACAGTACAGTGAGCTAACCCAAACAGTACATTGAGCTAACCCAAACAGTACAGTGAGCTAACCCAAACAGTACAGTGGGCGAACCCAAACAGTACAGTGGGCGAACCCAAACAGTACAGTGGGCGAACCCAAACAGTACAGTGGGCGAACCCAAACAGTACAGTGGGCGAACCCAAACAGTACAGTGAGCTAACCCAAACAGTACAGTGGGCGAACCCAAACAGTACAGTGAGCTAACCCAAACAGTACAGTGAGCTAACCCAAACAGTACAGTGAGCTAACCCAAACAGTACAGTGGGCGAACCCAAACAGTACAGTGAGCTAACCCAAACAGTACAGTGAGCTAACCAAAACGGTACAGTGAGCTAACCCAAACAGTACAGTGGGCGAACCCAAACAGTACAGTGAGCTAACCCAAACAGTACAGTGAGCTAACCCAAACAGTACAGTGAGCTAACCCAAACAGTACAGTGAGCTAACCCAAACAGTACAGTGAGCTAACCCAAACAGTACAGTGAGCTAACCCAAACAGTACAGTGGGCGAACCCAAACAGTACAGTGAGCTAACCCAAACAGTACATTGAGCTAACCCAAACAGTACAGTGCTGTGGTATGGTGCTGTGGTATTAAATTACAGTGTTGTGGTACGATGTTGAGGTACAGTACTGTGGTACAATGTTAAGGTAAGTGTTTGAACCCAGATGTGCAAGCACAAGTGGTAGTGTTCTGGTACAGTGTTCAAGCCCAAATGGTACACTGTTATGGTACGATCCTAACTTGTACAGTATTGTGGTACCTTGTTGTGGTACAATGTTGTCGTAGTATTATAAAAACAGTGTGATGCTACAGTGTGCAAACACAACTGGTACAATGTTGTGGTACAGTCCAACCAGATAGTGTTATGGTACAATGTTGTGGTACAGTCCAACCAGATAGTGTTTTGGTACAATGTTGTGGGACAGTTCAACCAGATAGTGTTTTGGTACAATGTTGTGGGACAGTTCAACCAGATAGTGTTTTGGTACAATGTTGTGGGACAGTTCAACCAGATAGTGTTTTGGTACAATGTTGTGGGACAGTTCAACCAGATAGTGTTTTGGTACAATGTTGTGGGACAGTTCAACCAGATAGTGTATTGGTACAATGTTGTGGGACAGTTCAACCAGATAGTGTTTTGGTACAATGTTGTGGGACAGTTCAACCAGATACTGTTTTGGTACAATGTTGTGGGACAGTTCAACCAGATACTGTTATGGTACAATGTTGTGGGACAGTTCAACCAGATAGTGTTTTGGTACAATGTTGTGGGACAAGTGTTTGGGGAATTTTGAGTCCGCACACTGTGTCATTGCATTGTATTGTTTGGGCTAGCACAATGTACCAATTAAAACAACACTTATTAAAACCTTGAACAGGTATTCATCAGGAAAGTTTTAAATCAAATAATTTACATGCAATTTCATTAGGAATTACTTATTTTTGTATTTCTGCTGCACAGTATCCATGCTCACTGAACATGAAACATACATAGATTTAATAATCTAGTCAATAAATACATTCTGTATCTTTTGTCATCATCTCGGATGTCTTCCTATCTAACACAACAGACAGGAATAAAGTCATTTTAAATCAATGCACTCATTCTTTACAATGAACTAGTGCACCTGGCAGATTGGAACAACTATTCTGGACAAGTCAAAGAACAACCGAAACATAATGCCCACTTCACTGTAACAGTGAATTCATTATAAGTGTCCGTTTGCTTTAAGCGTATTTTACTGTATATCCTCAGTCAACTTATCTCTTCAAAATCCAATTATGTACATGTTGTTTCATTATCTCATAAGACTTAGTGTGGAAATTGACAGAATAATGGGACGCTGCACCTATTTCATGAAGGGATACAAAACCTTTTTCCCAATATTGAGACAGGATGCATGTTTTATTTGTTTGTATGTTGTTTTACGTTCCATTTGAGAATTTTTCACTCGTGTTGACATTATTTCATCAGGTTTTGGCGACATAAAATTTTGACTAAAGCATGGTGCTCAAGGTTATAGCAGTGAGGCTTCTTCAACATGCCATGACCTATGACATGGGACCACCATTTTTACGGTCATATATGAGAGACCTTTGACTTTCACTTTAAATTCCAGGTGCTTGGCAGAGGAACAGTCACTACCTATGTTTTATGTCTTAGCATGAATACATATATCTGTGCTGTTTAATATATATATATCTGTGCTTACACAGTACCCATTTGCAAGTGATGAGTGATGCACACACTTAATTGATGTTACATGATTTCAGAAATGGTTTGCAAAGTGAATGCATCAATTCCATCACACGCCTGATTCTCAAACAGACCATTTTTATGGAGGTAGGAGATGGCGTTCGCGAGTCTCGTCATAATGATCTTGCATTCTTCCTCGCTGATCCGCTCTCGGGTCTTCACCGCATCAGCTAGTTCCCCTCCCTCACACAGCTCCATAACCAAGTACATTTTCTGAGGAACAATAAACAAGAATAAGAATCACAATATGAGTTCAGACCATCCCTAGATACTACTGCTTATTAAGGATCACTTCCAACATTTATTATCCAAGTTAACCCCCAGTAGTTGCTGGTAGTATTTACTACCGACAGAACAGATGTTGCAGAAGGATTTTTTTTTTTACATGGCATTAAGTGACCAACCATATATTCTAATTGTTGAGCATATTAGACTGACCAGTACTTATTACATTCCTGATCCATCTGTTGCATATGAGATTCAATGACATTTTAACAAACATGTATGTACATGTATACATGTAATTTTTTGGGATACTGATTTTCTGTGACTGTGCATAAATTTATAGAATCCTACTACTGTATTTCACTTCCACTTCAAGAGTTTCCATATAGTCTGCATTACCTGTCAACTTCATTTCTACACATTGAAATGCTACAACCTGAGAAAAGGCTATAACTTGTTTTGTGAAACTCCCCTGGATTTGTCTGTTTTACAACAAAATTAAATTCTCTTATTTTTATCTAAATCTCTTCTTTAAATTGTCTTTCATATTCTTCATTCAAAATTCAATAAATCAATTTACATGCTATTTTATTACATAACTGATATCACCTGACTTCATTTATCATTCGCTTTTCAATCAACTTCCATTAATTCTTTTTTATTCAATTCCCTAATAAAAGCATAAATGTTAATAAAAAATAAACTCTTAACTCTGAAATTTTAAGCAGAATTGTCTGCACGCAGTGGGAGGTCTGACGACTTCTTAGAAGAACTTGAGATTACCTTGGCAGTTTCAAACACTTCATTGAGGCTGATAATATGTTCATGCTGAACACGTTTCAGAATTCCCACCTCTCTCTCCAGCAACTTGATCACTGGTCCACCTGCCTACAATGTATAGCAGTCATTAAAATGTCATCACTGAATACTTCTGCAAAAACAGTCAACAACACAATGCAGTTGTGAGATATTGTATTGCCCTATTGTGAGTATAGCAGACTAAGCAAAGACAAAATGAAATAAGTCAAATTTAACCCAAGTCATCTAATGTTATACTCAGATGAGTACTGTATTATCTGCATGATCATGTAACAGTACCTGCACATGCTGCAATAAAAATCCAGACGCTGTTGGTGAAAATGTCTGACAAATCAAATTCTGATTTTGTTTTGGGGTGGGGGTGGGGAACACCTTCCAAAACCAAAACTTAAGTATGAGGGCTTTTTTTTTTCTAATTAGAACCGTTAAAATTTGAGTAAAGTCCCAGACTTTATATAAGTCCAAGTTTTGACTTCAGTTTTTTTTTTTTAAATTGAGAAATCCAGGCCTGTACCAAGAGGTCTCATGGGGATCCGGGCTAGAAAAGATCCTTAGTACCCCTTTGCTTGTCGTAAGAGGCGACTAAATGTGGCGGTCCTTCAGATGAGACCGTAAAAACCGAGGTCTCGTGTCACAGCAGGTGAGGCACAAAAAAGATCCCTCCCTGCTCAAAGGCCATAAATGCCATGCATAGGCCTATTCTCTCTCTCTGGTAACTTTTGTCGATTTGTCCTATTTGCAAAATTCCACCAAAAAATGGACAATGGCAGGAAAAGCCTGTTATACAGTATTGTCTTGTGTATAGTTATTGTTACATAGATCTATCTGTGTGTTTCCTACTATTATCTCTGTTTGTGTATCATGTATCTTAATGGCTATGCAAGTTATCACTTACTAAAAGTTGCTTATCATTTACTCAAGGTCACTTATCATTCAAGGTCACTTATCACTTACTCAAGGTCACTATCACTTACTCAAGGTCACTAACACTTACTCAAGAGTTGCTTATAAGTAAATAAATTAAATATCCTTATACCCGTCTTCCTCTTTTAACCTGTGGATATCTCACTTCAATATATATTGTAAGTGCACAAGAGCACAATAAATATATAAAAAATGTTATCACCTAAGGTGACAAATTTCTCTAAAATTGATTGCATACTCTGTACTTTTAAAATTTAAAAGCAAACTTGCATATTTTGTGTCAATTGCATGCATTTAAAGTTTCCAGAACACTTTCAGTGGTCCTTTTTGAGTATCTTATACAATCAAGCCTTAACTTCATTTGCTCCTGGTGTAAGGGGTTAATGGCATTTCTGTACTGGCCCTTATCTTCCCAAACATCATTGGACAGCCTTCACCCAATTCCATGGCCCTCATTCCCCTCTAATTTGTCCGAGATCAATACACAATACAGATCGAAGCATAAACTAGTTTCTTCTTTTATCATCAGATATTTCAAAACCATTTAAACCTTTAATCTACAAACAGATCTTCCAAAAAAACTAATTTTCTTCCTACATTAGATAGCACAGAAATGTGTCACACAATTTTCTATTGACTGACAGTGTTGTCACTACTGGGAATGGAATTTCAGAATCTTCCAATATGTCTTAAGGCTGTTTTTATAATGACAAACAGATGGGAGAGATCAGGTTTGAGGTCCTCACTTGTTGGGCTGGTGCTGTGTGGTTTGTTCTTATCTTAATCCTCCCTTCACAACAAGACAGATTGCACTCACACAAGAACCAGCCTCTACATGCTATTATGCACTTAAATATGTATACCTTGCTTTTCAAATGGCCCACAGAGTTGCTGGATAGAGAACACAAGACAGTCTGTATATCAAATAGACATCTATGCATGCTTTTCGATTACACCTAATTTTTTCTCCCAAAGTGTCAAGTTATTTCGTTGACAACAAAAGATACTGAGTTCATATGCATATCCAGATCATTTCAAATTTTCAAATTGTCGCCTAATTTGTCATCCAGGCCTTCAAAAACTGACAACTTTAAATCTAGATAACCACTGCTTTAAAACCAATTCATCCAATAAAATTAACAGATAGCATATACATTTTAACAAGCAATATAATAAAAAAAAATACAAATTCTGCATGGCCTTGACACTTTACCTTTTCTTTGTTGATGACCTTTATGGCCCAGAACTTTCCTGTCTCTTTGTGTTTCACTTTGAACACTTTGCCAAATGTGCCCTGTCCAATTTTCTCCCCTGGTTCGTAGTTTTCCCATATCCAACTCTCATCATTTATACGAGTGTGGGGGATGGTTCTCAGATCTGCACTGCCTTTGCGACTCATTTTCAAGGACAGTCATTTAGTTATATCTGCAATGAAAATTTTTTCTGTGTGTATATGATTTCGATTTCATTAACTATGCATCTGTTATCCATAGTGATGACAATTTACAAATGAACAGTCGATTCATTGCTTACAAATGATGCTTCTAGGATATTGCAAATTCCATTTTCTTATTACATGGCTGAGCAGTTGCCCGATTCTGAATAATTTATAGAATACGATCACAATGTCTTCATGTTCTATCAATCTACTGTATGTTTTAGAGAACTTAGTTATTAAAAAACTATAAAAAGGACCATAAAACTTGTTCTAGAATAGCTCTATCTATCATTTTACTAGAAACACTCTCCTATTCTCCAAGTCTACAGTCCAAAGATACTATGCCAAACATTGCAATTTACACATACATCTTGCCAATATATCTAAAATTTATATCAAATAAGGCAATCACAGATATATGGGGTAAAAATTGAAGAGGGATTTCATCTACTAACACTCTAAGACCTTGGGGAATTGATTGCTTGATTATCCTAATGTTCTTTCTTGATTATCCTAATGTTATTGCTTGATTATCCTCATATTATTGCTTGATTATCCTAATGTTATTGCTTGATTATTCTAATGTTATTGCTTGATTATTCTAATGTTATTGCTCGATTATTCTAATGTTATTGCTTGATTATCCTCATATTACTGCTTGATTATCCGAATGTTATTGCTTGATTATCCTAATATTTTTGCTTGATTATTCTAATGTTACTGATCACAGTAGCTCAGTGGTTAGAGCGTTCGCTTCGTAACTTCGAGTTCTGCTCATGCCACAGCTGCGTCAAACCTAAGACGAAAAAATAAGTAGTGATTGCTCCTTCACCAAACGCTCGGCATTTAGAAGTGAGAATCACGGGTCTTTCGGATATGACCTTAAAAACGGAGGTCCCATGTCACGGTAGGCATTGGCAGGTTAAAGAACCCTCACTGCTACGGCCCTGAACACTAAGCATAGGTCTAAATTTGTGGCACTTCACCTACAGCTGGTGACGTCTCAATATGAGTGAAAAATTCTCGACGGGATGTAAAACAAACAATCAATCAATCCTAATAATATTGCTTGATTATTCTAATGTTATTGCTTGATTATTCTAATGTTATTGCTTGATTATCCTAATTGTTGTTGCTCGATTATCCTAATGTTATTGCTTGATCATCCTAATGTTATTGCTTGATTATTCTAATGTTATTGCTTGATTATCCTAATTGTTGTTGCTCGATTATCCTAATGTTATTGCTTGATTATCCTAATGTTATTGCTTGATTATTCTAATGTTATTGCTTGATTATTCTAATGTTATTGCTTGATCATCCTAATTGTTGTTGCTCGATTATCCTAATGTTATTGCTTGATTATTCTAATGTTATTGCTTGATTATCCTAATTGTTGTTGCTCGATTATCCTAATGTTATTGCTTGATTATCCTAATGTTATTGCTTGATTATCCTAATGTTATTGCTTGATTATTCTAATGTTATTGCTTGATTATTCTAATGTTATTGCTTGATTATTCTAACGTCATTGCTTGATTATTCTAATATGATATTGCTTTAAAAAATAACTTACATTTCAAATTAGTTTGTATAATGGGTATTTTTTTAATAAATGACAAATCACCCACATCTAACATAAAATATTTTATGAATGAAGATTTATTTTACGAACATGTATCTTAATTTGTTTTCTTGTTTTCAAAATAACTGTGGGTATATATATATATATATATATATCCAGTAATAAAGGTCACAAAACATGTATTACATTTTACTGTTTCAGCTGAAAGCGCTAACAGTGAAATGTAATTCTCGTTTAGTGTTCCTCGACTTTCATTACTGGATATATTTGTACACACACACACATATATATAGCTGACATGTAGCAACAGGGATGGGCAATTGGAGAAGAGGGGGTCGGGTGTTCATGTAAAACTATCCAATTTTTGAAATTTAAATTCTTTTATGCCTGTGAAGAATTTTAGACAATTGAGATCAACTTTTTAAAGTTTTAATTCATTTTCATCTCATAGTGGAATAAATATTATTTCACAATAAGAGTGATTTCGTTTAAAGCATGTTTGTTATAAGTGGGTTTTACAGTATATGTGTTTTGTGCCTTTGGATCAGATTTTGGCTATTATCTGTACTGTGATGTCTCAGGCAGGTAAAGTGGACTTAAAATGGATATATATGACAGCTTCTTTTCTGGGTTTAACCCTATAGCTAACTCTCACTGGTAGAATGGACTGTGAAGTCCAATCCAGTGGTTAAGATGCCCCTCACACCCAGTGTCCACTATTTGCACTGCTGAGGAACTGTAAACAGCTAGTTGATGTTCATGGTTAAACCCCCATTAACCTTAATTCATCAGGGCTTAATCTAACAGTAGAACAAAAATTTGCAAATATATATATATATATATATATATATATATATATATATATATATATATATAATATATATATATATATATATATATATATATGTACACACACATATACCCATAATACTTAGCCATAAGTAATGAAATCAGTATTAAAAAGTCTCGTCTCAAGAAAAAAAAATCATTACTCAAAAATAAACTTCTCTTTGAACTTTAACAATAAACACAATACACATCAATCATCAGTTTTGTTTAGCCAGGATATCTTACACAAATGCTCTGTAACTGTCAGAAAGTTCCTTTCATGCAGTCTTTTTCCCCAGAGAACACTTAAATATGTGAACTATTTTCTTGCCGTTTAGTGTGTTTGCTTAACTTGGGGAAACAACAGGTCTTAAATCTACAAAGTAAAGTCTCACAGAGACATTAAGAGCTTGAGAGCACCAATTGCAAAGAAATACACAAATGTTTAAATAACCTTCTAAACAGAACCCAAACAATGGACCTATAGCTTTACTCATTTATATTTAGAAACAATTTAGTCTTGGCCTCTGAAGTGATATTGGAGACCCTGCACCAATCTGGCAGTGTGCAGGCTAAATTTTTAAAGTTGATCAGCTGAATACCGATTATCAAATTATCAAACCTTTGTCCAATTGTAAAGATTTATACCTTTTAATTCCATCCACACAAAAGTTTCATGCACAATTACACATTAAACGTTCCTTCCCAAATTCATACTGTTGCAGTTCATAATTAAAAGCAGTAGGTTTAAATTCTCCCGAGTACTTCTGCATTAACATACATCCACTTTATTTCTTTTAGAGGTGAACATTAGATAAGTTTACGTCCATACTCTGCAGATATTTTTCTTGCACTGAATGAAACAAACTTGTCCTCAATGGTTTCATGTACCTAGAAATGTGTCATTAACAAGGCTAAGATCAATTATAAATATGTATATAGAACAATCCCCCCCCCACCCTTAAAATAATTGATGAATCTATTTAGGGAACATGCCATGACTTTATTTTTGAGAAATAAGGCTTAAAATTCAGAATACACATATGTATATTTATGTGATTTACATGAGGATTAAAGCGATTGTGTTACACACACACACACACACATACAATGTATATAGCATATACAGTATAACAGGGAATTGATTTTTCTGATTCAAACTGTTAATTAATTCCTTGGCAGTTATATTATATTCCATCTCCAAGAGCCTGCACATTATGAATATCAAAGCAAGTACGTCATCGAAAAATTACCCATCCGTTACTCTTAAATAATCACCAACCAACAAAAGAATGTCAATAAGGAATTGATTCTGCATCATGTATGTGCTCAAATGCCAACTTCCAAAACAATTGAAAGGAGCGACAATATGGAAAAAAAAAAAGAGTCTTCCTTAAGCCCTTCACCATAAACGTGCTACACACAATTACAATAAAGCAATCAAGTTCTTTGCTGCAAATGCCTTTTGTCGAAATAACATTTCATCCATAAGGAAAACATGAAAACTTAATCAAAGCATTGAAAGGATTCTGTGTATACATATAGAAGGTATGGAAACAGCAAGACCTAGGTTTACCAAGGTTACTCTTAGAGCATCTATAACATGATGCCATTAGCATTCAATGTTTCATCAGTGTCATAATGATGAATAGTAATTGACTGATTGATTGATTGTTTGTTGTTTTCTGCCACTCAACAATTTTTCAGTTATCTGGTGGTGTCCAGTTTTTACTGGTGGAGGAGAGAACCCAGATACGATGTACCCGGGAAGAGACCACCGACCTTCTGAAAGTAAAGTGGCAAACTTTCTCACATATATCAGCGTAAACGAGAATCAAATCAACTAGAGGTGAGAGGCCTTGTGATTTTGAGCGCAGTGCTATAACCACTCGGAGGCCCTGGTGAATGGTGTCTCTCTTTCTCTCTCTCTATATATATATAGACACACACATCTGTGTTTCAGTCTGGTTACGATTAATTCAAATTACAATCACATTATCATACATCAGGTGAATTACCTATAACACTTTCACTTGTTGACCCTTGCAGAGTGCCAAGAGTGGTCAAAATTGACTCAACAAGGTTTCAAAATTGTCAGAAAATGTCAAAAGTTTACGAAATACATAGAGACAGATTAATTCAACTTATCCTTATCAAAAATTGGTTATTAAAACATTCCTGCCTTAAATCTTTGAAAGATTTATAGATTTTAAGTCCAAATCCTCTGAAGGACTCCTCATATTTCCTATTTGATAAATAGAGCTCAAATTAAAACAGAAATCAAAAAGAAATCTTAAATCTGAATGTTGAAATAAAATGCTTGGCAAACAAGTCAGTGAATGTCTAGCAGTCCATTTGGTAAGCAGACAGTGCTCATATGACAACAGTAATGAGCTAATTCTCATGAATTACCTTGCCTCAATATTTGCTGGAAGTGTTTGTCACAAAATCATTCCATTAGTTGTAAATATTGACACCTTTAAATCAAAATTGTGTGAATTGCTGCCGAAATTTTCTCTTCATTTAAATTTGAATGATATATCATGGCAGACACTCCTGCAAAAACACACTTCAATCCCCATTTAGGCCTGGCCACATAATTATTAAATACAGCATTAAAATTCTACCCTGTATTGGAACACAAAGTTTAAACATTTCACAAATACATGTACAATCATAGTGAAATTTGAAAAATCAAAAATTCAACTCTGATGGTTTAAAGAGCTAGCTTCAGTTTAAGTTAATTATAAACATCACATTAGAATTTTTCAGTAATGCTTGTTTAAATATCTGATTTAACTACTTGAACAAATGAATGGGATTTAAATTACCAAACTCAGTAGATATGGAAATATTGCAAAAATTAACCTAGTCTAAAATACTTTCCCACGATGAAACCTTGATCTGCTATCAGTGCTTGTGACTTTCGTGTTTAACATTTTATGCCGTTTAACAAACCAAATAAAAACAGCTAAAGTAGTTTATCATTTATATTTTTCTGCATTTTTATATAAATACTTTCGAGTGTGTAAAATTAAGATATTATTGACCTGTAAGTTATTCACATGCAAAAGCCAAAAATCACCTGACCTTGTCCCCATGGTAATGAACGATGGTAAAGGGATATAATCCATGGAGAACAAACTCTAAATGCATAAAATAAACTACCATATAATATTGGGAAGCATTATTTATTATACTAATATTTAAATAAACGGTAAAACATAAACCAGGAAACATTTTCTAACAGCTTCAACAATGCTGTGATTACGTAGGTTGCAGAGTTCATGAAATACATGTATTTAAGATATAAATTTCATTTTTGAAATATAATTAATACACAAGGGTACGAATGTGACGATTGCGCCTGCATGCTTCTGAAGTATGTCTGTGTTTCATGAAAAGTATTCTGACATGAAGCATTGCTGTTTATAACCTCATGGGTTTTTTTTTTCAAAATGAAATTTTTTCTATTTTCTTTTCTGACAGAAAATTCCCAGCCCTTAAAATAGTCGTACTATATTTATCAAGAGTCATATAATTCTCACACCATTCACATTTATGAGAAAATGGCTATCATTTCAATTGGTAAACATATTGAAGGCAAAAACAGATTGGAAAGGTAAATATTCATAAGTGGATAGATGACAATAAGATTGGATCTAAGTCGATTGAAACAAAATGTGTCTTCATTTATGCAATAAAATGCCTTCTTTTGTCATTTTATCGGGTGATGAAGGTAGCTAGAATTGTAGAAAAAATTCATGTAATGCAGGTTATGCAAAGTTTTCTGCAATGATAGCTACATTGTAGCTTCATCACCCGATAAACAACAAAGAAAGATGTTTTATTATTTATATTTGAATTCTTAAACAGTATAAACTAGATATATCATTGACCATTTTATTACTTTACATGAAAAAGCCAATACATTCTTTGACCTTGGAAATGTTCCAATGTTTGGTTTATTACTTGGACAGGTGGTACTAAAAAAACTAGATTGAACTATTCTGCAACAAACATGTATTCCATGTGGATGATGAAAGCAATGTTAATTTCTAAAGAAATATAAGAGAAAAAAAAAGTATATTCAACATTTACATGTGCTCTAAATTATAGTAAAATAAGCTTATAATGAATCCAAGCTTATTGCTATTTATTCCCCTATGAGAGGATAATAATGAGAATTTTATTGGACATAAAGTTTGGTTAGAACACATGTTTTTTTTTTGCTGGTTCTGGCAGTTCACTATAATATGCTTTACTAGTACTGTAAACCAACTTTGGCTGCAGGAACAAGGAATGAAGAAAAATTAATCCCTGCACAAAACAAAAACCCAGATATTACATAATTATCTTACCTTGAAAAGGGGCCTGACCTTTCTATTTGAACAAACTTGCATCACCTTAAGCCAAGGATTATTTAAAAGTGGCAAGTTTGGTTTAAAGATTGCCCTGTGGTACTGAAGAAGTTGAAAACATGAACATGGTGAAAAGTGAAAAACCCTTGGCTCACTACAGGTGTAGTTAAAAATTAAACAGTGCAGAATCAATAGGAAAAATTAATGTAATCATAACTCTGTTAGACTTGAAAGAATTCAAGGATCTACAGATTGCCCACTCAATGTTTTAAACCACTGAGTCATATATCACCAATCTCGGGTGAAGAAATTTAAATGGACAAAGAATGTTATTTCCGATTTCAAATTCATATCTACATATATGTTGTTGCATACTTTCACTTGATATAATGCAAGAAAATGTGCCAAATCCTCCTTGATTGCACACTGTCATTTATAATTGCTGCAGCTTCACACTTCTTACAATTATAAATAACTTGGATGAATATGACATAAAATTTAATTACAATCATGGTATGACCTTTGTGTACTTTTAAGGACACCTGATACACTGTACACTGGAAATACACAAAAGAATTCTTAACAGTTTGAGTGGTCTACCCCTGAATCATGTTTTATAGTGGTTTGTTTTTTAAATGCGTGTAAGAAGGTATATACATTGGTAGTCAAGAGGTGCTACCAACAAGACACTGACAGCGAGAGGATTTTAGCTTGTTAGTGTGCATGAGGGTTGAATGGAAACTCTTACACATTTTTTATTGTCAACTTTGTAAATTTAAGAAAAAAAAAATTTGGTTCACATACAGTATCATATTGTTATTACTTGTCTGTCATATCAGGAATGAGTTAACTGCCCCCCCCCCCCCCCCCCCTAATCCCCTCCTCCCTCAAAAAAATATTCTGTTAGTGTGTCTGGGCCTGACCTTAAAGATAAAACTTTTAACAACAATATTGACTTGATATGATATAACACATAATGATCTCAATGGCATTATTTTTCCATATTTGGAAAAAAAAAATGATTCAAGTCTGTAATATCTGACTAGTTTTAGTTATTTTCAATCAACATTCATTAAGCTTCCCTGGTTGCTTCAACAACTACATCCATGAATTGTACATCAAGTTTCCCAATATTATGCTATCAAAGTACTGGAAATCAAACAATACAAAAAGGGTCTCTGACATGAGAAGTGATTCAATTAATAAAACACTTTCATTATGAGATTTAATTAAATGTGGTCTGATATAGAGTTCCCACTTTCAGAAAACAAAAGGCTATTAAAGGCCTTAATGGTCACTTGACTATTTAAACATGCACAATGCTTCAATAGACAGCTGCAATAAAAAAAAATATTATAAGAACATGAAAATAAATAGTCCAGATTCTGTTTTTTTCAAAATCCAACAGTATCAGGGAACGTTAAAGAATAATGATTATTCTGTACTATACCCACTGCATGATATTGCTCCCAGACACTAGTCAGGGGTAATAAATTCCACATAAACTTTCATAATGAGATTTAATTAAATGTGGTCTAATAGAGAGGCCCCACTTTCAGAAAACAAAAGGTCAATTATGGGCCTTAATGGTCATTTCAGTAATTAAATACGCACATCTCTTTAACAGATAGCGGTAATAAATTTTTTTTTTTATTATTCTGTACTATATACTCACTAAATGATTGCTCTCTGAAGCCTCAGTATCTATAGTCAGCGATAAAAGAACTCCACATCAACTGAACTATACAGTTCAAACTGTCCTATAATGAGCCGTAATTGTATTAATCAGCGACTGTAGTTTGTATGTTCCTGGCAATGTTACCGGTATTAAATGACCTACAGTCCAACATGACCAACGACTAGGACATTGACAACCAATATTTTATACAATTCTGATTCCTACTTTCGATCTCCATACTACAGATTAATTGCATTTTCACTAAATACCCACTTGGTCCCTGCCCTATGTGAAGTCTAAATCCCTTGCCCAAGTGTAGGAAATTTCACAATTTTTCTGAACAGCTAGATGCTTTTCATGACCAGGTATTACAGTATCTCTTCACATATACACAGAAGTATTGAAGAAGATATTTAAATATCAAATACATTTTCACTTTATGCCCATTCGGCCTCAGATTCCTGATCCTGGGCCTGAGGGGTCATCAGAATTTTACAGTTTTGTTAGAAACATGTACATGGATCCAAGCTCTTCATAACCATACAGATAGCTGTATCTTTTCAAGCACTGTGCAGCCGGGTAAAAAGATTTTTCAAGAATGCATTTTCATAATACGAGTTATAAAGCCCCACCCTACAGCACCAGGATCTCTGACACAAAGACCATGAGCTGAATTTCTGTTCAGTGCATAGTTGCTCATCATAACTATACAGTTTTTTTGATCAGCTAAATTGTCCTTGAGAAGGAAAAAGGATTTTAAAGACAGCATCCTTTTTTAAAGGTTTTGACACCTGGATGCCTCAGTTCCCTGGGGTGCAGTGACCATGAAAATCACAATATAAGTTCCCTTTACCCTAAAAACGTTTCACACCAAATTTGATGAAAAATGGTCATACATGTACTTTCAGAGAAGAAGTTGATTATGTTCAATTGTTGCTGTGCAAGATATTAAGGAACTAACAATTGTAATAGATCACTTGAGTCACCAATAATTTGAAAAAAGAAGAAGAAAAAAAACCCCCAAAAAACAGAACAGCAGTAACATTTTAGTTATCAGTACCTTTAAATTTCAAAAGAGATAGTCTTTTGAAAATAAAGGGAAAATGTCTATGCATGGAAAAGCTGATGTGAAGAACAAGACTTCCAATGTCTAAAAAAAAAAAAAAAAGCTTCCAATTAACACAAGAATATTGGCACTGTTCTTTTTCTGCATATCCTTAAGATTTTTTTTTTTTCACAATCCAATTGCATGTCTCATTTTGCAAAATGACAGATTTTGGTCAAAATAAAGAGATTTTGCAGGTTTGACAGTTTGACAGTTTTTTTTACAAAGAGATAAATCTTCATGACATTCCTTACTAACAGCTGCACTGGTCCACAATACTACTAATCATCAATACATCCTGTATATAGATTTAGACTTAGACACTCCACTTCTGAGTCGAACATCATAGTAAGCAGTGGAGATATGATTTGTGTGTGTGTGTGTGCATGTGTGTGTGTGTGTACCTTAAGAAAATTAGACCAATGACTTCTCTAGTTCAATTAAACATTTTCTTTGCACTGTATTTAATTGGCAGGGAATTGACAATAGGTCATCAACTTTTCTGGGTATTAATCCTGAGAATGGTTTGGAGTTTATAAAACACCTGTGTGCTTCTCGAAATTTCTCAGAGAAGTATCAATACTGGCTTCAAATTTTGGTTTGTTTTGATTTGTTACAAAAATAAAGGCATAGCTAAGTTTTTCTTCATTAAAACATTTTATGTCTTTCAAATTTTCACAATGGCTGCATGTAGGTAGTTCAGAGCAGGTAATGGACGATCAAGTGTTTCAAGATGCACTCTCCAATTTGGGTTGGAAAATCTACACTAAAACGGTAATTACACTGTGCCATAATAATGGGTGATTGAGTCCCCCTTTGAGAAAAAAAAAGTACCATTTTATGGTATAACACCACCCCTTTCTGACTTTTATAAGAAGTTTGTGAAACACTCTGCTCCAAACCCTGACCAAATAGGATTGTGGCAAATTTTGAAACTTGAGGATCACCTTCATATATTTCCTTAGCATTTCTGTCCCAATATCTTTTGCTTCTTTAAAGTAATTTATCACAGTTAATAGTTCAAATGTTCAGACCAATGCAAGGTTATTGAGGATGCAGACACTCATGGTCTTGACACAGAGCCAAACAAACAGATAAAAAGTCCATTATATATATATTTTTTTACTTTATGGAGAAATTTGATAGATCTCATTATATTCAGTCTAATTAAAATCAAAGTCTTTCATCTGCTTGAGTAGTTCATTACACTTTGTGTATAGTGAGTATGCAAGCAGATTTTTAATAGATTGCATGATATTCAGTCTTGACAAGTTCACCTGACTGTTGCATGGGCAGGTGTAAGTGCCAATGATCAGAAAACATCCAAGGAGTTCAGGACTGATTTTGGTCAGTCTCTGACCAGTTTTGGTCAGTCTCTGACCACTGTGTAATTCAAATCTCATTAACGTTTCAGTTAAAACCCAAACCAAATCACATTAGAATCTGAGATAATTAAGTGTATCTTGATTAAGAGACCTTGAATTTGTTGATTTCACTTTACAATAGTTACACAAGATGTAAACATCTATGTACATTTACAATACAATCAAAAGAACATTTAAATTCTGACCAAAAGTTAAACCATTACACAAAAACAACCCACAACACTATACTTTAGATATTGTTATAGATTTTAAATCAAAGCCACTAGCATTTGGTAATTGTTTCTTCAATTACTGTATATAATTCTATTAAATTTCTGGACTTTCATCCATAGCGTGACACGCTGCTTGTGTTCACCAAGGTATATGTAAATTTTCTTGAACTGGTTAACCATAATCTTAACTACTCCCATTGAGAAGATTTGATAATATTGACAATTAATATCCTTTATATCAAATGTGCTCTGTCACAATGAATAGCACATATCAAAAAAGGGGATTCAGTTTTAAATTGAGAAAGAGAGAGAGAGGGAGAGAAAAAGAACTTCTGCTTTTGAACTCATTAGACAAATAAATCTGATTATAATAGAAATAAGGTGGTCAAGTTGAAAGAAATCTTAGTAAAATTATTCAACCTTTCCAAATCATAGAAATTTGGACAATTTCTTATCATTAATTGTACATTTTCATAAAGATTAAGACAATATATATATGATCCCTCTTTATCCTACTCAGAAACTTGTAAACTTGTATTCGAGTCCCTCAAGAGTGGCCAAGTCCATTAAGGCTAAATGTGACAAATTTGACCATGGCATGACCCCTACCCATTCTAGTAATCCTAGAGCAGAAAGCCTTTGACTTTTGTTCAAAATTTATATAAAGCATCTATTAGTAATGTATGATTGTGGTTAACGTTGCTAATGCAAACAGACAGGATCAACAAAATGCAATATAGACCAAACTGCTCACCTGAACCTCTAGGATTTCCCACATACCCTGATATCCCCCACCCTCCTCTTGTGGCCCCCCACCTAATCCCATCTATACTATATGATGATGCTTGCAATTTGAACAAGCTTGAAATCTTTGCAATCTGACATATTCTTTTCTCATTCTGGAGAAGAAAAAAATTAAAATATTTTACCATTTGACCATGTTGACATGTATCCTAATTCATAATGTATTATGCATCTTAACATCCACAAATGTAAGTATTTAAAATAATGTCATTTTTATATCTTCATTAAAAGATAGGAAATGCAGTTGGTGCAAAGGTGCTAGACGTGACACAATTTTACCTTTACATTACACAAATTGCATTACAATAGTCTCAATTCAATTACATTTTCAATTCCATTCCATAACATACTGAACAATAAATATCTAATTTGTAGACATATATACAGGGGTTTTCCTACTATATTTAAACTGGATTGAGGGTCTGTAGAATTGGGAAAATTGACACATAAACTGTTCAAATTGGGAAAATTTCAAAAAGTACTAGTTTCATTATTTATGCTTAAAAATAAACAAAAGTGAAGAAAATGTTGTTATGTTGCATTTTAATTGTCAACATGCTAATGAATTCATTACAATATTATTTTTCTTTTCTTTCTGTCTCTGCAAAAGTCTAAAGCTTTTTCCAACATTTCCTCTGAAATTATCTCTGGTCTCTCTTTGCACAAACGCATAATGGGATCTAGGTTTTCTTGTATTAGGGAACTTCGAAGAGGAGTGCATATGTCATTCATCAGGCTGAAGCCCCTCTCAACTACTGCAGTTGAAGCAGGAATTAATGCTGCATACAAGATCAGAGAATATACTCTTGGAAAGCATGTTTTCAGTACATCATCCTCATGAATTTCTCTGTGAACTGCAGTCAAAGGTCTCACCCCTCTCTGTGTAGAAATACCTGGCTTTATCTTATGTACTGTTGCTGTAAGTTGAGGAATTTTGGACTTCATCATCACAGGTTGATAAAAACTTCTTAAAACCAAATGTTTCTAGTTTACGGTGTTTCGAACTGTCCTCTCTTAATATCTTTTTAGCGTGATATTTAAAATTATGTGCCATAATGCTAATTTAACTAAATAACTTGTCGTGCTCCCACAGTTATTCAATCTCACGATTCATCTAATTAACGAAATATTGTATAGTTAACTTTTTTTTTTAACTTTATCTCCATAGATACATTTATTTTTAGAAGCATTTGTAATTAATTAAATTTTACTAGAGTTAAAATATTTCTGTGCAAGAAATGCTTTGTAGAACTTTCATGATCACAGATTTTGATTCTTGAAGCATGTGCCAGACATTAGCCATTGTATGGTACCACACCCACAGGTACGTTAGATTCATCAGAATCACAAGTGAGGGGACCAGAGTAATTACATGTTCTGAGCAATCACAATTAAAAACACACACACACATATATAATTTCTTTATGACGTTCAAGTGACGTGAACTTGTTTTTTTAATTATGGACTCTTGATTGGGAAAAAAAATCTTGAATTGGGAAAATATGGATGATTTTTTTTATTGGGAATGGGTGCGGTAAACGGACCCAAAAGTAAGCTGAGAAATCCCCCAATATAAATGAAGTTCAGAGTTTAATGCTTTCAATTTTTCCTGGACAGATGTGCTGCAAGGTTTGTGGTCTTGTCTTGCAACCAACCAATGTCTGTGTACCATACACTGCATTAGCTAATTTAAAAGCAAAGTGTTCCCACACAGGAGATCTGAATGTTGAGAGGGCAAGGAGTTTTTAATAATACTACATAATTTCTGACTGTATGGCATCCAATTTGTATACCTACCCTGACCAATTACAGAGGAAATGTTTTTCACATTTTTTAAATCAATTCAAAATTGATCAGGAATGAATCAAAAATCAAATTCATTCAGACCCTAAAGAATCAAACATCAAATTCATTCAGACCATATATATTGTGATTCAATAGTGAACTGCATCATGATTTATCATTTCACCCTTAGTGGGTGCATGATGAAATCCATCATACCAACCTTTGCATATTCTAAGATTTGGGTCATGTGACCTACTGCATTTCATACATCCCAGTTGCATCAAAGAATTCTCAATCAAGTTATAATATTGTATTTCTTTGGTAAATAAGTATCTTGCTTTCCTTGCAGTATAACAAATTACAGCTTTGTGTAAAGAACTGTACTATCAGAGTTCAAACTATACATGTTAGTACAATGTGTCAATTAAATAGCATCCTAACTGTACCAAAAATACAGTAGCCCATCTATAGGGATCTGCACAAGTACGAGGACTGTCACAGGTCAACAATAGTTAGAGGACACGACATACAATTACACTTAATGATATATATTTTTACAACCAAAATTTATGTGCATATAAAGATTAAATGGTTTCAAAACAATTACACAATAATCATGGCCATAGCATTTATCAAGATTATACTTCACAGAGTTGCCAGGAGTGTGCTGAGCCCCATGGTTTCACTTTCTGTCTGGAACTGTCTGAAGCCCTGAGCTGTCTCATAAAACTCAGTACTATATACAGGCATTCAGGCTTTATATTTACAATGTAAGGTAAAGAAAATCAATATAGAAAAGGAAACAAAACACCTTTGAAATTTTCTTTTCCCCTAGACCAAAGATAAAATGAAATCTTATACAAAAAGTAAAAGCAGTCATGTTTGTATACAAAATTCAGCTGATAGCATTTGAAATTATTACATAAATATATTAACTGCCATATTCTAACATGCATATTAATTTCAATTAAATAATCTATAAGTGAAATCGATACTTTATTGACTTGACTTATCTATATCATAGTTTGCACCTTTTTCTTAAATCTATATACTTTTTTTCGGAAAATAATCATTGCCATTATTTCATGACTGACAATGTAACAAAAGGTGTTTGAACATCACCATTTGCATTGCTGACCTGAATTAGCACCCAAAAACCATGTTCTTAATATCCCATTATCATCTGACCAATAACCTTATGATCATAAGAAGTCAATGTCGTATTTTGTTTGTAGCGCATGAAAATTTCACCATTTAAAAGTCTGTGAAAAGAAATATTAATCCCCCCCAATCCAAAGCTTGATGAAAAACTATTGGTAGATTTAAATTGAGACATATACCTTAATGCTGAAAAATTCATAAGAAATGGCTTGTTGAAGGATTAAAAGGGATCTTTATTACTATAAAGGCATTTAGACTTTGAACTGCTCATTTGTTTGCCTTGCAGTTATCATTTAGCAAGTACAAAAAGATATAATTTGCATGTACATAATTTTAGTACATTTTCATTGTTATGTATTTGGGATGTCTTGATCCAAAATGGCTAAATCTGATACAAGTCACTCTTAATATTTATATGGTCAACTATGACAGACGAATTGACCATATATTCTGCATCATTTCTTTGAACTTACTTTCCAGTATTGAGGAACAACTGTAGACATATTATGAAGACTTGTGATAAAAAGACATGGAGTTGGTAGATATGTTGTGACATTTGATTAATTTACTTACAAATTTATAATGCATTTTAGATTTTTTTTTCTCTCTCTCTCTCCTTATCAGCTGCATAGAGATGAAAGTTCATGCATGAATGCTAGTCACCATAACTGAGGGATGGAATGATAAATTACAGAAACTGAAATAATCAAGGTCCAATTTAGCCTTACAAACCAAATCTGATCAATGAGCTTCATGAGGATAAGTCTGACAACTTATAAAGATTTTCTTCCAAGAACAGGGATACTGAGAATGCGATACTAAAAAGTTAAATCACAATCTCTATCCACAGATGTACTGTACAGAATATCAGTTTAAATCACGCTGTGTCTTATAATGATTGCGGGTGGGAAAAATGTTTCACACGCTCTATACTTTACAAATTATGATAAACATTGACAGAAGAAAGGGAGACAGTCTTGAGATATTTGCTCTACACCTAGAATATTGTGAATGGATTTGATTAAAAGGTGGTTTTAAATAAACTATGCGTCAAAATTCAGTATTAAAATGTTTAATCAACTTACCACTCCAAAAAGTTGCACTAACAGTCAAGTCTGAAGGATAAGCACTTTTCAAGATCTACATTAAATTATCACATATATGTAGCAGATTGTCTAAAATGTGACTTCCAGGTACTGTCATTATTTTGATTTTTGTGACACCAAAAGCTCCATACTAAACAAAATATTTTGGCTTATCTCGAGGTGCATGTCTCCATAGCCGCTGTTTTGCTGTTAGGACAAATACGCACCTTCGTCTGCGCCACAGGAACAGGATATATCTAATGTGTACTCGGATAGCCATCGGTGCGTTTCTATCTCGTAAGTGAGTACCGAATAATTTTTCCGCGAAATTTAAATTTGTCGCACGCACGTGTTTTTTGTTTGTTTTTGTTTTGTTTTGTTTATATATATATATATATATATTATACACACACACACACACACACACACACACACACACACACACACACACACATATATATATATATATATATATATATATATATATATATATATATATATATTAAAATTTTTCAAAAAGCTGAATTATCATTACAGCCATTCCAGAATAATTGTAAAAATTATGGAAAAAATTGTGTCACATGACCCTCGGGAGAGATATATCAACATAAAAATACATTTTCGCATGCTTAAAGTTTGGTTTTTGTCTTATTTGTTAGTGACATGGCTTTGCACCATATTTTCAGTATTATGCTGCATGAGTGTAACTTGGCGTATTCTTTGTTTACTCATCAGACTTCAGTATCGAAACTTTTCAAAAATTTCACCGTAAATCCTCGAAGATCTACGAGGAACTGGTTGTCGCTTACAAATATAGGATGACATTTCTTTTTTGATTCGTCAACCAAAAATGGACTTGCACTCATTCTAATGAGATGAGTGTTTACGTCAGGAAATTAAAGAGTTTTGATTGATTTTGATTATAATAATTACTTTAATCACGGCTTAAAATATGTCGCCCATATTAATGTAACTTTCGTACACAATTTTGAAAAATGAAAATAATGATAATAATAATAATAATAAATGGATAAATAAATAAGAATTAATACTGAAAGATCATACTTTTTAAATATTTGTAAATACTATTAATATTCAGGACATCACAATTATGTACTTGCTGTATCATGTATCAAGCAATGAAAGTTATCACATAAATGATTGTAAATCGGTTCAGTTTAAGTATTTTTCAGATTTTCAGATATTTTTTGCCACATATAAAAAAAACCCAAAAACCTACATAACAATTAAACCTTTTGACGGTTCTTAACATCCGTGACCCTAACTTCCGTAACTGAAATGCCCCACAGTCAAATACAAAAAAGCCAATTCATATTCAAAAACTGCTCAAAATTATTTGAAAACTCTTTAAACTTATTTTGATACATAAAACTAAGTAGCTTCCTATCAAAACAGTTCATATTTGATTATATGTTGTGTATATTTTGCAAAAATACGTTACGGAAGTTATACATGTTTTTAAAAATTATTTCAAAGAAATACAGCCAACACTACACCGTATTAGATATGGCGCCTTTTTTTGTACACATTAAATTTGTCATTACATGTGTAATGCTTACAAAAGTTGAAATACAAATATTAACAAGCGTTAAGGAAGTTTTAAAAATTGTTAGACAAGATATCATCATTTCGATAACAGCTTTATATCATCATTTTGATAACAGTTTTATATCATCATTTCGCTAACAGTTTTATATCATCATTTCGATAACAGTTTTCACGACAAGTTTTGTGAAATTTTAGCATGCCACTTACGAATGCAGAACGTTTCTAAATTGGAAGAATATTAACTCAGTCCGTAATGGTATTGTTTAGTTATAAATAGAAATGGGAGTTTAGTGACAGTTTACTCTTTTATTACGTTATTCTGATTGAATTAACCATTGTTTGTTGCTTATTTTATCAATGAAATTCCTTCCTCAAATTTTAGCTGTTAGCGTAACATCCGTAACAAAAATACGGCCTCATTAAGTCATTTAATGAATTACATTTGATTATATTGTTTGCGCCCCTGAGAAAGTGTTGCGTATGAACATGGACATCAGATATTTATGAATAAAAAACAAATGATCACAGGCCTTAAGGTCACCCTAGTATCATAGCCTCTACAGGGAGTGTCATATTTCCATATAAGCCTCAATATGAAGTCTTCTGTACACATGTTTATGATCTTTCAGAATTCATACAATTCCTATTCAATTACAGAAGAAGGAAAAATGGAAGTTTAAAGCATATAAATTATTTTAACACTCCCTAATTATTTTATAGATATTTTCATTATGTGGCCATTTTGGCCCTGCGCAAGGGCCTGAACCCCTCACCCAGGAGTCCTAAATTCACAAATTAGGTAGAGAACTTCATGGACCTCATAATCATGCATTTAAATTTTCTCAAATATATACTACTCAAAGTTTGATAAGGATCATATAGTTCTTACATTATAAAATCAATATATGAATTGATAAGACACGCAAATTTCATCATAGTGTTGGACTGACCCCTCTTGAGCCTCAAAACACAGGTTAGGTAGGGAAATGCATGCTGCAGTGATCATGAGTAGCACGTGAAGCATGGTACCCACATTATTCACATTTCTGAGTGCTTGTCGTTGATTTGAATTTGGCCATTGTCTTTACATCTGACCTCGTTTAAGTCACTGTTACTCTATGAAAATGCCTCCACAACGTCAAAGACGTCGTTTGACTATTGAAGAATTGGCCAGATGCATAGGAATGCTCGAAAATGGTGCAAGACAACGTCACGTTGCAGAGCTATTGG
Source organism: Ostrea denselamellosa (assembly GCA_024699665.1). Lineage (NCBI taxonomy): Eukaryota > Metazoa > Mollusca > Bivalvia > Ostreida > Ostreidae > Ostrea > Ostrea denselamellosa. The sequence goes on along the minus strand of JAMZEH010000047.1, from coordinate 8,210,454 downwards.
GTGTCAGTCAGAGCGTTGTTTGCAGAGCTTGGAACCGGTATCAAGCTCATGGTTCAGCTTCTCATCGACATGGAGGCGACAGAGAAAGGTCCACCACGCAGCAAGATGACCGTTTTCTCTTGATTTCAGCACGACGTCATCGGTTTGCAACGGCGACTGCGCTTAGAAATGATCTTCTGAATGCAACTGGAGTTAACATTTCCACGCAAACTGTGCGTAATCGTCTTCATGAAGGTGGTCTTCGTTCCCGGAGAGCCTGTATTCGCATCCCTCTTACTCAGCGACACAGACAAGATCGTTTGAATTGGGCCAGGGCTCATTTGAATTGGAGGGTTGCTGATTGGGCCCCTGTACTTTTCACAGACGAGTCGAGGTTTTGTGTTGACTTCACAGATCGTCGTGCACGAGTGTGGAGAAGGGCAGGAGAACGATATCAGGACGCTAATGTTGCTGAACATGACAGATATGGTGGTGGGTCGTTGATGATTTGGGTAGGAATCAGTCGAGCTGGACAAACTGATCTCCATGTCCTAAGGCGAGGCACGATGACCGGAGTGCGCTACAGGGATGAAGTCCTGGATGTGTACGTGAGACCATATGCTGGTGCTGTTGGTCCTGACTTCATCCTCATGGACGATAATGCACGTCCACATCGTGCTAGGGTGGTGGACGAGTACCTGGAACGTGAGACAATTGTTCGTATGGACTGGCCAGCTCGTTCTCCAGACCTCAACCTTATCGAGCATGTCTGGAATATGCTTCAGGTAGCGATTTCACGTCGTCCTGTACAACCAGCCACCCTCCAGGAACTTGAAAATGTTCTGATCCAAGAATGGAACAATATCTCTCTTGCGTCCATTCAAAACCTCGTTGGAAGCATGAGACGACGTTGCCAAGCTGTCATTGGAGCTAACGGAGGCCATACCCGCTATTGACACTTGTTTGTGCAGTGTGAAATGGAATGTGCAGAGTTTAAACAATTCCGTGATCATGAAATTACCATGCTTTTCGGGGTACTCTCCCTTTACCTTAGGAGTATGCGATGAAATGTCATGTTTGCCAAATTTTTCTGTCACAATTTCTTGAAGTAAACATTTCTGAACATAAATCACTCTGTGTTGGTTGTCATTCACCTTTGTTGAAAGTTTTACAAGTGCTGAAAAATATGATCCTTATCAAACTTTGAGTAGTATATATATGGGAGTAGAGAAAATTTAATTTTTTAAGATACATAATCACTGCATGTATGGCCACATTGGCCCCACCCTAACGTCTAAACCCCTGACCCCACCCTAACGTCTAAACCCCTGACCCCACCCTAACGTCTAAACCCCTGACCCCACCCTAACGTCTAAACCCCTGACCCATGGATATCAAAATCATAGTTTTTGTCAGATGTATATGGGAGTAAATAAGATTTTCTAAGGCTTAATACTTTTTTTACGATATGGCCACCCCCCCCCCCCCCCCCCCCCGGTCTGAAACCCAGACCCAGGAGTCATGAATTTCCCAATTAATGGACATCATAATGAGGAATTTAGTTTCACTCAAATATATATGGGAGTAGAGGCAATTTTTTAAAGATTTAATACATTTTCACTGTATAGCCATATTGGCCCCACCCTAGGACCTTGCGGACATGATTTTAACAGTTTTGATAGAAGGCTTCATGGACTTCATAGTCAGGCATTTAATTTTTCTCCCATGAGTAGAGAAGCCCTTTTAAGCATATTTGGCCCTGCCCACCAGGCCCCAGGGATGGTAAGGTCATAAATTTTACAAATTATATTCCTCTTACCTTACAAATACTTCACACCAAAAATGGTAACAATCGGCCTTGTATTTTTGAAGTAGTCATAAATGAAAAATTGTTAATGGACGACGGACAACGATAATTTACCGATATTATCTGAAACTCATCATACTTAAGTTTAAATAGAATAATTATGTTATGATTGCAAAAGATGTGACATATGAAAATTTCTTTTGATTTACATACAATTCAGGTCATTAGTACCCCTAGCTTGTCGTAAAAGTCGACTAAATGGGGCGGTCCTTCAGATGAGGCCGCAAAAACCGAGGTCCAGTGTTGCAGTACAGGTGTGACACGTTAAAGATCCCTACCTGCTCAAAGGCCATAAGCGCCGAGCATACGCCTAAATTTTGCAGCCTTTCTCCGGCAATGTTGACATCTCCATATGAGTGAAATTAAATGATATATCATCAACAAACAATTTTACCCTCCTATCACGAGTCTTTTATGTCTGCTTCACTTTCGGATATTTTATTGAACACTGTGACAAACGGGATAACTTCAACTTCCCTATAGTCATCTTCTCATACTCCTTTACATCTGCATATGGTGTTTAGGTTTCATAACTGTGAGGCTGTTCTTTCTGTACTCATTACCCCGTTTACCTGTGAACAAGATAGCGTGTGTGGCCGGTGTAACGAAGAATGTTGATCCGGGGGTTGAAAATTGGTCGGGGGGTGGGGGGGGGGGGGGGGGGTTCACCATTGAATATTGAGACCAAAGGTGTTAAATTAAGACCCCAGTCCGTTGAAAATTAAGCCGCGTCGTGGAATTTTGTCATCATTAAACCGGTTCTAAATTCAACAACATAAAAACACATATTAATGAATTAATATTTACAACTGATTTATTCAATTAAAAATTTACAGTCGATTAATATTTACTCTTTAGATTCACATGTTTACATCAAGATCTTCAATTTCAAATGGGCAGTCTTTTCAAAGCATGAATCATTTAAAAGATGAAGGTCTCAAATTATCCGGAAAACCCTTAAAATATACAAGTACATGTAATTTATTTATAGTGATCTTTTCGTGTGTAATCGCAATGTTTTGTGTGATATTTATATTTAAAAGATTATGTCTAAATTAGAATACTAGTATACATGGTTACACGATATACTATTTAGTTCAGATATTTGCACCCCGTGAGGATCCGGGTTGTTAGAATAAATCCTCAGCCCCCCCCCCCCCCCCCCCCCCCCCAAGCTTGTCGTAAGAGGCGACTAAACAGGCGGTCCTTCGGATGAGACCGCAAAAAACGAGGTCCCGTGTCACAGCAGGTGTGGCACGTTAAAGATTCCTCTCTGCTCAAAGGCCCTGAGCGCCTAGCATAGGCCTAAATTTTGCAGCCCTTCACCGGCTATGGTGACGTCTCCATATGAGTGAAAAATTCTTGAGCGGGACGTAAAACAACATATAATCAATCAGATATTTGCTATCGATTAACAAGACTCCCCCCCCCCCCCCCTTTGCCTATAAAATTTGTAATTTTAGTATTTGGGAAATGTTAGAGGTTTGATGCATGTACATTTTCATACATACTCAGTCATGTGCAATGCTCTATAAGTTAAAGACGGAATCGCAGCGTAACAATATGGCACCTGTATACCAATCCTGTATAAATAGATAATCTAATTATTGTTTTTATTATTAACTCTATCCATCTGGAAAACTATTTTTTTTTAAATAACATCTGAAAGTGTAGAATTTGTTTAGAATTTTCACTGCCTAGTTCACCAAACAGACAAATAAGGAACTCCGTGATTCTTGTTTGTTTTATTAAGTAGAGGAACATACGTGGGAGAGGGGGGGGGGGGGGGGGGGTTGACAGCCCCTGCTTTTTGGAATTTTTAGACTTTAAAAAATCAATAGTAAATGAAATAACAGTTATAATACCCTCCGAAGTAATACGGATCCCTTGCAATTTTTTAAGATAAGATAATCATATACTAATGAATAACATCGGGATTATCTCAGAACAATCTTTATTCTCGAAAAATGAAAATTTTGAAACTGAAATTTTGAAAGTAAGAGGATATAGCTAAATCAGGTAGAACAACTTCCAGTTGAAAGACAGTTGCAAACTCTGTAGTTAGAGTCAATATTCAACAGGGTCAATTTTCAACGTGCTGAGGTCATACGAGACTAGAAAAAAAATATTACCAAGTTGTTGAGAAATGACAAATTTCACGACTTTTGGTATCAATTGTCAACAGAGACAAGGCACCCCGCGGTTCAATATTCAACGTTGAAAAATGAAACCCGGGTCAGTATTCCTCGTTACAACCGGTTCACAAGGGATGCTTACTTTTCCTGGAAACGTAATCCCTGGTGTGTCCGTGTTTACCCTGCTCTTAATCTTGTTTTATTTATGGATTTCATGAGAGTGATGTCTGTTAGTTATCTACAATTGTCATTTAAATTGTTACAGCAATGCATATACTCCCTTTATCTACATTTTGACCCTCATCTACATGCATATCCAATCAAAATTTTAAGAAAACGAAGCTCTTATGGATAAAATGTGTGCAAAATAAAACTTCAGTATTTACTTGCGTGGGGTAGGACAAGATTCCAGGTCTCGGATTCGACAAAGTATCGCCCAAGACTGAGAATCTTATCCCCTCGGCGTAATTTTCTAATCTCACACCCATACTAAAGAGGATTCTATTAATCATACACTGTTACAACGCCACTGATTATGAAGTAATAAACTACTATTACTTTTGTTACATTGTGAAAACAAACTGTAACATTTTCTTATAATTTCGTTTTGATGTAGGTTTTGGGGGGACAATCTTGGTTTGCTTTTTTTGTTTTTATTATTTTTATTATGTATCACATTTCTTGAGCACTTTTTTCATGTATAAAACACTTTTAAAAGTACTTTACATCATAATAAAATGCCATATCATATTAAAAAAAAACAAAAACAAACATATAAAACAGAATTTTTTTTTTTAAGATAAGTAAGATTAAATGAGTCCATAAATTACACTATAATCTAAAACAGTTTAAAATTGTTAAACACAGTGCTAGATATTACATATAGTAAAATCAGTCTGAATAAAATTTTAGGAACAAGTGAGGTTTTAGGGCTCTCTTAATCACGGGCAGAGATTTTTGTTTTCATCAAGTATAAACAATTTTTGGGTATGCATTTTCTAATTAGTTTTTTGCATTTAAATTCAAATGAGGATTTTGATAACCTTGAATATTCTCCAAGCTCCTGAATTACTGCAATGAACTGAGGAAAAAATGTGACAAAAATAATAATTCATTTATAGACTTCAGAGGGATTGTAAAGTTGTACCTTGCGACTAAGACTCGACAAAGCTTCGATCCAGACTGTGAAACTTGTCCCTTTTAAGATGGCTAATTTGTGCCATTTTACAATTTGTCGTTTTCCCGTTATTTCGAGGCGAAAAGTCGTTAAAACGAAAACACGACAAAATGTTAATTAGCGAATTTTCGCCTCGAAATAACGAAAAGTCGATCAAAAGCCAAGCGAAAAGACAAATTAAACCCGCAAATAAGCGACCCATTTTGTCCTCTTTTCACTTGGCTTTTTGTCGTCTTTTCGCTTCGTTTTTTGTCCTATTTTTGCTTGGCTATTGTCCTCGTTTCGCTTGACTTTTTGTCGTTTAGCTTTTTGTCCTCTTTTCATGTGACTTTTTGTCGTCTTTTCGCTTGTCTTTTTATCGTCTTTCCTTTCTCTTTTCGTTTGGCTTTTTGTCGTCTTTTCGCTTGACTTTTGTCCTCTTTTCGCTTGGCTTTTTTTTTTTTGTCTTTTCGAGTCAACAAAATGAACATAAGCGACTTTTCACCCCGAATTAACGAAAAAGCTACCAAACGAAAAATGGAAACGACAAAATATAGGCGAAAAAAAACAACAAAAAAACCAAAAAACAAACAAACCAAAAAAACCAAACAACATAAACCCACAAATTAGCGACATAATTTGTCGTCTTTTCGCTTGGCGTTTTGTTGTCTTTTCGAGGCGAAGATAATCAACGACTTTTCGCCTCGAAATAACGACAAAACGTCGACGAATAAACCCCGTAAATTAGCTACCTAAATTGTCGTCCTTTCGCATGGTGTTTTGTCGTGATTCTATAAATCACAAAGATCCTCATAATAGATTCTTGCAAATTTACAGCGTTATGACGCCATTATTTATGAAGCCATATCTTTTCTATGATTCGTGGTGAGAATTAATATATATTTGTACTTTTTTCTTCAAATTTTTATTTGATGTTGCACTTTTTTAATTTTTTTATTCCTGATCATGTGATCCAGAAGTTAGTTCACCAAGTGTAACAGAGAACGTCCACATTAAAAGTTTGATTTTATGTTAGAACTTGACAAATCTCGTTATACACGGCAAATCTCGTCCTAGACTGAAAATCTCGTTCTAGACTGCGAATCTTGTCCATGACTGCAAATCTTGTTCTTTCGGTGGACCTTTTTTTTCTAACAAGCAATCGTTTTTATTCCTCGCCGTTGTTGCGACCAACAAACAGTAAGAAATATCATACAAGCTATATTCGTACAACGTTCCAATACAATGTGCATCATATTCAACACTATCTCAGTGCAATAGTAAGGACTATACGTTTGTAATATTATGATAGACAAAGCAATCAATGAACTATTATAATTTATTTACATAATACTGTACATGTATTTTCATGACATCAACTTGTTGGATCAAGCTGAAAATAAAGGGGAAAAAATAAAATAAAAAATAAACAATCTTTCGTTGCACGATTGATTACATCATATAAAAGGAACAAAATACTAGCTGAAAAAGCAACATTATAAATGTATCTATAAGTTTTTGTTTCAACTTGTAAAAAGTATACTTACTATTGTCTACAAGTGATGAAAAAATTCACAATAGGAATAAAAGAAATACATACTGTCTTTGAAAAGTAAATAAAGATTGGAAAACACAGTTTCACATATACAGTACTTAGTCAAAATTTCTAACCCCCCCCCCCCCCCCCCCAATTTATGTTTAAAAATAATAGATAACGTTATATTTAGGGAATTCAAGGCATTGAGGTGAGTTAATTCTGCTAAACACACACTTACCTGAATAACATTTAAATTCATAAGACAGTGACAGATTGAAAATGAAAGTCTAGAAAATTGTCGACGGGAGAGGGCCAAAAATCGTTTGTATTTTTTTTTTTATTTTATTTATTTGTAGGTAGTTTCCGATGTTAAAAAATGGTCGGTGCCCCTATGGTTTTAAATTCAACTTTGCATCCTTCTCTCATCTGTACCTTCACATAAGAGACATGACACTCCGTTACTTCATCGGAAATTTGAACCCGATCCAAATTCCTCCCGATCTACGAACGGAAACTACTATGAAAGATAAGGCTTTCTGAACTGCATGGAAGTAATGAACGGAAAACACTGATCATAACTTTCACTTTCAATATCATGAAATCATTGAATAAATTAAATCGAAAGTTACAGAGATGTTATTGACACTAACATCGTGAAATCATGCCTTAACGTTTCGAGGAAAAAAACCCATAATAAAGGCCAATAGACACGCTATATAATATCAGAAAACAAGAACAGAGTGTTAGAAATTTTGACTTATAAATTTTCACATGTACAAAAATTAATATTCCATGAAACATCATTATCGACATATATTGTAAATTCACTTTCCACTCCATGTCAGCATTATCAAGTCCTATGCATTATATTTTCTCTGTACAATTCATAAACTGTAGACGGTTATAGAAACATCCGTATCATGAAAGGTTTCTACTAATATCAGGGAAACCTCTTCCCACTGGAGCAAGTCCAAACCACATCCAATTCTAGGCATAGCTAAAGTTTTTACATTATGTTTTAAGCAGTGTTCCTTCATAGCCTCCAGACTGGCTCTTAGAGAGTCATAGGTTGGTTTGTCACTGTATTTAACTTTTGTGATAAGGTAGTATATGAATCGCCCATCTCTCTGCAAGACAGCTACTCCACCAGGCTTGACCCCTAAGAGATAATTTAAGGATGCGTAATATGCACAAATCCATTGCATAGAATAATATACTAAAGAATTTAATGCAGATTCTGAGGTGATGATGCAGACATCTTAATACTTACAGATTTTTTTTCACATTGAAGTTTATCTTAATTATTTTAAAAATGAGACCAAAAAATTCATCTTATTTACAGTGTGTTTTAAAAAATGAGGCCAAATTGCTCACCTGAGTAGCAAGATATATAGAGCAAAGAAATTTGTCATTGCTACATGAAGTCATGTGTATCAATTAAATAATAAGTAACCTTTTACATTCAGAATTTTGAATTGTATTGTCACCCGTTTCTGACCCCAGCAATCATAGAATGAACAAACCTGAAGTTACAATTCATCAATACATGAGGATAGTTTCATATTAATTTGATAAATTGTGGTGGACCAGTGGCCAGAGCTTTCACTTCACAGCCGAGAAGTCATGTGCAGAAGCCCTGCTCACGTCTTGGCAACGTCAAACCCAAGACGCAATAATAGGTACGGACCATTTCTTCACTACATGCTTGACATAGCCACAGGTTTTTCTGAGGAGACATTAAAACCTGATGGTCAGGGTTATGGCAGGTGTTGGACCAATATAGAAACCTTTACTGCTACGTCCATAAGCTCTATGGCATTGAGTGCCATACATAGTCTAAATTTGTGATACTTCACCTAAAGCTGGTGAGGTCTCAATATGAGAGTGAAAAATTAAATAAACAAAGAAACAAAGCATATTGATTTGACAAAATTTATGTTTCCATTGGTTATTGAGAAGAATTTAGAATATTTCTCTCATATCAAACAAATGCTAGAATTCCCTATTGTGACAACGCTTTGGTCTTGTTTGTATTGGTATGCACAGACCTAAACACACTGCAAAAGGATGCTTGCATATTGATTTGGCAATCTCTATCTTAGTGGATCTTGAGAAAAATAATCAAAAATTTTCAAATCAAGATCAAATTTTGAACCCCCATTGTAGCCCCATTTGGCTTTAAGTTCATGGTAAAAACCAAATCTACACTGCATGAGGATGCTTGCTCTGAATCCTTATTTTTTGAAAAATAAATGTTAAAACAAATGTTAAATTTTGTACTCCTATTACGACCCTTCCTTGGCCCTGGAGATCATAAAAATTAAACTCTAGCAATATGCTTGTATATTTATTTAACAGTTGAAAATCATGTGATCTCTCATTGGAGTAAGGCATGACCCTTCAAGTGAACAACTTAAAATCCTTTAGACGTGGATTGCTTTGAGGCAAATTTGGTTGACAGTGATTCAGTGATTCATGAAATGAAGATGAAAATATGAAAAGATTAGATGACATACAACAGATATTCTTTTTTTTTTTTTTGATCACAAAAACTCATTTTGAGCTATGTTAAGTGTTCATCATATATCTAATTCCCCATAATTATAATATATTACCCAATTCAATAATTAAATTCTAGTAGAAAAAAAATCATACAGAATATTTTTTTATTCTTTTGGCAGTGATATATTGTGGTGCAGTACAACACTAACCTTGTTTTTTAATTTCCTCAACACCACCAAATTTCTTCTTGAACAGAACAGCAATTCCTTTGCCCATCCTAACATCCTGACTGATACAGTGGGCGAGAGAGGAGGTGGTTGGACAAGTGAACAAGTCTCCTGTCTTCTCCTCCAGCTGAAAACCCTAGAAATATAAGTTTGTTCATTAAAAAAAGAAAAAATTATCTGTTATTTTATAAATTTGTACTACAGAAATTGTTCTGGAGCAGTCGAAAATGTGAAAAATTCACAGACAGACAGATGGATGATGGACAATGGGTGATCAGAAAAGCTCACTTGAGCTTTTGGCTCAGGTGTGCTAAAAACTGATGGATACTCCTTGAATTGCATCTAAAAATCAACAACTGTTGAAATATTGTTGAAATGAGGTTTTTTCATATTTAATGTGTATATTGAGTGACCTTGACCTTTACAAAATGACCTGAGTTACCTTTGTCTGAAAGACATTTGCCTGTTACATATTTGTGTATACATGATCAATACCTGTTCAAGAACTGTTGAAATAAGGAATTTCTTCCTCATATAAGGTATGTTCTGAGTGACCTTGAACTTTCGAAAATGACCTTTAGAGATGTTGGTTCAAACTATCAAAGGCTGCTGAAATATTGTTGAAATGAAGGTTTTTTCATGTATAAGGTATATGCTCTGAGTGACCTTTATAAAAATGACCTTAATTGACCTTTTATGTAAACCATTCATTCATTACTTATTTGTGGGAAGTATGAACATTTGTTAAAAAAATGTTGAAATGAGGAACTTTTTCCTTATATAAACATTCTGAGTGACCTACCTTTCCCTTTCCAAAGTGACCTTGAGAAGTCTTGGACCAAAAAGATCAAAACTCTTGAAATATTGTTGATATGAAGGTTTTTTCATATACATGTATAAAGTATATGGTTAGTGACCAAGAATTTAATGACCTTCAGTGACCCTTCTCTGTAAGCCATATTCCTAACACTTATATGTATGATATATGATCAATACCTGCTCAAAAACTATTGAAATACAGAACATTTTTTATACAAAGTATATGTTCTCATTGACCTTTCCAAAATGACCAGTGTCAAAAATTCCTTGTCCCAAGAAATAATTGTGATTAATTATGATCAATTCTTGATGAAAGGTGTAGGAGATATGAGCTTGAATGGATGGACATATGTACAAACATGGCAGTGACTGTATGTGCATGAATTAATCTCAATTTTTATGCCCCCCCTCCCCCTCCCCCCCCCCCAAAAAAAAATGGGGGGGGGGGCAAAAAATCAAACTAGAATCATACACATATCACATGAATGTTTAAATATCTTAAAACTTTTCACTCATTTCTGTGTTGTTTAAAACAACTTTGGCTACATGTCTACCATTATTTTGTTGATCTGAATACTACTGACTGTACACATAGTATTGCACGTGAGATACAGTTGTGTTTAATCAAAGCACTTACTTTGATATATACAGACAAGTACAGCCCCAAAAGTCTATTGACAAATAAAATTTCCAAGCAGAAGAATTTGTATAGAGTTTATACTGGTACATCAGTGAGTGTGCATGAACAATTTAACTCCTTAACTCATTTCTTTCAGAAGTAATGAAAAATGTAATGAATGGTATCTTTATAATAATCAGTACATGGATTATAAAATGGCAACATTAGTAACGAAATAATTTTTAAAAAAGTTGGCATGTAATTTAACTAACATGCCACTTGGTGTCTAAGCTTACAATGTAAAAGATTGACTCTGTTCTTCCTATAACTAAAAGCTTGTTTTTGACAATTAATTTTTATTAAAGGTAGTTAAAAATGAGGCATTTTTTTCTGTTTCATCTGATAGATAATATTTCAAAGTTTTTATTGATGGTACAAAACTGTTTATATATGAAGTTGTGAACAGGTTGGTGAGTTGAGAAGTGACATATATGTTTTCATTTCCAGAGTATCTTACGTTATACAGAGTATCTTACGTTATACAGAGTATCTTACGTTATACAGAGTATCTTACGTTATACAGAGTATCTTACGTTATACTTGTAAGTTAATGCTGTATATTGGTCAATAATTTTATACAAATAATCAGGAGCATAGCCATTAAATATTACATGTTATGATACAAGGTGTATACAAAATTATCACGTTGTGATTTTGACTTCTAATACCCAATAGTTCCCATCCCAGTCCACTACGCGGTTAATTCCAGGATGAATAAATAGAATTATATTGTACACACGTATAAATAAGATATCTAAAGTGTAGATTTAAGCTACTAAATCAAAATAAGCTTTTGTCTTGTAGTTTACTATTTTTGTTTCATTTACCTCTTTAGTGGAGCTGCTTGAAGCCATGTCGTAAGTCTATATCATCAGGCCTGAAGAGAAAACACATCATTTTCACACTGTGTATTGATCTCGAAAGAAGTAGACGTAACATAGTGAAAATTGTTAGCAAAACTCAGACAGACACTCTATGCTGATGCAATAAAAGTTGTTCGTAATATCACTTTTTTTTTATTGGTTGTGTGATTGAACTGCAGAAGTTTAATATATTTTTCATTTTTGATGTTAAACATTAATTGTATAACTAATTTATTGTTGAGAACCTTCTTAAAGTAAGGATAAAAGTAATATTTTAGCCTTCACTCTGTGTTATGTAAACAAGAATCAAACTTTATTTTTGTTTACAAACAAACTAGTCAAAATGTAAATTTTGTAATTTAAAGCATCCTAATTTTGCAGGCACAAATTTAACTTTCAATTGGCACATTTTACCTAAAGAATATTTGAAATGTGATATATATCATAAACTTAGATCAAGAACCATACATTATCAAAACTTTGTTACCAAGAGCATACCTCAATCTTCATTGAAAAACAATACTTTGGTGAAAATTCTTAAAAGAAATTTTATATATCACCTAATTTACTTAATACATGTATACATACGTTTTGAGATGTATATTAAAAAATTCCTACTAGATATATGGCTGTAAATCAGCATTGAAGTACTTGCTTCTGTTGTTGTAGTATCGATAAAAGCATTGTTAAAATTCCTGTCATGTTTCATGCTCAACAGTGTCTAAATTCTAGGTATACTAAACTGACCTTCCTTTTAAGAAAAAAATAAAAGACTCCAAATAAACCTTCACTTGACCCAGAGACTTCAAAACAATTGTGATGTAAAGGCTGGTGTCAACTGACTTATGTATGGAACCTGCAACCTCGATTATGACAGGTCTAATACTCCAGATATTAATAACCCACTAGCCAGTGCTTGGAACACAGGTAAAAGTAGTCAAGTACACTCACATACACACTACAGTTGTTTGACTGGTTGCTGTATGCTATTAGTTTGGACGCTTGCTTAGCAACCAAGAGGACCTGGGTTCAAATCTTGATCCCAGCACCATGTCAGATATAAAACACATAAATCAGAATTGACTGTTTGTTTTCCCAACCTCCTAATATTAGAAAAAAAAAAGTAAATGGTCCTCCAAATATGGCCTTATAAACAGAAGTTCTGTGTTATAGTAAGGATAGACCAGATAAAAAAAAAAAAGCCTCACTGCCACAGCCTTGTCAGTGCCCTATAACATTTTGTGGTACTTCACCTAAAGCTGGTGACATCTCTGTATGAGTACAAAATTCTTGAATGGGGCATAAAACAAGAAGCATGCACCAACAAATTAATAAACTGTTGCTTCAACATTCCACTAGTTGATTCTCAATGACAGTACACCACTGTTCAAAACAGATGTTGCAACTTCAGTGCTGCACTTCTCTGTGATGTGTATTGACCTAATGTGCCATGAACCACTGGATTACGAGACTGACAGTCTAAAGTGCTAACCCGTCACTCCATTCTAATATGAATGCCTCTACTCTTTATCAACCATGTATATTGCATCAAGTTTCATTTTGAAGAGCAATTTGTTGGGATGCCATTTCCGACATCCAAATGGGAATTTATTTCAGAACAAACTCTACATACACACAGATCTTTACAAGCACATTGCCTAATCTCTCTCTCTCTCTCTCAACTATTCCCATATTTCATTTTGGTCTGATTAGATAAATTGAGTAAGTCATAAAATGTCAACTGTTGGTTTCGTTTATTCTCGATAGTAGGAGTATGCTGTGCAACTTGCTCGTTATTTAGTTATCTGTTATATTAGTTTACAAACTTATTTACATTTTACCTTACGCTTTCAGCCTTTTGAAGTTGGAGATCCCGTGCGAAAACTGGAAATACAACCACGCTCGATAACAGATAAAACAGGACTGAAGTATATTTTCCGGATAAATTATCAGAAAACTAGGACAGATATTATATAACTGCAAAACTGTAACTCTCGTGTGTGTGTGTGTGGGTGTGTGTGTATGTGTGTGTGTGTGGTGGAGGGATGGGCCTAGATATTCTTAAGTGATAATGTCCACGGACCCTGTCCCGAGACACAGTTAGATTATTCTAAATAAGTTAGACTCGCACATTATATACCGCATATCTTCTGAAGGCACGTGGTTTTCTTCATATTACTACGCCGCATATTGAAAAACCATCATATATTAAGCAGAGACATACATTATATATATATATATATATATATATATATATATATATATATATATCTCCCCGTGGGCTGTTTATTCATGAACATGATATCAGGTGACTTTAAAGTTATGAATTTTCATTAAGAACGTAACTTCAAAGATGATTATAATGACAAAACTATGGAAAAAGTATTTAAATTCATGGTAAACTCCAAATGACACTTGTAAAGTAGAATAAAATATGGCCTAAATATAAAATAATGTTTATACTTGAAAATAGTTAATTGTTAACTGAATTTCAATATACAACAAAGGAATACACTTATAAAAACATGTTAGATAATTTTCCTCATTCTATCTTAAATCGCCCACACGGAAACTTGATCGATCGATTGATATTGTTTTACGTCCCGTCGAGAATTTTTCAATCATATTGAGGCGTCACCAGCTGTAGGTGAAGTACCACAAATTTAGACCTATGCTTAGCGCTCAGGGCCGTAGCAGTGAGGGTTCTTTAACGTGCCAACGCCTACCGTGACACGGGACCTCTGTTTTTAAGGTCATATCCGAAAGACCCATGATTCTCACCTCTAAATGCCGAGCGTTTGGCGAAGGAGCAATCACTACCTATTTTTCGTCTTAGGTTTGACGCGGCCATGGCACGAGCAGGGCTCGAACTCACGACCTCCCGGTTAAGAAGCGATCGCTCTAACCACTGAGCTACCGCGATCGGTACCTGGTAAGAATCTTATTACAAACTGAATGTAGAATATTGAAGGGCGAAGTAAACAATGTGTAAATCGTAAATTTTAGATATGTTTAATATTAAGTATATTTACTTTCATGTTAGTGGAGGATTTGCAAGTATGGTATAAAAGCATGCGTACTATATATGGAAAGTTGTCGCAACACAAATCAGGTGACGGTTGCAGAGAACTCTCTCTCTCTCTCTCTCACACACACACACACACACACACACACACACACACACACAGAGAGAGAGAGATGGATCAAAGAGTCATTTATTTTCCTTTCTATCCGACCATATAGTTCGAGTAGTCAGTAGACAAACTGTTAGTGTAAGTATCGTTGTAATGAAAAGGAAAGACAACAGTTTATTTGAAATAGTTGTATTTGACTAATTATTTATTCATTACAGTTCCGGGCGAAATTGGGTTTAAACAGCTTAAGTAGACCTGACACACCTCAAACTGTTGAAAGTGATGAGGAGATAGAAGATAAAGATGGCGATGATCGAGAAAATCAACCTAGTCCCTCTTCCACTTCCGTTAGAAATCCAAGCACTGCCAATGCACAAGGCGTGAAGGCAAGTACCGGAAAAAAGAAAACAGTCACAAGAAATACGGACATACTAGCACAACTAAATGAAAGGGTAGCGGTGACAAAGAAACTTCAGAACAGAATCGATGAACTTGATCAGTCTGCAGATAATCCGCACACAGCTTGGGCAAATTGGATGGGGACCATGTTTCCCCTAATCCATGATGCCTTATGGGAACAATACCTTCGCCAATCTTTTGACAGCCTTCTTTGGTATTACTCCGAGTCAAACAGAATTCGCCGACAAAGAGAACAAGTTTCGAATCCAACAGGTTACGCACCAGTTCAGCAAAGAGTTTGTGGAGAGCAGCGACAAAGTTACGGAGGCTTCCACCAATAAACATGGAAACAAGCCAACCTCAATTTGGCCAACAGCAGCAGACACGGTCAACTCCAAGATCGTCTTCAAACGCATTCCATATCAGCTCATTTGTAAACAGCTTGCAGGCAGAAATTCCTGGTGAAGATTCTATCCAGCGTGGCGAAAGTCGATAAGTATAGAGTTTACTTTTGAAAGCAGATAAAAAAATCATATGCTGTTTACTGTAGCCTTTTATGAGTTATTGAAATCTCTTTGTTAAGTAAATGAATAAATCATGATCAATGTTTTGCATGTTCAATGCTAAATATATTTTGTTTTATGTTGAGAACATTACATGGTGATTGTTTATCTTGATATTTAACATATGCATACCTTTATCACTTTTTTCAATGTAATGATGGCGTTGCTCATTTCTTATCTTATTCAGAGAATGAATAAAAACATTGTTATTGTTTATTTCACATTTCACGTTTATTAAAACAACACAACAAAATCTTTGAATTAATCTATTTGTTTCATTTACAATACGGATAGCCCGTTTGCAGAATTGTCAAAACACTTTTGAATCAAAATCACAAGTAGCTATCATATCATATCGTTCTGCCAGGGAACAGCTCCTACTGCTGAATTGTAGTAGTGCTTTAAGTAGAGTCTCTGTGCTTTTGCTGTTTCGTTGCTCGGTTGCAGCCATCTGTATTGTTCAAATCTGTTTGCGTTTTCCCTCCAGGTTACTGGGACCACATTATAGTTTCTGTCCTAATGACCAAAAGTCTCCTTTTGGAGATTAGGATATCGCATTCTCATCAAATTATGAAGACAGCAACATGCTAGCACAATAGACGAAACAGTCTCTGGTTCATGGCGCATGGGACTTAAAAGACATTACCATCTGTTAGCGAGTATTCCAAAAACATTTTCTAAACCACACCCTGCTCTGCTGAGTCTATAGTTGAATATACGTTCTTCATTGTTGAAGTTCCTTCTTAAAAACGATTTCATAATCCATGTCCTGAGAGGAAAGGCGTCATCACCTATGATAAAATAGGGGATATCTTTGTCATCACATGGAAGAAGGACAGCTTCTGGAATACCAATGTCTTGATTTGCAATGACATCTTTGAACTCAGAGTGGCTAAATACTGTAGCATCTGATGCAGACCCATTGATACGTACGTCAACCCAAATGAATTTATAATCAGCATCAACAAGCTCCATAACAATAATGCAGTGAAATCCTTCGTAGTTGTAATAGAGTGAACCTCCATTTCGAGGACATTTTATAGCAATATGCCTTCCATCCAAAGCACCAAGAACATGGTCAAGGTTCCATCTAACTCTAAACACTTCAGCTAACTGTTGCCACTCATGTGTAGTTGTTGGACATGGAATTACTTCATCAGCATATTCTGCTGTTATGTTGACACAATTCACGAACCAGAATAGACATCGTATTGTGTGGAACTCGAAATCCATACATAAGACTTTTGTATGATTCTCCTTGCTGCTAAATACTTAGATGTAATAGCTAACTTTAATCCAGGTTCCAGAGCTTTTCGAAACCATGTGTCACGTTTTTGTAATCTGACATTCAGTCTGTCTACAAGCTCTCGAAACATATTTGGCTCAACTCTGAGGAAGTTTTTAAATGATAGTTCGTCTTCATTTTCAAGTTCTATCATACGACGATGGAAATGTCCATACTGAGAGCGTCTGGAGATCCAAGGATACTGAGAGCGTCTGGAGATCCAAGGATACTGGAAGCGTCTGGAGAACCAAGGATACTGAGAGCGTCTGGAGATCCAAGGATACTGGAAGCGTCTGGAGAACCAAGGATACTGAGAGCGTCTGGAGATCCAAGGATACTGAGAGCGTCTGGAGATCCAAGGATACTGAGAGCGTCTGGAGATCCAAGGATACTGAGAGCGTCTGGCGATCCAAGGATACTGAGAGCGTCTGGAGATCCAAGGATACTGAGAGCGTCTGGAGATCCAAGGATACTGAGAGCGTCTGGCGATCCAAGGATACTGAGAGCGTCTGGAGATCCAAGGATACTGAGAGCGTCTGGCGATCCAAGGATATTGAGAGCGTCTGGAGATCCAAGGATACTGAGAGCGTCTGGAGATCCAAGGTGTTATCCACAATCTTCTTCTTCTTTGTCTTTGTGGGCGCTCATTGTAAAATAATTAGGCAATCAAGTTCCCCATAAATTTGCAGCAGTTGAAGCCCCTTCACATTAGCTTTCACCATAATTACTGAACCTTCTCTGTGATATAGGAGACCTTTTCTCTTTATATATACTGATTTATATATGTTTGTATGAACTTGTAACTCTACTCGTACCTACTCATAGGAATATCGTGTAAGTATCGTCAAATATCGTAGTCATTACTATGATAATCGTATAAAAACGTCTTTAATATTGCAAGATCGTAATAAAATCTCAATGCATTCATGACGCAATCGCCCCAAATCGTACGTACGTCGCCACAGCTCGTCCTGTTATCGTTCAAACTTCGTACATTGTCGAAGAAACATAGTAGTTTTATCGTACTAGATTAAAAAGAAGCACCGTCTGCAGAAAAATCGCGAGGCTGACCTGGCGAATAACGGCGATTTTTAACTTGTGGAGATTCGTAGTATAAATCGTTACAGTGTGACAGGGGCTTAAGTCAAAATTTGTGATATTTCAGTTAGAGCTCGTGAAAATTTAATACGAGTGAACAATTCTCAATAAGAACATATTTTTTGAAATCATAATCTCATGGTTGGAATTTAGAGAAATCACAGCCGAACAAATACCCATCTGATTAGTTATGTGTTCGAGTTACTATTATTAATTAACGAGTTTATCATACAGGGGTCGATATTAATGGTTGTTCGATTGCCCGAGGCAAGTAAAAACCCATTTCGGACAAGTGAAACTCGATACACACCTGCCCAATGGGGCCATTGATCATTTCAGTAGGAGAAGTGATTACTTAAATAACGCTGAGCTCGATATATATTGAAAAATGTTTGTTTGTTTGTTTTTTATTTATAGTCGCCTGAGCAATTTTTCAGCTATCCGGTGACTGTCACTATTACCGGTGACGGGGCTGCAAATTTAGCCCTATGCTTAGCACTAATGGCTTTTAGCAGTGAGGGTTCTTTTACGTGCCACACCTGCTGCGACACGGGACCTCCGTTTATAAGGTCCCATCCGAAAGACCCGTGACTCTCACTTCGTAATGCCGAGCTCTTGGCGAAGGAGCAATCACTACCTATTTTAACGTCTTAGGTTTGACGCGGCCGGCCCGAGCGGGGCTCGAACTCACGACCTTCAGTTCACGAGGCGAGAGCTCTACCACTGAGCCACCGTGATCGGTATATTGAAAAATGCAGTACAAATCCATACATTATTTTCAATCTTAGCGAAGGCTCATTCTAGTAGATCGTACCGTATCTTATCCTTAACTATCAGACGTACGACTTATCTTAATCATGTTTCATGCTTCACAACGGTCTGTCGAAGTATTTTAATGAGGAAAACGATCAGAAAAAAAGACGATAAAAGAAAAGGTAATGTTTAGAATAAAAATAGAGGTTAATAGAAAATAAAACGTGAGTTTCAGGCGGCGTGACAATCCTAATTTACAGGTTTAATTGTCACTAACAGCAGTATGGTCTGTACTAAGGATGCCTTCAACAATATTATTACAGATTGAATATATCGGAAGCCTTCTGTCGGAAATTGAACGCTACACCCGCTATCGCCCGCACTTTGTATTTTCCTACCGGTAATACAGTTTGCAGAATTGAAAGCATTTATGCACATTGTTATTGAGTTATTGAAGAAAGATCTTATTCAATTCACGTATTAACACTTGGCCGCAAGTTACGTCCCTTGTCCGCTATTTTGCGGTGAGAAGTTTCATTTCTTTATGTTGACCTTCATAATTTTCTGATCTGTAAGTTTGACATTTGGTTTTTTTCCCATCAATTTCAGTCAATTACAATAATGTAACTTATATGCTATAATTCACAGACATGATCGCTTACATTGGGGAAGAAGTAAAACTCTGAAAGAGGGAAAAGTAACGAATGGAAAACTTGGCTATTTACCGACTGGCATGTGGCTGACTGGGATGGTTGAATTACTGGTTGATAGGTGTATAAGAGTACAAAAACATTCGGACAACAAAGTTTATCATTCGGACAAGTTAAAGTTCGAGTTTTCTTGCCTGAAGGGCGAGTGAGATAAAATGTTAGAGTCTATTCCTGTCACAATACAAAGACATATATTCTATTTAATCATTTAGTCATAGAAAATGAGTAACGAGCACAACAACAAACGAATAAAACAAGATGTGTTTGTGAAACACTGATGCCCCGAATTACAACATAGTGGAACTGTAAGATTTGTAAACGTCACCAGGTCAGAGATTTAGGCGTCGATGGAAAGGGCTTGCCACAAGAAATACTTATATTAAATATGAAAGCTCTATCTCTTATGGTGTATAAGATATGAGAACGGTTAACGTGTTTCAAAAAATTTCCAAAATGTAGGTCAAAGGTCAAGGTAACAAGGTCGACAAACCTGGCATCCTTGGAAAAGTCTTCTCACAAGAAATGCACATGCTGAATATAAAAGCAGTACCTTTTACCATTTGAAAGTGATGGCTTATACTAGATTTTTCGAAAAAGCAAGTCAAAAGTCACCAGATCACAGATTTTGGTATCGATGGAAAGGTCTTGCCACAAGGAATACACATACCAAATATGAAATAACTATCACTTATGGCGTGTGAAAGATATAAGCAAGGTTACAGTTTTTTGGAAAATTTCTAAAAAAACAAAACAAAAAAAAACTAGGTCAATGTCAAGGTCACAAGGTCGTCAAACCTGGTATCGTTAGAAAAGTCTTCGCACAACAGATGTACATGCTGAATATAAAAGTAGTACCTGTTGTCAATTTTTAAAAAGTAGGTCAAAGGTCATGTTAAGGTTACTAGATCAAAGATTTTGGTGTCGATGGAAAGGTCTTTCCACAAGGAATACACATACCAATATGAACCCTCTTCCTCTTATGGTGTGAAATATATGAGTAAGGTTAAAGTTTTTTGCCACAGACAGGGGGACATACAAGTAAAACATTAGATGCTTACGAATCTTCGACTCCAGGGGCATCAAAATAAAATAAAATAAATACATAAAAAGAAAATAAATACATAAAAATAAAATAAATACATAAAAATAAAATAAAAAATAAATACATATAAATAAAATAAAATAAATACATAAGAATAAAATTAACAACAAATTACGAGTATATCAGTACTTCTCGAAATAAATGTCCATATTCCTCAAAATATTCCATAATCAAAATTGTTCTACACATGGTGACCTGTTAATAGGATTGCTAGTTATCTCAGTGCTGACCTTCCACAGATCGTGTCTTGATAAATATTTCTACAGGCAAACATGGCAGCCTTCCATTGTGTGTATGTTATTGGTGAGTACATTTTTAGACTATATAAAAGACATATAAACTGTTGGAGAGTATATTTCAGGACAGTATGCTTATGAATACATTTTTGAACAGTTTAAACGTATAGTTTCATTATATAGAAATACCCTAACTGATTAGAACAGTTTGATTTTTTTTCGCAGATGTCTTATATCATTTGTCAATTTATCAATTTTGTTTTGATTGGTTGTTGTTTTCAGTGCAATTCAGGGATTTTTCATTTAAATGTATCTATCTATGAAATATATAATTTATCCAATGAATAACAATCAAGATGTTATAAAACCAATATACCATTTTACTACACAAGCATGTATACATTATGCCATACTTGTTTGTTCACACACACACACACACACACACACACACACACACACACACACACACACACACACACACACACACATATATATATATATATATATATATATATATCTTGTCGTAAGAGGCGACTAAATGGGATGGTCCTTCGGATGAGACCGCAAAAACCGAGGTCCCGTGTCATAGCAGGTATATACTCAATCATAGCAGGTGTGGCACAATAAAGATCTCTTCCTGCTCAAAGGCCCTGAGCGCCAAGCATAGGCCTAAATTTTGCAGCCCTTCACCGGCAATGGTGACGTCTCCATATGAGTGAAAAATTTTCGAGCATGGCGTTAAATAATATATAATCAATCAATCACCTTGCTCAAAGGTCATAAGCGCTGAGCATAGGCCTAAATGTTGCAGCCCTTCACTGGCAATGGTAACGTCTCAATATGAGTAAAGATTCTCAAGAGGGCGTTAAACAATATATTATTGATTGATTATTTATTGCTTTCCGCCACACTCAACAATTTTTCAGTTATCTGGTGGCGTCCAGTTTTTGTTGGTGGAGGAGAGAACCCAGATACAGTGTACCTGGGAAGAGACCACCGACCTTCCGCAAGTAAACTGGCAAACTTGCTCACATAACGCCGCGGCCGATATTCGATCACACGCCGACAGAAGTGAGAGGCTTTGTTATTTTGAGCCCGATGCTCTAATCACTTGGCCACGGAGGCCCCCTTAAACAATATATAATCAATTATATATATAAATTATATATATATATATATATATATATATATATATATATATATAAACATAGTTGTTTACATATATAAATGTTTTTAATCTTTTACAGTGTTGGTATATTTTTCATTCACAAAAGCTGCCCAGGAATTTTGCTCGGACATTGATGAAAATGCATGTACCTTACTACTACAAGCACGTCCAGGCATGTGTGCAGACAGCTGTTTCGCAGACGTCTGCAAGAAGACCTGCAACATGTGTCGTAAGAATCACTTTGGGTTCATGTTTCTCATGTCTTTAGTGTCGTCTTCACTTAGAAGTTTGATAGAGTTTGATAATATTATTTAAACGTGTTTTTATGATTATTTAATATATAGAAAGCTTGTGCTTGCTTTTAAATTTCGGAAAAATAAGACACCAAAAGATATGAAAGAATGAATGTTTTTAGTTTCGTCAGCCATGTTAGAAATAGAACATGAAGTACTGATGGTGGTATGTTATATCAAAAGTTCGAATATTAAAAATAAATGATCAAAAAACCGATTGAGTATATACTCGGCTGGTTTCTTCAATTCTTCAGAAATATATTCCTGAAGAATTAAAGAAACTATATAGTTAAGTATATACTCAATCGGTTTTGTGGTGATTTTATTATACTACTACTTGTGTAGATTTTCTATACTTATTTCTGGATTTTATATATATATATATATATATATATATATATATATATATATATATGTGTATATTATGTTATCTATTTTCGATCATGTCATTTACCTGTCTGTGAATATGTCTACATCAATGAATCTATTATTATTATCATTATGATGATTATGATGATAAAACTGAACTTTATTATACACATCTTTATTTCATGCTCAGAATATATGTTCATATTTTGCACGTATAACTACAGCAAATCTGTGATTAGAGACCTCGTTCTATTGATTGTATATTAGAAAAGGGAGGGGGAAAATGTTTATCAAAAGCATTAAATTCTTATAGCCCATTCAGACGCATGTAAAATTTTATTTAAATTATTTTCAGCGTTAGTGTGTTATCATTGCAATCGAGAATTTTATCCCGAGTTATGCAAGAAGAAAATTCAATGCAACGAAACCCAGGTAAGCTTGTACACTAAAGCTACCCTATTTTGTTGTATGCTAATGATAACAAAACACACATTATGGGTGCCATATTTATTTCAAAGAATTATAAAGCTGGTGATACAATAGATTTGGTAAATATCGTCTCTGTGTAATAGGAAAATGGCCATAATAAGTGGAAACCGATCACTAGAAATGATAGAAATGGGCAAAACATATCATTAAAGAACAATTTACGTCCCCCAACTCCTCATGATAGAAAGGTCTTTATCACCGTAAACATTAAAATGTTTTCAGACCTTAGTACTAGAATGTAGCACACACAACATAAACCTAATATAACAAATTAAAAGTTGTTTATGAAAATATGTTATTAATGGGAAAAGGTTCAGACGCCAAGTTTGTGTGACATGTAATTAAGTAATGAATTTGATAGCGAATTCTTAGTGTGCTATTGAGTCATAAAATAACTCGGTGCAAAAACTGCTTATATCGGATTTATTCAAAACGAGTAACAGGCACCAAGATATGGTACATGTATGTGAGGTTTTAAATTTGATAAGATATCCACATTTATCTCTATACATCAACTATTTGCAATGTACCTGGGTTCCTACAATCATGCTCGAACATTAAAAACAGAAGAGTTACCTCCCCCAAACCAGAGCTCTTCACCACTTCCGTTCATCTATGTGTAGCAATTAACCTTGGAAGGGGAGACAGTTGGATTTTTTTTTATAAGCATGGGCTTTACATTTAAAAACCCATATATCAAAACAGAATTGTGTAGCCTACCAAGACGATGGGAGGAGTGTATCGATATATATATATATATATATATATATATATATATATATAATAAAAATACAGCTTTCACTTTCCTACTTTTACTTCCTTATCCTTTATCCCTGCCCAAAGAGGTCCAAAACAAATGCTCTGGCAAAACTGTCTTCTGATTCCACATCCCTAAAAGTAGCCTCCGAAGTCCAATGGGCTGCTTGGATGATCTCTTGGGTAGAAGCACTATTGATCAAAGCCCATGCAATAGCAAGTAGGAAGGCGCTTAGTGTCATGTGCTGAGTGTGGCGGAAAGCAATCAATCAATTAATCGATTATTTCCACCATTCCAGATGTTAATGTTAAAGTCTCCAGAAGAAAATTGTCTTTGTGAGGAGGCAAAAAAAAAACCAACAGGTAAAATTGAATTGGTTGGCCATTGGAGGCAGGTCAATGACTGATGCCATTAAACTCAAAAGTCATAAAATTCTCTGCGCTGAAACGCTCTCCTGAATTAATATCATATATCTAAATTTTCTGATATCTTTTCCCTGAAGGGAAAGCCATACCTGTTTTCATGTCGAATACTGACCGAACACAGTGGATAACTCACGTAGGCGTACGAATTGGATTTCTCCGTGTTGACAATAAAATTCAAGTCCTGAAATCAAGTTAAGGACTTTGCCCAGATATTTCAACAGTTATTCCTTTCCTGGTGCTTTGTCATCCAATCGTCTAAATACATGAACACTTGGCTCTGTATCTTTCTGAGGAAGCTCTTAATGATTGTCATCAAATGACATTACTTTGAACTGGTACTGCCGACCTTGTCAACAAAACGTTATGAACCTAGGGTGTGCTGGAAGTACTGAAACACGATTTAAGCATCCTTTAATCTAGAGGTAGACCCAGTCTTTGAGATATATACCTCAACATCTCCATTTTGAAATGAGGCACCTCCAGGTATGTATTGAGAACATCAAAATTCAGAATTGATTGTCGAAATCCCCTGTCTTTCCCTGGAACAATGAAGGAGCTGTGAAATCTGTGACGTATTGACGGAATGAATTTCATGACATTATTCCCTAGTAAGCTTACCTTAGAACCTCTTATGATATAGGATATTGTTTCTTCAAATCACTTATGACTGTAGTTCTTGTCCCGCTGTCTTTCGAAAAACGTTTGAACTTTCATTTGTCGTTGGTTATCAATTTCCAATTCACTAAATTTACAAATCTTGCCTCAACCTGGAAAAGAACTGATGTCTTGGCAAACGGCTTGATTCACGTGCAAGGATTCTTTAGAACACGTTTCCGTAGTAGTTACTTTAAAAATTGAAACGCCAAATGACGTTCATCAGACCTCTTAGGAAAGGTTGAATTTTCTCCTGAAATCTTGATTTGTAGCTCCTGCATCTGTTCTTCCTCATACTCACTGGGACTTAGAAATACAGTTTCGTAACTTCATTTTTTGCGGTAGCTCGTTGATTAGAGCATTCGATTCGCAACTGGGAGTTCGAGAGTTCGAGCCCTGCTCGTGCCATTGCCGTGTCGAACCTAACACCTTAAAATAGGTAGTTATTGCCCCTTCGCTAAACGCTCGGCGTTTAGAAGTGAAAATCGTGGATCTTTCGGACCTGAGAGCTAAGCGTAGGTTTAAATTTGTGATACATCAACTACACCTGGTGACATCTGAGTGAAAAATTCTCGACGGGACGTAAATCAATCAATCAATCTTTTTTCGTCATGCGTGAAATCTTATCAAATATTCTGTTATTGGATGATTGTTTTGTCTCTTATATTTACAGAACCTTAAAGTACTTTCCAAGAAACAGATCAGAACAGTTGACAAATTCTGCAACATTCAATAGCCTTATTGTTAAAGACCATGCCCTGACTCTTATGGACGTTATGTCTGCCACACAATTAAACAACTGTACTAATACCTACAATGCCACAGTCCTATCAATAATAATAATAATAATAATAATGTCCTTTATTCTCCCGTAAAAACCGGGTTAGAATAGACAATATACAATCAATCAATCAATCAACCTTTAATTGTATAGGATAGCACAATTAGTTTCAGAACAAGATCACATTGTGTTCCTGAAAAAAAAAATTGCAGACAGTAGTATCATACAGATACAACATAAATTTGTTTGCGAAATTACATACATATATACGCTGTCAAGTTACATCAAACTGAAAAACAAGTCTATATTTCTAATTTCCATGGTTAAAAACAGGATAAGCGGATTTGAAAGTTTCCATTCTTTGGTCATATTTCAAAACGTCTTGCACATCATTTTATAACTGCGAACCATGGATTGTAAGAGATCTTTTAAAATATTGTATCTTTGACCTATGCATATATAATGAATTACTTTGACTTAATCAGGTAGATCTACTGCTAATTTCGTGATCATTCTAAATACATCTAAACAATCGGAAGTTATGCCATAACAAACTATGACAACAAGAATGAAAGATCTGTATACAAAATATTCAGATAGAGACATCCACCCAAGGTGCAGTATCATTTCTGTTGTAGGTTCTCTGTAAAATTTAAAATCACTCTAGCACCTCGCTTTTGAAGTTTACGTATCCTCATCTGATTTCACTGTATCTAAGTTGGGAGTAATCATTGAGATCTATTAGATCTGTCGCAACAAGAGTATGGCGCTCATATCGACTTTACAAAATCTGAATTGTGGGCAGCACTAATTTATCATTAAACCGAAAACGTTCTTTGGGTCCTAAAGCTGAAGTCTTCCCTGACTGATTCTTACCCTGTGTAATATTTTCTTCGATATTACTGTTCAAGCTAGACACCTAACAACACTTTGTAAAATGAGTTGAAAGCACAATATATCTGTCATTGTCTTTTTCTTTGAAAGTTCGGACCTTGCCACGTATTTGCCATTCCTTAGCCTTGGCACATAGGCTGCATATTCGTGTTTTGGCTTATTAACTCCTAAGTGGAGTTTTAGCTCTGTTGCCATCTGATCTACAAATCCTTTCCACACTACAAAGCCATCATTAGAACCAGTAGTGGACTCAATTTCTCACATCTCTCATTTTCATGTGATTGATTGGTTGGTTGTATGTTGTTTAACGTCTCGCTTGCAATTTTTTTTTTACTCATATGAAGATCGCACTATTGCCGATGAAGGGCTGTAAATTTAGGCCTATGCTCGGTGCTTACGGCCTTTGAAGGGAGAGAAATTGTATCGTACCATACCTGCTGAGACACGGGCCTCAGTTTTTGCAGTCTCATCCGAAGGACCTATATCCATTTAGTCGTCTCTTACGACAACCAAGAGGTACTGAGGACATATTCTAACTCAGATTCCACGGGAATCCATGTGATTGACTCATTTAATGACCCATCATGATGATGATCATCATCATCATGAAGAACATGTCTGTCTTTATTCTCTAATTCTGATACTTCTGGGGATGTTGATCTTGTCTTGTTTACAAATCTGATAAAACCACTGGTAGTAATACTAATCGCAGAAGCCGATGACGTCACACTGAGAGGATTTCCCTGCTGAGCTATAAGCCTGATTCTGTTGGCAGTAAAAGCACTGAACGTTTGCTAAGATCAATTCCAGTAGCCATTAATATTCCTTCACTGCTCAGAGGCATAGCCAAAGAGCAAGGTATATGTGACTGACCACTCACAAACGGTAGGATGTACTAGCATAAATGCCGCAATAATCACTTATGATTCACTCTGAGGCACGGACTGACCTTGTAAGGTCATCATGTGACCGTTCGGAGGCGGTGTAGCCTAGTATTGTTGCCCTGGCCGTTCAGAAACGGGGAGGATCTTAGCACGTGATTATTACCCTTTACTAATTCCGTATATACCACCCCTTCTCTCGTCTAGATAATTTGGAGGCATCAGATAGCTTGTCAGTTTTCACTAAAACATTATTCACCACCGATCACCCAATGACCCGGGGTCTAAGACCGGTTCATGATGATAATGATGATGATTAAACATCGCAATCCCCAGAAGTATCAGAATTAGATAATAAAGACAGGCATGTTTATCATGATGATGATGATGATCATGATGATTGAACATCGCAATCCTGAATGCAAATGTTTGTAAGATTTCCTGATGGTTGACAAATATACGCACAAAAAAGCCGCAAAAATGGTGATGCATGAAGATAATCTGAACGGAAATAAGAAAGAACTCTAGCATGCAGGGCAACTCTTGTTTTTAATGTTGTAAGTCCGCTGAAGCGATTGCAAATAGTTGATGAAAGTAAGTATGGATATTGAAATCAACTAATCCTATCCAAATTTGCTATCAAATTTCTCACCTAATACATACTCTTTCATTCATTTTTTTAAGTTTTAAGCCGAAATTTAAGCGAAAACAAAGAAGTAAAAATAAACATCCCCAACAAAATAATCAATCAAACAAAAACAAGCAAATAGGTATCAAGCGTCAATGATGTCAGAAGTAGCAAGTTATGTTAGATGTAATATATGTTGCTCGGTCAATTAAAGTTATTTTTGTTTTCATTTCAAAGGTTCGAGTGAAATGCACTGTACTTACAAGAGCCACTCATGGGGGATATATAAAAAATATGCTCTGATAGACAAGAGTTGTCAATTTGAAGGTGTATAAAGACCTCGATATTATATTGGATAATTTATCATTTCAGTTCGTGCTTTATTGCATATCTTGCAATGTTACTGGACTTCCATCGTAATAAATAGATACCAAAATTTCTAAAACAAAATATAGCAATATTCACAATGTGCAAACTCTTGGATCAAGCATCGTTCAGGTTGTTGCCTTTTATAGATGTGTATTGCCTCCCAAGAGCTCTCCGTAGATTTTCTTCCTGTCTATGTTTCTGGTTGCATGGAGAAGCAGGTAAATATATTCTTATATCTTTACATCTCAATATTTAATAACATTATAGTGCTCACAAACTGAAGAAGTTACACTTTATAAAAGATGAAACAAATATAGAAAATTAACAGAGTATTTGTAATGAAAAGGTGACCATAACATCTTATAAAAATGTTGAGCTGCATTCACATAAAGTTGAGTTGCTAGTTTGCCGTTGATATCTATGTTCAATAAAATATCCAAGTATGAAGCTGATATGGAAGACTCTGTGGTGTATTTTATTTCGAGTTCCCTGTAATATATAGAATAGACATATAAATGAAAATTGTATACCACATCGAGAACAGAGTAGATGGGGACTCCTGGAATATCCCTTGTTTTATCTTCTCTGTGCATATCAGTTTCTAACACAATACAAATATTTCTTACATCAGTAACACCAAACGTAAGTTTTCTCTTTCTCTTCCAGAAATGTTTGGATATCTTTGGAGAAATAAACAGGGTCGTTACTAGGAGGTCTAAGCTGATTTTTGGACCAAAGAGGGACTACGCATTAAACGGAAGCTGCTGCAACCACGATTTATGTAACGAACACGATCGTCAAAATACAGCAACTGTGGACCCATCCACAGTAATAAAACCGACTGCTGCACGTACGTTTTCAAACAACGACATATGTTTCATACGCCCGTTCTTTATTACGGTATGGACTCTCCGTTCATCCGTTTGTCTGTCTATTCCTCCGTTGATACTTGTATTGTGACGCAATAACTCAGTTTCGTCGTAACTTTTCCGAATTTATCTTGCATTTGAAAATGGAAAGCAGACCTGGTCGAGAAAAGAATAAATTCACTCCTCCCTGTCATTAGAAACATCAATGGACCTTTTGTTATTGTCACTGTCTCATCTGACTTGGATTAAATTCGTGACGGGTCTCTTTCTGACTGATCTAGTTCTCTGGTTTCTACGACACCGTTATTAGACAAACTATTATTAGTCTATAAAAATCATATAACTACAACAGAAACTATTATAGTTTTATACATACAACGTCGCTTTAACACAAGCTTTTGTAGTTTTATAAGAGCCACATCGCTACAACACAAAACATTGTAGTTTAAGAACCACAGAGCTTTAACACAAGCTATTATAGTGTTATAAGCACCACATCGCTATATCCCAAACTGTTGTAGTTTTATAAGAACCACACCGCTATAACACAAGCTGTTGTAGTTTTATACCACACCGCTATAAAACAAGCTATTGTAGTTTTATACCACACCACTATAACACACGCTATTGCAGTTGTATGAGTACAACATCGTTATAACACAAGTTATTGTAGTTTTATATTGATTGATGGATTATGTATTGTTTATCGTCCCGCTCGAGAATTTTTCACTCATTTGGAAACGTCACCATTTCCGGTGAAGGGCTACAAAATTTAGGCCTATTCTTGGCTCTTAGGACCTTTGAGCAGAAAGGGATCTTTATCGTGCCACCCTGACTGTAGTTTTATGAGTACCACACCGCTATAAAACAAGCTATTGTAGTTTTATAAGTAGCATATCGCTATAGCACAAGCCATTGTAGTTTTTTAAGAACCACACTGCAATAACACTTGTCAAGCTATTGTATTTTTATAAATATCACACCGCTTTAACACTAACCATTGTAGTTTTATGAGTGCAACACCGTTATAACACAAGCTATTGTAGTTTTATTAGAACCACATCACATCACTACAACATAAACTATTGTAGATTTATTAGAACCACATCACATCACTATAACACACGCTATTGTAGTTTTATAAGAAACAAACCACTATAACACACGCTATTGTAGTTTTATACCACACCACTATAACACACGCTATTGTAGTTTTATACCACACCGCTATAACACAAGCTATTGTAGTTTTATACCACACCGCTATAACACAAGCTATTGTAGTTTTATACCACACCGCTATAACACAAGCTGTTGTAGTTTTATACCACACCGCTATAACACAAGCTGTTGTAGTTTTATACCACACCACTATAACACACGCTATTGTAGTTTTATACCACACCACTATAACACACGCTATTGTAGTTTTATATCACACCACTATAACACACGCTATTGTAGTTTTATACCACTCCACTATAACACACGCTATTGTAGTTTTATACCACACCACTATAACACACGCTATTGTAGTTTTATACCACTCCACTATAACACACGCTATTGTAGTTTTATACCACTCCACTATAACACACGCTATTGTAGTTTTATACCACACCACTATAACACACGCTATTGTAGTTTTATACCACACCACTATAACACACGCTATTGTAGTTTTATACCACACCACTATAACACACGCTATTGTAGTTTTATACCACACCACTATAACACACGCTATTGTAGTTTTATACCACTCCACTATAACACACGCTATTGTAGTTTTATACCACACCACTATAACACACGCTATTGTAGTTTTATAAGAAACAAACCACTATAACACACGCTATTGTAGTTTTATGAGTACAACACCGCTATAACACAAGCTATTGTAGTTTTATAAGAACCAAACCGCTTTACCACAAGCTATTGTAGTTTTATAACGCCCATTAATGTATTTTTCTTACAGCTGTGCAATACGACGATTTATGCGAATTAGCGGATTTTAATAGTGAAATGTGCACAAACCTTTCTAAATCGGATCCTAGTTTGTGTTCGCGACCATGCTTTGCGCAGAAGATTTGTCCAATCACTTGTGGAACATGTCGTGAGTTGTTTATACATTTTATATTCACATATTATTTGACAGACTTGAGAAATTTTGAATTCTGAAACAGCTTTTATATTTTTCCATCCGATGAACTTAAAGAGAATTGATTTTGACACAGATTGTTCGTGCATTCTTCAATCTGTTGAACGTATAGACAGGATGGAATTTGAGTGAAGTTTGGTCATTTATTCTTGAACAAATGACTTAAAATAAGACAAAGGCTGGGATAATCAAAATGAAATGTGTAGTGAATGTCACATTTTTGAAGCTGTGGTGTGAGTATTTCTTATAAGACCCCCTCCACCCACTAATGATCGGATTATAATTAGAATTTATATATATGAACACATTTCAGTTTCAAACTGCATGACAATGATATTTTTAGCACTTTTGTTTTGATTCCGACATTGAAACAATGTAAAAAGCCGTGAAATTCAAATGCAATGTAACGATTTGTTTTTCATTTAGCCTCAAACAAATTTATCAAATTTAATTTAAATTATAAAATCAATTACGTTGTTATAATGGTTTGGTGCGAGAAAGTTGATCTGAAGTTTAAAGAGTGACACAATATCATATTAGACTGCTTATTTTGACGAAAACTAAATTCATGATTAAATCTATCTTACGTTAATTTGGACACTGTATGTGTACTACTGAGTATTCATAGATATCCAAAAGTAAATAGGGGCCTCCGTGGCCGAGTGGTTAGAGCATCGGGCTCAAAATCACAAAGCCTCTCACCTCTGTCGGCGCCCGTTCGAATCTCGGCCGCGGCGTTATGTGAGCAAGTTTGCCAGTTTATTTGCGGAAGGTCGGTGGTCTCTTCCCTGGTACATTGTATCTGGGTTCTCTCCTCCACCAACAAAAACTGGACACCACCAGATAACTGAAAAATTGTTGAGTGTGGCGGAAAGCAATAAATAATCAATAAATCAACCAAAAGTAAATAAGCTTCGAATGTTAAGCCCGTGCATAAATCAAATTCAGTTTTGCAGATGCTTTTTAACAGCCTCTTACAAGTACGTTATGGGTGTGTTAATATCTTCTATGCGATCTGTGAATCGAACTATAGGTCGTGCAGTCAAATACACTGTATTCATATATATATGTAATATTTACACGTTACAAAACGTGGCTGTTTGATTACTATAACATCAACTGAATAGAACTACATGTACTTATTTTCATACCTTTTCTATTGGAACATTTTATTACGAAGTTGACGATAGGGAAGCTGAGGTCATAATGATAGAAATAATAATAATAAAATACAAATGGAGATAAAAAAGCGAATACAACTCCCAGTAAAAATAAAATCTGTGCCCCCCTCCCCCGAGAGAGAGAGAGAGAGAGAGAGAGAGAGAGAGAGAGAGAGAGAGAGAGAGAGAGAGAGAGAGAGAGATATTTTAGAATAATATATGATAGCTCTCCCCCAAGACTATCAGAATGTTAAAAACGGAGAGGGTTACATACATTTTTTGCAGGTACAGATATAACGTACCGTAGAGAACTAAGGAATAAGGCAGCCAGTTCGAAACGTTATACAGTCGTTTGGGCGAAAATAGCATTTTTAAGATTTCAAGTATTTTTGAATTTTATTGAAATGCTATACTCTATACGTTAAAAACCTAACAGAAATATTTTCTGCCAAACTATTAACTATATAATATAAAAAATATATAATTTATTTATTCGACGTACCTGTCGAAATTGGTATTGTTTGAGGATGTCAAGATTTAATATATATATATATTGTTGTATATAACTTAATCTGCATTGACGAGAAATAGTTAAAACCACTCGCATGTTACCATGATGGCGTTTAGTGCTGGGAGATCTAAAAGTAATTAATGCGATGAAAATTAAATCCTACAGCAATTACTGGTAAAATAAATCAAAGTGATCGATCTCATAAAACAATATATAATTCTTTGTTCTGTTGATAACGTTGATGTTTTAGCGATGGTTGTGTCAATATACCAATAATGTTATCTTTCTTGTCAGTTTCCAGTTGTAATGAAATTATATTCTCTAGGAGAGAAATGGATAATAGAAGACAAATGTTTTGTTTGCTTCTTGAAAACGAAATGTTTACTTACAATTTTTTTGCATTGTCAATTTCGAATGGGAATGAAATTTTATCTCTTTGGAGAGAGAGAGAGAGAGAGAGAGAGAGAGAGAGAGAGAGAGAGAGAGAGAGAGAGAGAGAGAGAGAGAGAGAGAGAGAGAGAGAGATGTTTTGTTTCCTTCTCGAAAAGAAAATGTTTACTTACAATTTATTTACGGTGTCTTTCGTTAGGTCTCTGTTACAAGTGTGTCAATGTGAATGATCCAACTAGCTGTGTCACGTCGCAAACTTGTAGAAAAAACCAGGTAACTGAACGGTAAAACAATGTTAATAAGGTTTCAGGTCCTTAGCGCGCTACAACAAACGTGATAGGTTGCAATATACTTATAAAAATGTTATAGACGAAAACCTTAATGTCATTGTTATAAATCAATGTTTTAAAGAACATATCTCTTTTCATTTGCAAACCATATGTCAGATATTGAACTATGGAATATCAATATATATCATAATAAACCAATTTCAAATACAATGTGCAGTATAATATGTGTATATTGATGAAGAAGTCATTACATATGTTAAGACGAGCATATAATGCACTAGCAGTTATGATTGATTGTGAAATTGAATACGTCACGTGATGCATTATACAGATGGAGGGCTGACTTGTGTGTTTGTTTTACAGCAATGTATTGTATTGCACACACTTGACAATGACTTTAATCCAACTTATAAACTGGGATGTGCTGACAGCAAGGTAAGTTACGCGCGTCATGGTGTGCAGAGTTTCAATATTGTTTCTTTCTCTTTAGTGAAATATGCACTTCATTGATCTCTGAATGATATTAACACGCTGAATGAAATTATATATATATATATATATATATATATATATATATATATATATATATGTCTGTGTGTGTGTGTAAGTATCTAGACATGTATGTTTGTTTCAGATTTGCCAAGTCTACTTTGGTGGAGCCGGAACGGGTTCTGGAAATCGAAGAGCAGACCAGGGTTTAGTCGGCCACTGTTGTAACAAAGACTACTGTAATGGTATAACGCAGGGATTGTTAATATTGTACACAATGATGTCAGTTACATCAATTTTCAATGCTTGAGCTTCTTTTACTCAGTTTTGATATATATATATATATATATATATATATATATATATATATATATATATATATGATTATTTCACAGGGCCACCCCCAACTACTACAACAATTGCAACATCAATACATAGCCAGTCCACGCAACACAACAACGACTCATCCCACACTCACCCTACTCCGCAGCATAGTCACCCTACGAAAGGTAGCGGTAATATTTAATCTTAGTCTGCTTAACCTTAGCATTAAGGATATGTCAACACGAAAATAGAGTGGGGCACATCCTTACAGCTTATTTCGGATCATAACAATTCAATGATACGTTTCTTGTCATATTATACGTAAATTATAAGTCTGTAGGATGTAGCCAGGTGTCGAAAGCTATATAGAAGTAGTATTCATTAAGATTGAATTTGGGAGAATTTGCGGGAGCTTGCATGCTAAGTACCAGCGCCGTAAATCTAGTTTAATTTCGTGGTTATCTCGTGTTTCTGTATATATATATATATATATATATATATATATATATATATATATATAGATCGATATCACAATATTTACTTTTTGGCTTTAATATATCTACAAACTTTCTTCATGAATGTGTTAATTGATTATTTGTTTGTTTTAAGTCCCGTCGAGAATGAAGTATCACAAATTTAGACCTATGCTTAGCGCTTTGCCGTAGCAGTGAGGGTTCTTTAACGTGCCAACGTCTACCGTGACGCGGGACCTCCGTTTTTAAGGTCATATCCGAAAGGCCCGTGATTCTCACTTCTAAATGCCGAGCGTGTTGCGAATGAGCAATTACTATTTTTTTTTCGTCTTGGGTTTGACGCGGCCATGACACGAGTGAGACTCGAACTCACGACCTCCCGGTTACGAAGCGAACGCTCTAACCACTGAGCTACCGCGACCGGTCATGAATGGGTTGCAGTTGTAACAATGCTTGCATGAATCTCGATATATAAAGCACGTCTATTTTGATGGCTTGGAATTCCGACATAATAAAAATAGGATGTAGATATGATAAATGAATTTCATTTTTTTTAAAAAATATAAGGGTATGAATTACTAAGCTTCACACTTGCATACTTTTCCTGAAGCGCTAATTTTATAAGAATACGTCTTTCGTATCCTACCTATTGCATAAGCCTTCTTTTATATTTCTTTTGAATAACATGTCAGTTGTGAACCACATGTTATCATGTGTTAACAAAAATGATCTAACATAAAACGTCAATACCAAAATCCTATTGCATAATGACGAGAATGTTTGCAGATTGAAAGATAGGAACTGAAAGTGTATTGTTTCCAGGCTGTCTTTGATTTGTCTATTAGCTATGTAGCAAGGGCGCACTATCTTTGTCCATTAGTTATATATTAAGAACACGCTATCTTTGATCTTTTCGTTAGCATATAGTAAGATCACGCTATCTTTGATCTGCCTATTAGCTACATGTATGTAGTAAGGGACACTGTTTATGATTCATTCATTATCTGTATAGTGAGGACACGGCGTTTTCGACATATCCATAGTTAGGGCTCGTTATCTGTCGATCAGCGATATAGTAAGGACACACATCTTATAATACCAAGAACATATCCATAATAGCAGTCTGGAGAATTTTTGCGAAATCATATGACGTCACAAAGAGGAAACTGATGTCACTGTTTGCCGGATTTATGTATGAATATGATACGAAATGCCAGTGTACATTGGTTGTACATAATTTGATTATCACTGAATCTAATCTATTTGGAATAGTTCGTTTGTTTCTATGTCATCTCTATCTATTTTACACTTCCCATTTTGTGTAAATGTTTGTTACATTTATTTTACAAAAGCAGTGACAACATTTTTATTAAAGTAACTTCAATTCAAATGGGAAAAAAACTTTTGCCTCAAAAGAAGCTCTTTGTTAATTTTGATATAATTACTTTTTCTTATTCATGTAACGTACTTAACAATAATGTTCACGTGATAAAAAGTTCTTGTTCATATAGATATATTAAATCGTTATGTAATTATGTCATGGGTGATCTCTTGATTCTAAAAAGTAAACGTTTGTTCACACATAAATTAATTTAACCGTCTCTGAATATAAATCTACACTCTTTGATAACTTTCCAATTTTCAAACCGTCATATGAAATGAGAAATGGCTCTACACCAATTTCATAATTCAAATGTCTTTAAATTTTACTTGTAGTAACACAAACAACCCAGGTTTTTACAACTCAGACAGTTCCAATTCAAACGACTTTCGCGCCAGGTAAGGATGAAAAAGATGAAAATGACAAACAGTAATCAATCAACTAAATCCT
Source organism: Ostrea denselamellosa (assembly GCA_024699665.1). Taxonomy (NCBI): domain Eukaryota; kingdom Metazoa; phylum Mollusca; class Bivalvia; order Ostreida; family Ostreidae; genus Ostrea; species Ostrea denselamellosa. The sequence continues at coordinate 8,173,204 of JAMZEH010000047.1, read as the reverse complement.
TTAAGGTTAAAAGCAGGGCAAACGGATCCATGAACATAACAAAGGTGGGATCAGAGGACTAGGAGGAGTAAGCATCCAATGTTGACCGACCGTCACACTGGCCTTAAACAATCTAACATGATCGGGTAAATGAAAAACTCGGTAATGAAAATACCAGTATGCAAAGGATGGTAAAAATTTCTATACAACTCGTCGGGCAACATTCGACCTAATGACAGGTTGTATTTGCAAATAATATCATTATAACAATAAGAGATTTAGGGGTGGGGGTGGGGGTGAGGGACTTAATGAGATTGTAATGGAACCGCTGTTACATTAACTAACTTATTTTTTCAGCAACCTGCATCGTGCCTCGTTTAAAAAGTAATTTATTATACGAAGACCAATACTCCCATTTATTTGTTTATTTTACATCCCTTCGAGAATTTTTCACTCATATTGAGACGTCACAAGTTGTAGGTGAAGTAATACAAATTTTGACCTCTGCTTAACGCTTAGGGCCATGGCAGTTAACTAGGCACCTGAACCCACCCCTGGTATGACCAGGGGTCTGTGCTTGCCCATCTCTATGATTTGTCTTTTCTATAGGAATTGCGAGATTAAATACTGTTAGTTATCTTGATTTCTTCACAATGATGATAATGGAAGAATGCTACACAAATATGGGAAGTCCGCAATGGAAAATCTGAGGTTATCTGTCTGTTATTGTTATTTTATTATTGTTATTTTATTATTGTGAAATGTTATTTTGACATTTTTATGAGTCCATGGTTGCCCAGCTTTTAATTTTGTATTCTGATTGACCACTTTTCGTTACATACATTTTATAGAGGCACACACACACACACACACACACACACACACACACACACACACGTCAATTGAATGACTTTAATATCTCTAGAGGAATCATTCAGACATTGATACTTTTTTGCCAAAGTTTTACAAGGATAGTTTTAGGGCATAGAGAAAATTCCGACGAAATTTCGACAAAATGATCATTCTTTTATAAATAGAAATACACGTGTACCGAGTTTCAATAACAATAATAGATGTCCCATATTGAAAATGGCTTGTAAAGATTTTTACTGGAGTTTGATGGAAAGTTTAACAGAATTATGAATATTATGCCAAAATGGGTAAATATTTTTGATTCAAAATTAACACAGCAAGAGTTATTGAGCATTTACAAGTTACCTTTCACAATATCAATGGAAACATCATTAGAATGTTTTCAATATAAATTATGTCATAGATTTTTAGCACATAACAAATTGCTGTATGCAATGAAAATTAAAACATCACCTTCTTGTACATTATTTGAAAATTTAGATACAATAGAGCACAAGTTTTACTTTTGTGAATATGTTAGTACTTATTGGAAGTATTTCCAAACTTGGTGGAATAGATTAAACATTACTTATATAAATAATATCTCTTATCAAGACATAATATTTGGATTTTATGAAGAAAAGTGTGAGCATCTGAATTATTGTATACTGCTTTCTAAATATTATATACAGTTTATGTTTAATTCAGATACAGGGCATAGTGGTTCTTCTATATATATATATTTACAATTTTTGAGAGGAATATTGTCTGTTAAAAATCAATGTATTGTGGCATAGGAAATTTAGATTATTATAATCACGTATGGAAAACAAAATCAGACAAAATAATTTCAATATAAGATGTATCTTCCTTAAATGAATTAGTTATGCATATTTCATGTACTAGTTTATGCTTATCTTCAAAGTAATCGTACAATGTTGCTAGTAATTTTCGGTGTTTAACATGTTGAAATATTGAAGTTGCATGTAACATCCTTTTTTATATGATAATATATGTTCAAAAAGAGCCAATAAAAATTTTATCGAAAAAGAGTATGTGGGTCTCAACCGGAAATAAGTTAGGCTGGTTTCTTATTGATTCTGCCTCGTATATCGGTAAACAAACAAACAAACAAAGAAACAAACAAAAATTGTTTATATCAAAAATTAATTGTGAGTACTATATCTCACTTTTAACTCAACAACTGACCCTAGAGCCACCGGCGTTTGATGTCATGCAGTCACTGGAAGATAAAGAATCCCAAATACTGCAACTTTGATTAATCGGCATACGTGTAAATTAGTGACATTAATCGATGTGGTGTCACTGTTTGAATGATTCTCGTATGAGATGGAAAATTACAACTGTAAACAATCAACATCACGATATACAGATGTCACTTGGTATTCACTTGATGGGATAGAAAGAAAGAGGCCATGTCTGTGTTATGTGAAATTAACATATTTCTTATCAAATTCAGATCCAGCCTGTAAAGATATTGTCACCAACTGTGCAGTCGTCTCACAAAACATTCTTTGCAGCCCGACTGACAACGCTTCTCTTGACTATGCAATCAAATACTGTCCGAGCACCTGCCGCCTTTGTAAAGAATATGAAGGTATGATTTCTTCGCAAAATATATCCATGAACTGTTGTGAAGCTATTTAGTTCTATACTCTCCTAGAATAACTTCGAATAAATGAGCTATATTTAACGAACAGTGATCAATCTCATAACTCCTTTAACGAATGGAAAAGAGAGTTGGGAAATACGGACTCACAAGTATACCGAAGGTGAGACAAGGTGCATAGAAGGAGTAAGCACTCACTGTCAACCGGTCACACCGGCCGTGAGCCCTATATCTTGATCAGGTAAACGGATAAATCAGTAGTCACATTCAGTGCCAAGAACGGCCTAGCAATTGGTATGAAACTCGCCAGACAGCATTTGACCCACTGAGAGGTTGTATTGGCAAATTAAACGAAATGCTGACTTTAAACGAAATTGTTGAAACCCCTGTAACATCAACGTGTTTGTCAGTAGCCTGCCTCGATTTAAAAACTGTTCATACGCAGAGCAAACTCTTACCCATCGAATCAGTTAAAAGATATAAACACCATCTGAAATTTTAATTAACACCAAATAGAATAAGTGACTACATCAAACATTAAATACTGTTGAGTTCTTATTTTACGCGAATATTTGATATCGCGAAATGATTCGTAGGCGTCAAATCACGAGATCTTGAATTCGCGAATAAACTTTTGATGAAGAATTGTGACGTTTTTTTTTTTTTTAGCAAAATGGAAATAAAAACGAATAATTTTATTTCTTGGATGGTGCTTATCAATAATAAATTCCTTGCGCATATTCAGGAATCTATAATATTTGAGAATATTGTGTAAGCTTTTTGGCACACACCTTTTAATAAGACAAGGATGACTATTTCCTAATCTACAATGATACTGTTGCGAGTTTAAACTTTCTTAGGAAGTAAGAGTAAATCATCTTGCAAGGATATAATTTCCAAACAAAGAAAAATAGATTTTTCACTACAAACACATAAGTACTGTAGATACAGTTTTAAATTTTTAAGTTGTTTGATGTGTCGCCAGTATGATTATTCTGTTGTATTTTGTAAAAATTACATATAAAAATACTCCACTATTTCCTTGTAAATATTTTTGCAGCATGGAAGAATTCACAAGGTGAGTACATTTGTTTCAAACAGGCAAAAATTAATATAAATATAAACAGATGCTTTTGTTGATAAGTACACCCTTTGCTGGAATGAGTTTGTCTTGTCCTCATGCATTGAAATACAATTTCTACTCTTCTTAAATCTCCCCTTTTTCACCCAATGTATATATACTGCATAGTCATGTTAAGGTGGCTCATGACGCTAACATTTTATTTAATGGTTCGTTTAAGCACCTCGTATGAAGCATGACGTCACCATCGATAGAGTGATACAAGCTCTCAATTATTTGATATGATTGTTTTGTGGGTTTTCTCCCTAAATGATAAGAAAGGCCTTTTGTTTCCAAATAAGAGATTTTAAATTCAAATGTCGCTGAGATTTGATGCATGATATCAATACTTTATAAAATACGCCTAAAAGACTCAGTCAGTTGTTCTATTATTTTAGATAAAAAGATATTTATAAAATTTGAAAAGTTATTAAAATTTTTAAATCTACGGATAAAATTTTCAAGAAGCATGATGCTCAAGTGACACAAAGATATATTGTACAGATCTATTTTAAAAAGAAATTGAAATGAAATGATCAATATTCGGAAATTTTGCGATTTGTTTGGTAGATTTGAATCTAACTAGAGAAAGTACTAAAGTACCGACTTCGATCACAATTGATAGAAATTACTAAGATAATCAGATTCTTGTTAATTGTATGTAATTTTCTTTAAGTAATTAGTTTCCTTTATAAATTTATTTCTGGAATGTAGTTTTCTGATTACATGTTCATCATCAATACTTTTCTATCATTCCGATCGGGTTTGGTTCAAGTTTGAAAAAAAATGGCGATATTCCTTCATAGTAACATTATTGGGTTGTATGGGGCTTTAACGAATATTTGAAGGTAAGTACTGTACACAAAGAAAGTGGCAATATATTTAAGATATTAGTAAGCATTACATTTATGAGATGACAATGCAGTAATACAGCTATATTAGGCCACAGAGGTGCGCACGTTTTCGAGAGCCGCAAAGCGAAGGATTTTCTAAGGGATGGATCTGTTGCTCTCTAATCTGTCCCAATATATTATCAGAGAGCTACAGTTCTGCAGCTATTTGGAGTTCCAAAGAAAAAGGAAAAAAAAACCCTGAAGGAACGGTGAGCGCACGATGAACAGCAAAGACCGAGACCAATAGTTAGATATTTTAAAAAATAGGGTATCCCAATATATTTCAACTTTCGTTGTGTACAAATTCACCTTCAAATATTTGTTAAAGCTCTATGCAACCGAAAATTTCACAGTTTCATGTTTTCCTTAGTTGACATAGCCATGTTACATGTAGGTAGTCATTTAAGTCGAACCCCGGTTCATGTTCATACTTGCACAACAGTATCTATATGAACTAATATCTCCACAAATATATTAGTTAAATATTTAAAAAAAAAATTATCCCAATTTAGCTAAATAATTATTCAGATAGGTTTGAATATTGAACAAATCTCTCAGTTTTTAATACCTTTTATTTATTAAATCTGGTCCTTATTCCCGTCACACGAGTGTAAGGCCAAAGTAAGTTTTTGTGACATTTTCGACATTCAAGATCTGATTTTACCTCTAGCAAAAATATGTTTTTAAATATCTTTTATGATTGTATGTGTTTATAATATATGGAGGCCGAGTATATAACTTGTATCGAATATTATGAATAGGCACAAAAGCAATAGGGCTCGAATTGACAGGCTACCTAACATGACAATGTCAACAACCGAAATCATTTGAAGCTGTGAATTTTCTAATCGTATGGAGCTTTAATGAATATTTGAAAGTAAGTTTGGACACATTCAAAGTTGGAATATATGGAAGAAATTTTTCAGTAATAAATTTATGACGTGGCAATGCAATATTACAACGATATAAGGCCTTAATCGTGCGCACGAAAACGTGCTCCGTATGTAGAAGGTTTCCTTAAGGGATGGATTGTAACCCGGTCACTCCCACCATGAGCCCTATATCTTGATCAGCAAAGCGGAAAAATCTGTAGTCAAAATCAGCGTGTAAAGAACGGCCTAACAATTGATATGAAACAGTTAGACAGTATTTAACCCAGTGACAAATTGTATTTGCAAACCAGATCTTTCTAACGATCGTAGAATGTACGTAATGCTGTCTTTAAACGAGACTGTTGAAACCCCAGTAACATCAAATTGTTCCTCAGTAGCCTGCCGCGATTTGAAATCTGATCATACGCAGAACAACCTCTTGAATATCAAATCAGTTAAGAAATATAAACACCATGTGTAGGTGATGATGAGATATTGCTACATAAATATGGGAAATTGATGATAGAGAAGGTGAAATCATCCCGTTTTTTCATAACATTGAGTTGTGTTTGCCGTTAACATCTATATCAAATAAATTGTATAAGTACGAAGCAGATGTGGAAGACTCTGTGGTGTCTTATTTCGAGTTCACAAGGAGATATCACATCAAAATATGATTGGAAATGACTATCGGTACTAGATAAAACGTCATCAGTATATCTAAATGTCGATTTGAAGGCCACAGCAAAGAATCTTTTTTATTCATGTAGAAGCTCTGCAATAAATTCTGCCTCATAAGAATATAAAAACAAAGGAACACAATTGTTTGTGCCCATGAAAATCTCAACAGACTGTTGGAAAACCTGATCACCAAATAACTAGAAAGGTATTGTCAATGAAGAACTCCAGCATCTTTTTAATATCAATTTCAGAGTACTTGTGCGTAGAATCAGAATGTTGTTTAACAAATAAATTTTTGAATGACTGAATGATTACTAGATAGGAATATATACCCCCCCCCCCCCATTTTTGTTAAAGCAACTGTCTATGATGTCAAAAATCAAGTCTTTAATTTATCATGAGGAATGATTGTGTATTTCTATTTATTTTCACAATCGTCCTTACGCTTAAATTTAAAACTACCCTCCCTAAGAAATTGACAATGCTATAAATACCTGGTTTGAATCTTTTTAAGATGGTAGATATTTACCTTATCACCGTTTCAGAACTGAAGACTGCATCTGCGTTTTGTTCTTAATTCATAATATTTTATTGTATGCAGGGTCAATCTCGTCTATCACAATTTTATTTTCGACCATTTATCCTTTTTCAGAAGTGGGCGAATTTAAAATTGGGTGAATACAAATTCATTCCTTATTTCAAAAGCAGTTAATAACCAATATTGGTGCACTTCAAAAAAGATGAAATAATTTTTCAATTGACATCAAAGTGGGGTTAAAGTATCCTGAATAAAATTAATAAGTAATGATAGCATATTCAAATCAAAGTAAAGTTTATGCAAGCATCGCATATTTTGCAAGTAATTGTTTGCCACGAGGAGGAACCCTTCCCGAACCATTACGTCATCATGCAAGTGACGTAGCGCTACTTTTATCCTCTAGACTTTCAGTTGTTGATCGCCTCGGCACAGGTGGAACATGCATTCAAATCACTTAAGTTTGGGCTTGATATAAAGATATTAATATAATAGATTTGAAAAATGCACCGGAAAATATACTTTCGTTCTTAACAATTTCCATAATCTTTATCAAAATATATGGTAATTCTCATATTCATTGCGAAATATTATTTAAAGGAAACAATAAATCGTATCTCCATATCATAATCCTATACCTGAAACTAGTTACCTTTTGGAATGTGCCTTGATAGAAAGAAAAGATAGTCATCTTTCACCTGTGCCGTCGCGTTTGATATTTTTATATCAGCTCTCTCCATCGACTTTACTTTGCACATTGGGGACGATTTCAAGGTCACAATTTAATGTAGAAAATTTCTTTACCGCATGTACAATGTAAAAATGGGAGCATTGTTATCCAGGAAAAATAAAAAAAATATTTGAAGAGCAATTGGCATGCATATTTACACAAATACAGTTTGGACTTGATAACGATAATAAATAACAACAACACACTTTGACATTTTCCCCTCGATACAACTAGAGACATATACATTGTGATGTACTTTTATATTGTGGTGTCATATTGTATGAAGTTCACTGAGGTAGTCTTAAGTACACTGCGATGTGCCCGAAAAATAACATGACGCAAAGATGTTTCCTGCATTCAGTATCTATAAACTGTCTTTAGTGTCCACCACACCCGTCACTACACCTTTCCCATGTATTGATGAAATGCCAAGTTGTTCTCTTTACGGACCCGTGTTCTGCCTGGATTCCACCCCTTCCACACGCTCCTACGTCACGCAATATTGTGCACTGACATGTAATCTGTGCAAGGAGTATTTCCGTATGTAAATTACTGTATCAGCTTTTCAATGAAAAATAATTATCTGATTAAAAAAAATTATTTTTAAATAAAAGTTATCTATTGCTTGATTTAGTCGACACTTCATTTGTATTAATACACTTCGCAAATTCTGTTACAGAGTACAAACAGCAGCATGCTTCAGTGACTGGATGAACAATCACTCAATCCTTGATAGTGAAATATTTTGATTTTGTAGTCTAATCAATGTTTTTAAAATAAACAGTCCATATTTTACCTTAGTACAAGTTATGGTTCCATGTATTTGATTCATGTTCCTATATTTGAAGTTATACGAGACTTGTTTGGGAATTATTGAGACACTGTTGATTTCATTCGTAAACAAATGATGCAAACATCACACAAACATACATTGAAATTACACAGATGTTTTATTTTTATGTGCCAATTTTCGTGGTAAAAACCCCCCTTTTTCTAAAGCACTCGATCAGTGATGTAACAAAAAAGTCTTTGTGTGCGAGAAAGTTTCTCTTTATCAAAATTATCTTTCAAGGGCTTTATGGAAGAAGGGGCCAGGTCGTAAAATTCACTAGGAAGGACATCTACCGCAGAAGATTTTTCATTTGTAATGCGCTAAGCATCAGTGCAGTTCGACTTCCACTTCATTGTCGCATTTTTGGATAACCGCTACCAATGATCTGACTTTGAAAGGAGAAGATAAAGAAAGATGGTCAATCTCACAACTCCCAACTGATATATCCAGGAACCCGTGTTTGCCAAACTCTTTATTTTGTATTCCTTATAGGAGTTGTGAGATTCAACACTGTTTGTTATTAAAGCGTCGAGGTTGCTAGGGAGTCTTCTAGCGATCATGCACGATTTTGCAGCTACACCGCCCTTAGCTAATCTCAGTGGGCAAAATCAAAATAGTGCCTACTGTTTTTGAAAGGTTCCTACGGTTCAAGACTTCTAGAGGCAGAATAGCAATTTCCGTTGTTTATATCATTGTCCAATTATTCAATAACGACTGTTTGGTTTTAGAAGTTCATTATTCGCAAATGAATTTATTATACAAAACAAACCAATGAGTAGTCTGAACCTCTTTCGCAAAAAACACTAAAATGGAATATTTCCGGTTTTGTTTTCGGTAATCCCGATCCCGATTTTCTCTTATGCAAAACAAAAGTAGCATATATGAAGAAAATAACAGATTAGTTCAAGAAGAAACCCAGGCTAGGTAGTATTCAGTGGGAGTTAAATCTTGTTTAGATTTACAAAAACTTCTTCATATTACGTTAAACGTTTTCAATTGTTAGATTTATTTTTGAAACAGAGTTAATATACTGAATTTGGTACATCATAATAAAACGGAAGATGTGCTTGTAAACTGGTAGTCTCACTATGAAACAGTGGTATTCTTTTCAGCATTGTCGCCTGTTTTTGAAGTTATTGATTATAGTAGGCTTGGGGTGTACTATCTAGCAATATGAACTTCAGTCCAAGCTCTCCTTTTTATTTCTTTTCATGCAAATAAACACATTTACCGGCATCTTACAACGGTTTTAAGGCTATACTTAAGTGCCTAACACAAAGAAATTTCTACAGCCGCACTCAAATATTTTTCTTCTCAGTTTCTCTAATTTCACCTGCTACCCTCTAAATTTATTGACAACCTGATGAATATGATATTGCACTCAACGCCTTTGTGGCCCTTCAGGCCTTCGATCTTCACCTTTTCCTATAAAGAATACAAAATTAAGAGTTGGGTAAACACGGACATTTGGATAACCAGAGGTGGAATCAGGTGCCGAGAAGGAGTAAGCATCCCCTTTCTACTGGTATACCCACCTTGAGGCCTGTATCTTGATCAGACAAACGAAGTCATCCACGGTCAAAACAGTGTGTAAAAAAAGCTAACAATTTATTAGACAGCATTTAACTCAATGACAAATTATATTGATAATGAAAATGAGTATTGTTAAGAGATACAAAACATACGTTATCAATATATCTAAATGGCGAACTGACGGCCACATCAAGGTATTTTTTCTTCTCCAGTGGAAGCTACTGAATAAATTCTGCCTCATAAGAATATACAAAGAGGTCAGCTAGCCAAGAAGCACAATTTGTGTTCATGTTGGAAGATCTGATCACCAATGATTACGAAAATATCATCAATGATGAACTCCAGCATTTTTTAATATCAAATTGTGCGTTAAATCAGAATGGTGTTATAAAAAAGTAGTGTTTGGAATGACTTATCACAAGATATGACTATTTCCTTTTTTTTCTTTTTGTCGAAGAAGCAATTGTCTGTGATATCAAAAAATCTTTAATTTATCGTGCGGAATGAATGTGTAAAGTGTTGAAAAGTTATACGGTTTGGTGTTGTTAATTTGAAACATGTGTTGGGATAAAGCTCTTTAGAATTACTTTAGAAATCCAAATTTGATTTACTGTACTTCTTTCATAATTATGTGGTGGCACAATGCGTTTGAAGATATCGCTGTAGAAAAAGATCAAATCTCATAAATCCTTTAAAGAATATAAGATTCAGAGTAAGACAAACATAGAACCCGTCACACACCAGACGCAGAATCAGGCGTCTTTGAGAAGCACGTGTAAGATGGAAAGTCTAAGATAAAAACAGTAAAGTAAAAGGAGTAAACCGTAGTGAAACTCAGTATGTGAAGAACGGCCAAACAATTGGTATCGAATTCGGCAGACAGTATTCTACTGCATGACAACGAAGTTTACTGTTGGCTATCTCCTGATATAGGAGACCAGTCCAGGTGAATGTCTTCTGGGGTTAAATGGCTTTCCAGTCTTGCAGCTATTGCCGTTCACCATTAACTGACCGATATACTTGTACGATATATGTCATCTTTTGAAATATAATTGGGGGCGTCCTGTAGATGTACATGCATTGTTTGGAGTATGATTGGAGATGTCTTGAAGATGGTAATTCATCTTTTGGAATGTGATTGGTGGTGTTTTGTAGATGTGAATACAATCTTTTTGAATATGATTGGACATGTCCGATAGATGTCAAATCATCTTTTGGAATATGATTGGAGATATCTTGTAAATGTGCAATAATCGTGTAGTGTAGTGATGAATTCATCGTTTGGAATTTGATTGTATGTGTTTCGTAGATATTTTGGAATATGATTATACGGACAAACTTCAACGGGTACAAAACACGTCTGCCAGATTAGTAACGCGGACTAAAAAACACAACATATTGCGCCTGTTGTTGTTAAAATACACTGGCTTCCAGTCAACTACCGTACACAGTATACGATAATGATGTATGTCGTCAAGTGCCTCAACAATCGGGCACCAGCATATATATGTCAGGACTTATTGTACCATACAAACCCGCCATATCTCTTATTTCGGAATCGGTACATTTGATAGATATGCCTATAACAAAGACTAAGAAAGCAGGTTTGATAAAGCAGCGGCCACTCCATGGAACAGTCGTCCATATAAAATCAGGAAGATTCAGAAACTTTACTGTTTTAAAAAGGATTTTAAAACCCATCTCTTTCGTCAGGTTTTTAATGTGTGATCGTTTTGATTTGACGTATTTTATAGTCGGTATTTTACGCAACATTCCAAGGAACGGTATCAAAAAAAAAGTTTTTTTTCTAACACATATTTCATATTTTATGATTTTTATAATGTGAATTAATTTCTAATTTTCTCTAGCTTATTTCTTTCATAGTTTCAATTGTTCATTGTGCGATAATGATACTTGGCTTTATTAAATATTTTATGCATTCTGTATAATTTTGATCTGTATTTTAGTATAGTGTAAAGTGCTTTAGAGTATATTTATATAAGGCGCTATATAAGTGGATTATTATTATTATTATTATTATTGGAGACGATTTGTAAATTTGTATACATCATTTGGAATATGATTGAAGGTGTTTGTAGATGTGACGTTATCTTTTATATCATGATTAGAGGTGTTTTATAGACGTGAATTCACCTTTTGGAATATGATTTGTGGTGTTTTGTAGATGTAAAGCCATATTTTGAACTATGATTAAAGGTGTTTTGTAAATGTAAAATACGAAGTGTAGACTGGAGCTTGAAATATTCTGGAATACTCGACTGAACGTTTTTTATGACGATTGATTGTTTGTCATTTCCCGCCGCACTCAAAAATTTTTTGAGTTATCTGGTGGAGTCCAGTTTTTTTATTGCTGGATATGTAAGCTCAGGTGTTTTGGAAAAGTGAGCATCCCTTGTTTACCAGTTACACCCGCTGTGAGCCCTATATCTTGATCAGATAAACGGAGTAATCCATAGTCAAATTCAGTGTGTCATGTATTATACATTAAAGTGAAACATCAAATAAACATGTCAAAGAAATATGTTAAAGGATGGTTGATGAAGATGATTGTTTGTTGTTTTCCGCCACACTCACCAATTTTTTCGTTATATAGTGGCGTCCAGTTTTTATAGGTGGAGGAGAGAACCCAGATACAATGTACTCAGGAAGAGACAACCCACCTTCTGAAAGTAAACTGGCAAACTTTTTCACATATATCAGCGCGAGTGAGAATCGAACCCACGTCGACTAGAGGTAATAGCCTTGTGATTTTGAACGCGATGCTCTCACCACTCGTCCACAAAGGTCCCTGTTTTTATGACGAAGAATGTTGCTTATGTTGACGGCATCAATTCCTTTGTTAGTAAATTTGAGCTATAGGAACTGGCGACTTATCTCGGATGTGCATACGTCTTTTAGGAAATTATTGGTGGTGTTTTGTAGATGTGAATCCATCTTTTGGAACATGATTGATGTTTTACAGATTTGAATCCATCTTTTTTTGAATATGATTGGAGGTGTCTTATAGATGTGAATCAAAAAAGCGAAGATAACGAACAGTACCCAATCTCGTAATTGCTATGGAAATACAAATCAGAGAGATGGGTAAACATGTACCATGGACATACCAGATGTGGGATCAGATACATAGGAGGAGTAAACATCCCCTGTTTCACTGGCCGAGAGCTCTATATATTGATCAGGTAAAAGGTGTAATCTGCAGTAAGAATTGGCGTGCTAAGAACGGCCTAGCAATTGGTATGAGACACGCCAGACAGCATTTGACCTAATGGAAGGCTATACTGGCAAACTAGATCGTTGTAACGACCATATGATTTGAGAAATGCTGACTTTAGACATAAGACGAGATTGTACAAAACCATCAACTTGTTTGTCAGTAGCCTGTCTCGATTTGAAAATTGATCGTATGCAGAACAAGCTCTTGCGTATCGAATCAATTGAGAAACATAAACATCATATACAGGTGATAATGGAATATTGCTATGAAGGTAAGGGGAGTTAACGATGGAAAAATTGAAGTCATCCT